>OZ010791.1:72407805-73007805 GCA_963932465.1 Maratus speciosus | reverse complement strand
TGTATATTAAACAATTCTTTCTATGTGAACCTCTAATTAGACTGGAGGCGTGAAATTTTACAAACTTATAGCTGAACACCTCACATCAAACGACAAACTATAAAATTTTGAAAAAGTCGTACATTTAACCCTTTGGGCTCCCACATGTGTATTCTAAACAATTCTTTTTAAGTGAGCCCTTAATTAGGTTGCAGGCATGAAATTTTACGTACTTATAGATGGACACCTCAGATCAAACGACAAATCGAAAAAGTCATACATTTAACCCTTTGGGCTCCCACATGTGTACTTTAAACAATTCTTTCTATGTGAACCTCTAATTACATTGGAGGCGTGAAAATTTGCATACTTATAGCTGAATACTTCACATCAAAGGACAAATCATAAAATTTTGAAAAAGTCGTACATTTAACCCTTTGGGCTCCCCCATGTGTATTTCAAACAATTCTTTCTATGTGAGACTCTAATTAGGTTGGAGGCGTGAAATTTTACAAACTTATAGCTGAACACCTCACATCAAACGACAAACTATAAAATTTTGAAAAAGTCGTACATTTAACCCTTTGGGCTCCCACATGTGTATTTTAAACAATTCTTTTTAAGTGAGACCCTGTTTAGGTTGGAGGTGTGAAATTTTGCATACTTATAGCTGAGTACCCCAGATCAAACGACAAATCATAAAATCTTGAAAAAGTCGAACATTCAACCGTTTGGGCTCCCACATATGTATTTTAAACAATTCTTTCTAAGTGAACCCTAATTAGGTTGGAGGCGTGAAATTTTGCATACTTATAGTTGAATACCTCACATCAAACGACAAATCATAAATTTTCAAAAAGGCATACATTTAACCCTTTGGGCTCCCACAAGTGTATTTTAAACAATTCTTTTTAAATGAACCCCTATTTAGGTTGGAGGTGTGAAATTTTGCATACTTATAGCAGAACACCTGAGGCCAGGCGACAAATCATAAAATCTTGAAAAAGTCTTACGTTTAACCCTTTGAGCTACCACATATGTATTTTAAGCAATTCTTTCTAAGAGAGCCCCTAATTAAGTTGGAGACATGAATTTTTGCGTACATATAGCTGAATACCTCAGACCACACGACAAATCATAAAATTTTCAAAAAGGCTTATATTATTTACTCCTCCGGGCTCTAACGTATATTTTAAGCAATTTTTCTAACCTTCGCCCTTTTCACGCGGGGAGCACTTTTCCAACTTTTGCCGACACCCCTTTGACCATTCTTTCATATTATGCACCATAGCTTTACATATTTGAGTTCCACTTTTTACCGCCAGGGCGCCTACTTATCTCAGGTGCTATGGGCCCAATCCCTTCGACTAATATATATACGGATAGTATGTAAAACGGAGTTTCGTTCGGATAGAGATTTGTTTAGAATAGAGTGCGCCCCTGGTTGCGAAATGTGGAACTAACAGATTTTTCAAAAGGATAAAGTGTTTTGAAATTAATATTAAACGAAACCCTCTGTCTGTTTTTTTACTACTTTTTTCATCATGGTAGATGAATAATTAAATTCATCATTGAATTCTTTGTATCTACTTCTGGTTTACCTCAATAACTTTTTAATTCTGTGTCTGTAAAAAAAAAAAAAAAAATGTGTGTAGGTTGTTAGCAATGAAGTGCTATTTGGATGGGCTAGGGGTAGTCGCCCCCTCCCCCCTCTTAAGGAATCTAGATTGTAGCAGCCAGAAAAAGTTAGACAAAAAAAACCATTTTCTTTTATCCTTCTTTCTTTTAACAATCCTTCTTAAAGAATGAGTTTATAAAATATATTAAAATAGATCACTAATTTTTAAAATGGAAAAAAAAAACTAGTGTTTTGGGGCATTCAAAGTTTTTTTTAATGTGTAAAATATACCTCTTTTCAAAGGTATTTGAAAAATTAAAAGCTAAGTATACTAAATAATACAGGAGGTGGTGGGCTACAATAAAGACCGTATTTCGTTACTAAAAATTAAAAAATAGGCTTCCATATTCTAAAATGTAAAATCGGTGTTAAATCGTGATTTAGCACTAAATCGCGATGTTAGATGGATGATAAATCGATTTAAGAAATTTCTACATCGCCCAGTCCTAGTGAGTGCTTAAACAGAAATGTTCACAAAAAGTTCAGACATTCATAGTTGACTTCATTAATTCACATTTTTTAGCCAAGGATATAAAATTTCCCATTATCTGAGAATGGCTCACATATCAAGTTTCATCAATTATAGATTTGTACAAGGAATATACAATCATTCAATTTCATCTAGGGATGCAACGGATATCCGGCAAATATCCGATATCCGGCACATCCGGCTGATTTTTCAATATCCGAAATACCGTCGGATATCCGAATCACAATCACCGGATATCCGACTTCTCTGCCGGATATCCGGCAATGCGTAGCAAAGCAAATATATAAGGAGAAGAGATATCGTTTGATTCAAACAATACCGAACAACTTTTGTTTATAATGCAAAATATGAAAGTAAGTCCACTATTTATGAGTAGGTAATTCTCAAAAGTTTAAAGAATTACCAGCTTTCCTAACATATGTATTTGAACTCTCTATATAGTCCAGGCAATAGGGAATTTTACCTAGCAAAATTAATGGTAGTACTGGAAATCGGCTTTCTAGATGTTTTTTGGGTAGCTGAATCCGAATTTGTAACTTCCCACCAAAATTTCCCCCGACAACCCCCTCAAATTTTGGTAAAAAGCCCCCCAAACAAGGTTTTTATTAAAAAAATCAATTTTTTTATTGTTTTAGAGAAAAAGTATCTAAAAATTCAGAAAGTAGACAAAATTTCCAACAAATTAGATATATGACATTATGACTTAGGATGAAGGGGAAGGGGGGATCTGCTTCGAAACATGCGTGCGGTGCTGCATAAACTAAGTTGCGCAATTCCACTTAACCACTCACACGTTTACATTCGCCCTCCCATCTCCCCTCCGAACTTTCTCTATAAGGTTTACTTTAAGATTTTTGGGTCGCTGAATCCGAACTTTTAACTTTCCCCCAAAAATTTCTCCCCCGAAACCCCCTCCAAATAGTTGTTTTTAACTTAAATTTCTTATTGTTTTAGAGGAAAAACATTACGAAATTCAGAAACTAGACAAAATTTGCAACAAATAGGATATATGACATTATGAATTAGGATGAACGGGGAGGGTGATTGCTGCCTCGGAACATGCACTGCGGCACTACGTGCACTAAATGATGAAGTCAGGCAATAGGGGATTTTATCTGGCAAAATTAATGGTGTTACTTGAAATCGGCTTACTAGATGCTTTTTGGGTCGCTTAATCCGAATTTGTAACTTCCCACCAAAATTTCACCCGACAACTCCCCAAAAAATTGATTTTTTGAAAAAATTTGGTTTTTGAGAAAAGCGCGCGGGGAATGTTCCGAGGCAGCCCCCTCTCTCTCCCCGTTTATCCTACGTCATAATGCCATATATCCTATTTGTTGCAAATTTTGTCTAGTTTCTGAATTTTGTAATGCTTTTCCCCTAGAACAATAAGAAATTTAAGTTAAAAACAACTATTTGGGGGGGGGGGGGGGGGGGTTTCGGGGTGAAAATTTTTGGGGTAAGTTAAAAATTCGGATTCAGCGACCCAAAAAACTTAAAGTAAACCTTATAGAGAAAGTTCGGAGAGAAGATGGGAGGGCTAATGTAAACGAGTGAGTGGTTAAGTGGAATTGCGCAACTTAGTCCACGCAGCGCTTCGGCGCATGTTCCGAAGCAGATCCCCCCTTCCCCTTCATCCTAAGTCATAATGTCATATATCTAATTTGTTGGAAATTTTGTCTACTTTCTGAATTTCTAGATACTTTTCCACTAAAACAATAAAAAAATGGAATTTTTTTATAAAAACCTTTTTTGGGGGACTTTTTACAAAAAGTTGGGGGGGGGGGGGGGGGGGTTGCCGGGGGAAATTTTGGTGGGAAGTTACAAATTCGGATTCAGCGACCCAAAAAACATCTAGAATGCCGATTTCCAGTACTACCATTAATTTTGCTATGTAGAGTCCCTATACGGTCTCTATTGCCTGGACTAATAATAAATTTAAGAATTTATGTTTACATCTTTTAGAAAATTGTACCTTTACTTTCAGAATGTGAAACAAAATCTGAAGTTGTTTATTAAAGTATGACTTTATTAATTTTCTTTCTCTCTTTTAAGTTTAACAATTAAACAGGCCTATTTTTACTTTCTTCTATCTTCAATAGAAGAAAGTATTGTAACTGAGATTTTTTTTCGATTTCTGGTTTTCGGTGGGCTTAGACGTTTTAGGGGTCAGAGATCCCAAAACATGCTTATACAAAATATCTGTCTGTCTGTCATCATACCATCAAAAAGTGTATGAAGTTATGCATAGAATTGAACCAAATTTTTTGTGAATGTTTTTGATTATAGCCAGCTGGTCCTCCTTCAATATTTTAACATTCCACTGGAAGGGGGTGCTGTAGTCGTGATTTTTGTGCTATTTTCATTATTGTGCCATCAAAAAGTGTATGAAGTAGTGATGCAACGAATAGTGGTTTGGCCGAATAACCGAATATTCGGCCGCCGAATAATGAATTTATTTTTGCCTAGAAACAAAATATAGTATATGCATTATATGCACAATTCTTGTATATTTCACAATTAAAATGTATTGTTTTCTTTTAAAAAATTATTTATATACAAATTTTTAATTTTTTAAAGCATTATTTTACTCTGAAAAAATATTCGGCTATGTTCGGCCTAAAAATTGCCTCAATAATATAATTTAGACACCCCCCCCCCCCCCAAAAAAAAAAAAATCTTAGCAAAAGTTCCTCATTAGGTACTGTCTAGTTACATTTTAATAGATATTATGTGTGTTGCTGATACATTTTAAAATAATGACAAAATTTTAAAAGTACTAGGAAACGTAAGTTTCAACTTTCAGATGAAATAAAATAAGAAATCTTAATATCTTAAGAAAAACCACTGATCGAAAGGGTGAAATGAATATCCTCTAAAATGGTAGAAAGAAATCATTGTAGACTTTATAAAGCTCACAATTAACAATTTTTTTTTTTAATCTTTATTATTATTATTTTTTTCTTTGCTGTCAGCAGCAAGCCTCTACAGAAAGTGCCCCTCAATGTGAAGAAGTAAAAGAAATTAGTAATTTTCTTTCCCAGCCACTACTAGAAAGACAACAGTGTCCTTTGGAATGGTGGGCGAAAAATTCTGAAGACTTTCCAAACCTTTCACAATTAGCCAAAAAGTACCTATCTGCACCAGGAAGTACCATATATAGTGAGAGATTATTTTCAGAAGCAGGTAACATTTACGAAAAAAAAAAAGGAAATAGACTATCATCTGAGAATGCTGAATTATTATTATTTCTGCATCACAATCTACATTTATTAAAAACATTTTAACATGTTTTTTAAGACAAATATAAACATTACAATGCTATTCTTGTAAAACATAAATGCATTACTAATTAAAAGAATTTAGTATTTACATTTCTTTCATTATTTAATAAGAAATAGTAACACACTTAAAAAAATCACTTAAATTATATTTAACTTTTAAGCGTATCTTACTAAAAAAAAAAAAAAAAACCTTAAGTATTGCAACATACACGACTTAAATATCTTATACATATAATACATCTATATCTAATCAATCATATATTTATGTTCTTTATAGGTATAATTCAAAATATTATTAAAAGAAATATTTTTTATGTAACAAGGGATAAATGTTAAACTTCTCATTATGATAAAAAAAGAAAAAAAAATGAATTATCTTGTACAGCTGTATTAAAACAATTTTGAATAGATTAATTTTAAATTTAACAGATTATGTTAGCTTATTACAGATACTTTTTGTACTTACTGATACAGCATAAATTTTTTTTTAACATGATTCCTAAATTAGCCTCTTATATAAAAATGGTAGATAAAACCCATTCGGAGTATGAAAGTTAATGGAAAAAAAAGTGTTAGTTAATTTCAAATAAAATTTTCATTATACATGATGAATATAAATTGTCAAATTAAAAAGTTATACTGTGTAAATGTAAAAAAAATTATTACAGTATTATTCGGCCAAGGCCGAATAATGGACTTGATATTCGGCCGAAGCCGAATATTCGTTGCATCTCTAGTATGAAGTTATGCATAGAATTGAACCAAATTTTTGTGTATGTTTTTGGCTGTGGCCAGCAGGTCCTTCTTCAATATGGAAGCATTCTGTCAGAAAGGAGTGTTGCTGTAATTGCGATTTTTGTACCATTTTCATTATTGTACTATTGAAAAGTGTCTGTTAAATATGTAATAAGTTATCCATATAATCGAACAGAATTTTTTGTGTATGTTTTTGGCTATGTCCAGCAGGTTCTCCTTTAAATTAGAAATATTCCGCCAGAAGGGTACGCTGTAACAGTGATTTTTGTGCCATTTTCATTCTTGTACCATCGAAAAGTGTATGAAGTTATGCATAGAATTGAACCAATTTTGGGGGGTATGTTTTTGGCTATGGCCAACTGGTCCTCCTTCAATTTGAAAATAGTCTGCTGGAAGGGGGCGCTATAATAGTGATTTTTGTGTTATTTCCATTATTTTACCATCAAAAAGTGTATGAAATTAAGCTTAGAATTGAACCAATTTTTTGTGTATATTTTTGGCTATGGTCGTCAGTTTTTCCTTGAATTTGGAAATATTCCGCCAGAAGGTGTCACTGTGACAGCGTTTTTTGTAAAATTTTCTCAATTTTTTGCAGTTTTTGTACTGTATATTGGTGGCTCGTGAAGTCATGGGAACTTCGCATCCTGCTAAGCTGGCTATTCACAATCAGCTGATGTACAACAGAATAACGAAAAAAAATATTGATTTTAATAAATATCATGATTGAGATTTACTTATTCTTATTTTGATTAATTGACCAGCAGAAATCTTAGATCAAAATCAAAGTTGGTATAATATTGAACTAATAATATCGAAGTATTAACATTTAAAACTACTTTTAGAAATATTAAGACGTATGAGATAGAAGAAAGTTTTGGGATTGGCACATCCAATTAGTTATATTTGTAACTTCATTATAAATAAAATATTTAAAATTAAAAGTAATTTTCTTTTTACTTATAAATATCACAGTAATTTAACTTAAAATAAAACTAAATGTGACTCAAAGCAAAACACTATTAAATAATTAAAACAGAAAAAAGGCATCAACTAAACCTATATTTGGAGAAAATCACTCTTTAATCATGGGTATATTAGTAGATATTTTATGTTTAAATTATAAAAAGAACGTATGTATTTCTTTGTGAAAATACTCTACAATTATAGGCATATTTAATTGGTTAAAATTTATTACACAAATTATCAACATTTCATTGTACAAATTAATTATTAGCAATTATCAATATAGTCAATCCCATATCCAAATCCAGTAGCAATTATCAGCATTTCATTGTACAAATAAACAGAATATTTTAATGTTTAAATAACATTTTTTATACAACATTATTAATATACATTACACGGCTTGAATGGCAGATACATGTCTTGAATTTCGAGATGGGGTGGCAGGATTCGTGCCCTAAGGAATATTGGGGGCGGGAGGCTCCTGTTTCCAAAAAATCATTTTCCGAAAATGTTTCTTTGTAAAACGATGATGACGTCTCAGGACCGGCTGGCAAACTTCGTGATATTTTCCACTATCAATTGGCAGATTTCACAGTTTCTTCTTCCAACAAATTGACAAAATTCATGTTTGTTTTTCTGCATTTGACAAAAACATTTTGCGATTTTTCTCCGAAACCGACTGACGAATTTCTTTATTTATTTCTGTAGACCGACTGGTGAATTTCATAAATTTTTTTTTCGCAATCAATTGACAAATTTAGAAATTTTATTCTGTGGCCGATTGACAAATTTCCCTGTTTGTTCTTGTGACATACTGATGAAAGTAACGATTGTTTTTCTGTATCCGATTGAAAAATTTTGCATTTTTTCTCTGCGACCGGCTGAGGAATTTCACAGTATTTGCTCGTGACGGACTGGTAAATTTCACGATAGTTTTCCATGATCGATTGACGAATTTCGTGATATTTTCCCACTGTCGATTTCCCATGAACTTCAGTTTTTTTCTCGCAACCAATCGACAAATTATTTTATTTATTTTCACCATGATTGACGAAATCAGCAATGTTTTTTTCTATGACCGTTTTACGTATTTTGCGATGTTTTACCTGTCTGCCCAAAATAGGAAATAACTAAAAGGGCAGCAACGGCCACAGGAGACTAAGCTCTATCAAATTGGCCAATAGTCAGCACTAAACAAAATGAGATTACACTTGTGGTGCACATGAAAAAAAAAACTTTGATGAACTTCAAAAAAACATATTTAGAAACAACAAGCTAATTGTTTCTCGCAATTAACAGAAATTAGGACATGACTTTTTGAAATCAACCTTTTCTCGTGTAATAGAAGAAATCAATTAACTATTCCCTTTTCAAACTTTGGATATGGATTTCATAGCGTAGATTCCAATGCGTAAAACATAGTTCAATTAACGAAAATACCAGGGATTACAGTTTTGACTATAATTCCATTAGGATATAATAAAAAAATTTGTTCAGAAGTGACATACCATCACAGATGTGCATTATTCATGTAAGTTAAAAATTAATGCACATCAGATTTTGCAAAGTTTTCTAAAATTTTTTAGGAGAGCATAACCATGTGTTTCCGATAATTTCTAAAGTTATCGCTCTGTACTGTTTGTCAAAAGTGTAACTTCTGAAAGAGGCTAAAGTATGCAAAATGGAATAAAATCTAAATTAAGAAATTCATTTAGCAACCTGATTGTTAATTGCCCATAACATTGGGTGAAAATTGAAAAATAGACATGATAATATATATAAAGCTTGATTCTGTTCCTTTATTTTAATAAAATAAAAATTTTGAATAATTATCTTGAGTTGTTAATTTAAATTGTTTCAATGGCATTTTGACATGTCTGTATAAATGTAATTCTTTAAGTAGCACGTAAAAAATAACGGGGTGTAAAGATTTTTTTTTTCCTTTCTAACAGTTCAACTCCCCTGCATTTATAAATTTTGGGTACCAAACTCCCCTCCTGGGAAAGCTTGAATTGCAAGCCATGATATTCAAAGAGATGTAGTTTTTGTAAATTATATTTCAATACATTTAAAATGTTTTAATGATGTGTGAAACATGTTTGTAATTTATTGTTTTGAAATGACATTATATAGAGAAATAATTCAATATATAACTAAAAACATATCTAAGGCCGGATATCCGATCGGATATCCGGCCGGATATCCGAATCCGGCAGGCGAAGGAGCTTCGGATATCCGGTATCCGATATCCGGCAAAATCAATATCCGGTGCATCCCTAATTTCATCTTAAAAAATAAGTTCAGAGGTTTTTTTTTTTTTTTTTTTTTTTTTATTGGCTGAGACCAATACCGCAAGTACACAACAGGAATTTATTAATAACATTTTAAAATTGTTTCAAGATAATATTTTTATTGCTTCGATTTGCATTTTCTTGAAAATCTGTTTAAAATGGCAAATTTGTTTTTTATATACAACCACTGGCAAAAATCTAAGCGTCACTATTTTCATTCAACCTATTAGCAGGGAGATCACCACTGTTATTTTAAATTATAATTCATTCCTCCGAAACTTTTTTAAAGACGACCAAATTAGTGTGCTTTTAGAGTTTGCAATGTCTGAGCGGGGGTTGGAGAGCATAGCTCGTAGGGGGCAGAGTCCTGTACTATAAAAAAATATATATATATTAAATAAATATCTTCAAAGTATTTAAAATATATATATATGAAAAGTACCAAATACCCTCAGTCCAGAGGAAGATATGCAGTTTAAAGCTCGGACCTCAAAGAGTTAAGTAACCATCATGCCAAATTTCAAGCTTCCAGTCTAACGGTCTACCACCCCTGAGGTGGTAGTGTCACCAACATAAAATATAGCATATGTTTGAATTAGAACAGGGGTTGTCACTACGAATTTGCCAATATAAATTTTGAAATTGGTATAGTAATTTAGAAAGTTTTTAAAAGGCTTTTAGCTCATTTTACCACTTTAAATTTTGAATCTTTCAGAAACTGTTCTTATAGAGCATTTACGTTTTATAAGTATCCATCATGCCAAATTTTAAGATTCTATCATTAAGAATTCAATAGAAATCAAAATTTAGAACATTTTTTAAATGCTTTTCACCAATTTCATTCTTTTTAATTTTGATTTTTTTAAAACTGTTCTTAGAGAACATTTACACCATATAAGTAACTACCATACTAAATTTCAAGATTTTGTCTTTAACAATTAAAAAAGAAAAAAAAAAAAATAGAAATTTAGAAAATTTTTAGAATGCTTTTCACTCATTTCACTTTTCAAATTTTTAGAAATAGTTTTTAGTCTTAATTTAGTATTTATATCTTATAAGTAACTACCACGCCAAATTTCAAGTTTCTAGCCCCTTCAATATAACTAAAATTGTAATTTTGAATGCTTTTCATCCTGGAACCCCTTTTGGCAGCGACACTGACAAAAATGTAACCTATGTTAGAGCAGAGACTACCAGCATCATTTTTCCACTATTACTTTTAAAATCTGTTTGGTACTTCCTGTAATTCCACAGACGTCTTAATTTCGAAATTTTTTAGAAAGCTGTTCGCTCATTTCACCCTTTTAAATTTCAAAATTTTTAGTAAATGTTTTTGAGATCATTTATATCTTATGTGTATCTACCATGCCAAATTTCATGCTTATACCTTTTACACTTGCATAGAAGTCGCAATTTAGAATGTTTTAGAACACTTTTTGCACATTTTCACACCTTTTAAATTCACATTTTTTTTTTTTTTAACTGTTTTTAGAGAGCAATTATATCTTATAAGTCACTACCATTCCATATTTAATATTTCTAGCCCCTTCAGTATCACAAAAATCTCAATTTAGAATGATTTTTGCTCCTGCAAACTCCTGGTGTTAGTGGCATGATAACATAAAATATAGCCTATTTTAGAACCTGGGTTCATTGATATATGTCATGATATATATACAATATTTATTTTTAAAATATCAAGTTTTTTGATATTTTCAAATTCTTGATATTTATTTTCAAAATATCAAGATGTTTGACATTTTGTATATTTGATATCAATTAGTAAAATATCAATGTGCAAGATAATTTTGATATTTTCTTCAGTCAAAACAAGTGTAAATAAAATTTTCAACTGTTATTGACTGTGCCATTCTGTAGATAAAGAACTTTGGTCTCTGGTAGCATCTTTTTTAGGCAAAGAAGGAAACAAATATATTTTCCAAGCTTTATATTTGAAACTTTTATTTTTAAATGTAGAACTAATAATTATGTAAGATAATTAATTCAGAACAGCCATTGAAAGATAAACTGAATTAAGATAATAATCATTTATATACAGCATCATTAGAAAAGAATCTTCTGATTTTGGTTTAATTGAATCTAAACTGTACTACAGGTTAAGGAATAAAAAATAAGAGGGTCATTCCGTGTCAAATCAACGAGAAAAATGCAATTTTTGGACCTCGACATCTCAGATTTCTATAATTTTTTGTTTATAGTTTGTATCCATGGAGTATATGAAAAATCTAATTTTTAAATTTTTTTTTTCTTAGCGGTTTATTTTTTACGGAATTTTAAAAATGGTCAAAAGTACCAAATTTAACCAAATTCTCAACCACAAAATCTTCTATAATTCTTTAACAAATTGGGCTAGAGAGTTAAGTTATATCTCATTTGAAAGCTCTTTTTATGGGCTTTAATATGATATGCAACACTAACAATTTTGTGTATAATAAATTTTTTGACAAATTTTCAAAATTTTTGAATTTAAATTTTTCAAAAACACCATCTTTAATTTTTTTCAAAAAAATATATGTTAATCTTTGACTTTTTGGCTACAAGTATGCCAAATTTCAAGATGGAGAAATGGTGGGGTTTTGAACTATTAATTTTTAAATATGAGTTATACATGAAAAATTTCAAGTATCAGGGCAAAATTAACAATTGTACAATTTCTTTCCATATATAATTCACACTTCTTTTTCATTAAAAATTTCAGAGTTTGATGCTAAGCAAATTTATTTCTAAGGCATGAAAATTTTCTAAAGCATATTTCTCAAAATATATAATTTGCCCATAAGGGGACTCTTCATTCACTTGAAAGCACCTGATCGGTAAAGTTAATCCTATGGGCAGGTTGTTTTCGAATTTTCCGTTTAAATTTGAATATTTTTAAATGATTTTTTTTACATAGGATAGTTGATGTCGATCTCTCATATGTCTATTTTTTACTTTTTCGATTTTGGTTGCAGATTTTTTAATAAAGATACTTTCACTTTCGGACCGGTTTCGAAAGTTACAGTACCTTTATTAAAAAAATCTGCAACCAAAATCGAAAAATTACAAAAATTCCCTATTAAAGATTGACCTCAGCTATCCTATGAAGAAAAAAAAATCGTTTAAAAATATTCAAATTTAAATGAGAAATTCGAAAACAAAACAGCCTGCCCATAGGTTTAGCATTACCAAGCACATATTTCAAGTAAGTGAAGAGTGTTTTGACCTGGTACTTCTATCTTTTGATAGTTTAATTCTACAGCCATCACATATTTTTCATGCCCTTTTGAATATTAAATCTTAAACTGCACTACCAAGTTGTTACATTCCTAAGTTTTCCTGATTTTGAATGAATTGTTTTTTTATAGGGATTGATCTGGATGAGTTACCTCATCTATATAGCTTTTCTATTTCCATTTTAACTCATTTAATTATGTCTTTTTCTTAAACTCACTTTTGTTTTATTATTTGTTTGGCACAGCATGTCCCTAAAGGGATTTTTGTGCAATAAAACTCAATACAACCAACCTTTATAGGGATTGCAGCATTTAACAGAAAATAATGCCCAATCTTTCTTATCTTCTGACATCATTAATAGTAGTAATTCAAGACTTCTTTGTTAAAGCATTCGATTAAAGTAAAATGAAGCTTGTTTATTAAATAGTTATCCTTCTATATGTAAAAAATTTTTAAAAAAATTATAACGATTTGGGAATGTGCGAAACGATTTTGAAATGAACCAATGAAAATCTGCTTAGGTATCACAAAATGCATCTGATTATTCAGAGCTTTCTGACTTTTCTTGGCAGGAATTGTGCTTGGTGAAAACCATGAAAGTAGAGAGGATGGGTGCGGAAAGGGAAGAATCTTCTGCATTTCGATAGACTTATTTAAGGGGTCGATGGCAAACTTACTTGAAATATGTGCTTGGTAATGCTAAACCTATGGGCAGGCTGTTTTCGAATTTCTCATTTAAATTTGAATATTTTTTAAAACAATTTTTTTTTTCATAGGATAGCTGAGGTCAATCTTTAATAGGGAATTTTTGTTAATTTTTCGATTTTTGGTTGCAGATTTTTTTAATAAAGGTACTGTAACGGTCCGAAAGTGAAAGTACCTTTATTAAAAAATCTGCAACCAAAATCGAAAAAGTAAAAAATAGACATATGAGAGATCGACATCAACTATCCTATGTAAAAAAAATCATTTAAAAATATTCAAATTTAAACGGAAAATTCGAAAACAACCTGCCCATAGGATTAACTTTACCGATCAGGTGCTTTCAAGTGAATGAAGAGTCCCCTTACGGGAAAATTATATAATTATATTTTGAGAAATATGCTTTAGAAAATTTTCATGCCTTAGAAATAAATTTGCTTAGCATCAAACTCTGAAATTTTTAATGAAAAAGAAGTGTGAATTATATATGGAAAGAAATTGTACAATTGTTAATTTTGCCCTGATACTTGAAATTTTTCATGTATAACTCATATTTAAAAATTAATAGTTCAAAACCCCATCATTTCTCCATCTTGAAATTTGGCATACTTGTAGCCAAAAAGTCAAAGATTAACATATATTTTTTTGAAAAAAAATAAAGATGGTGTTTTTGAAAAATTTAAATTCAAAAATTTTGAAAATTTGTCAAAAAATTTATTATACACAAAATTGTTAGTGTTGCATATCATATTAAAGCCCATAAAAAGGGCTTTCAAATGAGACATAACTTAACTCTCTAGCCCAATTTGTTAAAGAATTGTAAAGGATTTTGTGATTGAGAGTTTGGTTAAATTTGGTACTTTTGGCAATTTTTAAAATTCCGTAAAAACAAATCCGCTAGGGAAAAAAAATAAAAAAAATTAGATTTTTCATATACTTCATGGATACAAACTATAAACCAAAAATTATGGAAATCTGAGATGTTGAGGTCCAGACCCCACGTTGATTTGACATGGAATGACCCAAGACTAGCTTACATTTATGTTAAAATTCTTCAATTAAAGAAAAGCTATTTTATACTTAAAATTTTATTTTATAAAATATAAAACTTTCTCTATACTTGATACAAATCCTATAGTGTATATACATATATAGGTATATAAAGCAAATTGCATCTGTTTTCAATTAAGATATCTTCAATTTTGTTCTGAGAAATGCATTTTAGAATACTATTGTTTATATTAGTTTTTATGTTAATTGTAATATCTTTTAGTTTCTAATTTAAATTATGCTTGAAGACATTCATTATTAGCAGTAAGTTGATTATTTTGAAAATATCAGATATATATCAAAACATCGGATATTTTTGATATTTTCGAAAATATCATGATATTTATGAACCCTGGTTCTGGTTAGAACAGGAACTGTCACCATCAATTTGCAACCATTATTACTTTTGAAATCGGTTTGGTATTTTCTGAGATTTCATAAAAATCATAATTTAAAATGCTTTTCACTCATTTCACTCTTAAATTTGGAATTTTTTAGAATTTGTTTTTTGAGAGCATTTATATCTTAACTCTACCATACCAAATTTCAAGTTTCTATCTTTAACATTACCCAGAAATTGTAATTTAAAACTTTTTAGAATGCTTTTCGAGCATTTTAACCTTTTTTTTTTTTTTTTTGTAAGTAAGTACCATGCTAAATTTCAAGTTGTTAGCCCCTTCAATATCACAAAAATCGCAATTTAGAAATTTTTTTTTGTTTCTGCAACCCTGAGGTGGTAGTGGCACTGACATAAAATATAGCCTATGATGGAGCAGACACTGTCGCCATCAACTTGTAACCATTATTTTTGAAATGATTGGTTATTTCCTGAGATTGCAAAGAAATGGTAATTTGGAATGTTTTTCATGCATTTCTACCCTTTTTAAATTTCAAAAATTTTCTCTACTGTTCTTAGAGAGAATTTACTTCTTATAAGTAACTACCATGCCCAATTTAAAAGTGCTAGTTCCTTCAGTATCACAAAAATTGCAATTTAGAGTGATTATTGCTCCTGCAACCCCCAGGTGGTAGTGGCGCCGACATAAAATATAGCCTATGTTGGAACAAGGACTATCACCATGAATTTGCAACCATTATTTTTTAAAACAGTTTGGTATTTCCTGAGATTGCGTAGAAATTGCTATTTACAATGTTTTTAGAACTCTTTTCGTGCATTGTTACCCCTTTTAAATTTCGAATTTTTTAGGAACTGTTCTTAGACATCATTTATATCTTAAAAGTAACTCACATGCCAAATTTCAAGTTTCTAGGACCTTCAGGAACACAAAAATCACATTTTAAGAAATTTTTTTGCTGCTGCACCCACTTGGGGATAGTGGCACATACATAAAATATAGCCTATGTTGGAATAGGGACTATCACCATCATTTTGCCACCATTACTTTTAAAACCGATTCAGCAGTTCAAGAGATTACCCCCTACAAATAAACACACAAACTTTACTTCTTATAATATTAGTATAGAATAATAACAATTCAGTTTACTTTCAGTTTTTAAAGGGTTGCAAAACACTAAGAAACTTGGCTACATTCTTGTTTCTCTAACAGAGAGAACTTTTTTTTTTTTTTTTTCTTATTTCAATTTTTTTACAAATAAAATTTTTACCATGACCCTGAGCCCAAAGACTAGTATAAAAATAGAGTCCAAGCTGGTTTCAAGTACATACTGAGCCCGAGAGCTGAGATTAACCTTTTCTTTCCAGATTACCACAATTATAATGGAAATTAACATTTATTTCAATCATTTTCCTGGTTTAGTTTCTCTGATATTTCCAGGTCAGCCAAATTCCCTGATATTTCTATGTTTTCCAGGTCTGCGACCACCCTGTAAAATGTGTTTGATTTACTTTTAAAACTTTTTTTTTTTGGGGGGGGGGGGGGATGTTTAATGATCCCCTCCTCTACCCCAAACCTATGTAGGTATTTCAATTCTTTCACCAAAAATTGCATTGTGTGTAAACACATAAATAAAAAAAAAATCTGCCATTTGAGACAATTTCAATCAGGTAACAGTAATGTACTAAAGAAAGAAAAATAATAATAAAATACAGAAAAATAAACGAAATAAATACATTATTAACTTGTAAATGGAGCATCAAAGTCATTCTACTGAAAAATGAAATATTTTCTTAATATTGCAAGAAGTTTATAAATAAGAACATGTACTCACTTGTTACAAAATATGAATTGCACCGAGGCCATGCAGAAGGACCACCATGAAAAATTATATCTAAAGATGATCCAATAGCAATTACAGCTTCATTAACAGGATATGCAACCTAAAAATAAATACTATTTATTGCTTCTAACTGATACATATTATCATTGAATTAAGTAAAACATTCAGAAACACAATGTTACAAACAACAGGTACTTTAAGAGTACAATCAAAACATTAAACCACTGAGCTTATCAGTAGTGACACTAAACTGAAATGAATTGCATATCTATCTGTATACTCCAAAGTTTTTATTCCATTATAAGGAATGAATTCTAAATATTTCTAGACTTTTACAGGAATTGATAAAAATATCTTTAAAGAAACAAAAATAATCAAGAAATAAACTTTGTGACACTGTGCAAAATTTAAATCATAGCTAAATAATTAATATTTAACAAGATAAAATAGTTATATTATTGAAAACTTAATTTCATAGTGCCAAGATATTTTGAAATGTGTATTAACTTTAAGGTAAACTATCAATTTAAATAAGCAAATAAAAACTTTAAAAATAAAAGCCATATTTCTAAAAACTAGTCAAATGTGACAATCCCAAAACTTTCTTCTATCTCATACATGTTAATATTTCCTGAAAAATACAGCATATCACAGAATCTGAAGTTGGATGAAAATCTGCGCATTAGTTTTTGAGATAGAGATATTGTAGAAAACGTAAAAAATTCTGCATAGCAGCACCACCTCTTGGGCGATTTACACCAAAAACTAATTAGGACCAATTTATACAAGGGAATAACTGAATCTGAAGCTTGATGAAAATTCATGCATTAGTTCTTGAGATACAGCTATTGCGAAAATCATAAAAATGGGAGCACAGCAGCGCCATCAGTTGGGCAATTTACACCAAAAACTAAACAGCACTAAATTATATCAAGGACTAACTGAATCTGAAGTTTGATGAAAATTCATGCATTAGTTCTTGAGATACAGCTATTGCAAAAATCGTGAAAATTGCACCACAGCAGCACCAGCTGTTGGCGATTTTCACCAAAAAGGAATCGGCACCAATTTATACCAAGGACTAACTGAATCTGAAGTTTTATGAAAATCTGTGCATTAGTTCTAGAGATAGGGCTATTGCAAAAATCATGAAAAATGCAGCATAGCAGCACAACCTGTTGAGTGATTTACACCAAAAAGTAATCATCACCAGTTTATATGAAGATCTAACTGAATCTAAAGTTTTGTGAAATTCCATGCATTAGTTCTTGAGATGCGCCCACAAAATTTTTGTCACATATAGACTTACAGAGTGACAGACAGATATTTTCTAAAAACCATCAAATCATGTTTAGGACCTTCTTAAACTAATAAATCCATCGAAAACCAGAAGTCGAAAATTTTCACGAATCCAATACTTTCTTTTTGTAAAGATAGAAGAAAGTAAAAATTAACTGCAGAAACAAATTTATAGTGAAACTTCTTTATATCGATTACACAGAAAACTACATTTGTAACAGGAAAGGAAGAGTTATGTATATCAATATAGAAAATTTTTATTACAAACACAGCAACACTTGGCCAAGATAATAAAAACTAACATAGCTTATTTCAATTGCTGCTTGTGAGTGACATTTTTGCCTATATTTATAGATATTTTAAAGATATATTCACAATCATGGATAACTCACATTAAAATACACACATATGTTAAGCTTTAGGTAAGCCTATGCACATATGTCAAGCTTTAGGTAAGCCTGTTATACAACCTGGTTTGCTAGATAAGTTAATTTTTATTTAGCAAATACAGTTTATTTCTCCAGATAATATCAAATGCTGTTCTGTAGAGCAGCAATGTAGTAAAAGTTACTAAGAAATTGCTCATGTGCCAGATGCACATTTTTTTTTCTACATTTATTAATTTCAGATTACTGTTAATAAACTGTGTACAACACATGCAAATGAAAAATTACAATGTTATGATATACGCAGAGTGCATAATTATTTCTTCATTCCTCCATGCTCTCTCTGTCTTAAGTACTTGATTTTAATAAAAGAAAGACTCATGTTACATATAAATAGCAAGTAACAATTAAAAATTAGCTGCTGACTAAATTACTGTAGAGACAAGCAGTAAAATTATTTGACAGAGTTATTCCTTTTTAAAATCTATAAAAAGAAAAGTTCTTCAGAGGACCATCTCTATATTTGAAATAGAATTCTTGATGCCAAAAAACGAATTGAGATTATTTAGCTAAACTGTAAAGTTTTCACAAAGTTTCTGTAAACAGTTTAGAAGAAGATATTGAATTTAAATTTGAGCTTATGCTAGTCACAAAAGTAAAATTCATAACCGTAGGGCTTAGATACAATATACACCTTATTAATTAAATTAATTTTTAACACAATCAGTAAATAAATTGTGAATTTAACTGTCATCTTGTTAATACTGATTGTCAAAAAATAATCATGATAGAAAACACAAAAATCAGTTAAATATTGAACTGAAAATAACAGAGATCACAGTTACGATTTTAAATAGTTTAAAATATATATTTTTTCAATGATTGTACACTGCCCCTTAAACTACAGGTGATATTTTTTAAGCAGAACAAAAGATCTACTTGTAGAAAAAAAAGCTGGAATATTACATATAAAAAAAACTATTCCTATTAAAATATTTGCGGCTTCCAATTTCCCCCCTCCCCCCTCCTTCTAATATTAATTTACAATTCATACATAAAAGTTAAAAAAAAAAAAAAGAGTAAACTCAAATAGTTATGTGTAAGATACTTACTGTTTAATAACTAAAAAAGAAACATCCTGAATTTTAATACAGCATATGAATGGAAATAAAATTTAACATTAGAAATTTTTTGTTTACATAATTTTTTGCCAAATATCTTGAAATTTAGCACACAATGCTAAAACTCCATTTAAAATTAAAAGATAAGTGTTAATTTGGGATGTACTTTTGCACATCTCTATGGCATTTTGTACACCAGATAATGCAGAATTTTCCCCCTTTTTTATTATATACTAGCTGATCTGCCCAGCGTTTCCTGGGCCCGTGATGAATGACCCTTAAATGAACTTATATCTTAAACTCCATTTTGTTGATTATACATTTTTAAATTAAAATATTGTGAAAAAAATACTGAACTGAAAGTATATGCTATTTAGTATTTTACTTTTTGTATAATTTTGGAGTCTATGCGTAATGAAAGCGAGCAAAACGTCATAGAAACACTGAGGTTTTTACTGATTTCATTAACATTTTCACACATTTTATTTTGTAAAAAAATATTTCTATCCATCCGAACATTTCAAATTTTTATAGGGGATGTAAATCTGGTCTATTGAGATGCTCTAAAAAGATTGTGTAAAAATATAAATATTTAGTTACTTTTAGCGTAGAAAAATATAGTCTCCATGAGCCGTAAATTAACATGCATTCGCCGGTGTATTTGAAAGGGCTAAAGTTCATATTTTTAAAAACCAATTGCACCAACGATTATACTCCCTGTAGGAAAAATCAGCTTTTCAAGGACAAACGCCCTGTTTTCATTTTCCCTTCGTTACCATAGTTACTAAACCTAAGATAAGGGTAGAGGAGTGACCAACAAAGGGATAATAAAAAGAGGACGTTTGTCCTTGAAAAGTAAATTTTTTCCTACAGGGAGAACAGAAGAAGGTTTCAGCTTTAAGAGCATATTTTTCGCTTGTCGGTACCTCCAAAATTGTGCCCTGAACGGGGCGTTGCAATAAGGGGGAAAAACGACACTTTTTGAAAATTTTTTGTCAAAAGGTTAACTGCAACATTTTTACAAATAGGTTGCAGCATTTGAGCATGCTCTTTTGGTTGGTTGATTTTTGATGGCCAATTATTTACTCTAGGGATATAGGCATAGGCCCTAGGGGGAGTACCCTTCGTGGGGGTCTTTCTACAGGAACATAACCCATACTTACGCAAGGTTTCCCAAGGTTCGAAGAAAACTCCGAACGGTTAGGCCCACAGGCGCGATTGGGTTCGAACCCAGCACCTCCCGTCTACCAGCTTCAAAAGCAGAACCTCTCAGCCAATAGTGGGGCCTCGGTCTTTTGGAATATATCTTTCAATTTTAACTGTACTGAGGGGTTTGGTCAATTTAGATTAATAGACAACAATAAAAAAAAGAGAAATAAAGTCAAAAAACATTTCTTCGTAAGCTCCCAATGCGTAAATGAGTTTGTATATATATGCACAAGTGCTTTCCTTGACCAGACCAAATAGATGACTTTTTGATGAGAGTGAGTTGTGATATTTAATTAATAACTCAACTAATTATTAGAAATGTAAAATTCTGAGTCTCAGGTGCACCAGGAGACACTTTGGGCTAGCCTCGGAAAAATTTTCAGCCTCGTACGTGCCATAGATTTTGCTAGCCATTGCAAACAGACACACAGACAGAGCAAAACTTTCTTTTATTAGTATAGATTTAGGTTTAAATTTACCTTTAATTTCCTGTAACAACCAATAACAGTAGTCTTTTTCAAAGAGATGTCTTCACTTTCATATTTAACATGAATTCTATTAAAACCTTTACTATGGCACTTTAAAATCACATTACGGCATGCAGAAGGCACTACAGGAGAACTCTCATCTAAAATGGACAAAAATAGTTTATTGTATGTTTATTTAAATTGAAAACATTACTTGTGATTCACTGAACAGATTGGTTGCAAATTCATTTATTTTCATAATGTTAAGGCTGTTTTCAAAATCCAAAAGAGCAACTTTTTAATAGATTTCTAAATTCATTTTTGTTTGAAACATATGAAACTGACAGGTAATCTAATTCAGAAACTATGTAATCAAGTGGTATATTCCATTTTTTTTTTTTTTTTTTTGTAAAGGCAGATTATTTTTCAGAAAAAACTGAAAATTTGTGTTTTGAACTGAATTTCCAGACACGACAGTATAGAAAAGGAGTAAAACATGTCACTGCATGACATCAATCTCTTATAACTCAATAAGCAATTTGTTTATGAAAAGATACAAAACACCATTCGATTTCAAATGGTTTCAATAGTCATGCCTGCAAGTGCCATGCTTTTAAGTTAAAAAATAGGAAAAACTTTTTAGAACTATTTTATGACTTAAAAAATTCCACTAGCTCACTAATGGGATACTTCGATAGATTCACCAACATAATTTCTAATGTATCAAGGCTTGACCACATGGTCAAACTTCAATTTTAGTGCAGGGTTGGTTGCAGCGTCCTCTGGTGAATGGCTTCAGACAGAAGCAAACTGGTATGCCATCTCTCTTATTACGTGTACTATGATTTTAACCTCCTGCATAGCATTAAATTTTTTTGTATTTTAGTAGTTCATATAAAATCACCGTATTTAATTTTACTAATGTAAACAAACACAAGGATGAAAAATCATGTGTACAAACACAAGGATGAATCATGTGTACAGCATAGATTATGAAACATTTTCCAACATATTCACAATACTATAACAAAACTTTTTTACAGCTCTGTACATGATCTACAGATATGTATGCATACTAGATAGTATGCTAAAAGTTAGTTCAATTAAACGCATAGAGCACTTGAAAATTTCCACTCAGCAATTTCCGTCAATAAATGGATGTTGTTGAAAACTTTTGTGCGACCATGTATATGATCTACAAAATTTGTAAACACCAAGTAATCTTTAAAAAATAGTTCAATTTAAAAACTCATACCACAACTGTAAACGCATTACCAGCAATTATCAATTATTGCTCATTTTCTTCTATGCTCAAATTCTTTTATGTGTCTCTGTAAATAAGCAATAAATTCTGTGCACACCCTATTCTATAGTAAGAACCTTGTAGTAGAACTCCGTGATATATATCAATTTCAATGTTTAAAATACTGTAACATTATTAAAATGCATGGTAAACTATTTTTTTTCATAGGCTGTAAAGTAACGAAATTCTTTTGAGTGGCCTTGCAAATGAACCGAAAATGCTAAACACTTCATTTTCGAATACCAAACATGCCACAGTAAACCCCGATAACATATGCATTTCATGGCATCGGACTATATTCACGCGAGTTAGAGTACAGACAGACAAACTGAATTCATAAACTCTTTTCAACTATGTTGGAATGTTTTTAAACCATGACATTGGGAAGCATGACAATTAAAGTGATTTGGAATAAAATTTCAATAAATATAGATTACATCTTTATTAGAAGTAATTATAAACGCTATTTGATTTAACATTTTTTTAATAAAAGCACCTTCATGTATCTGATAAAAATAATTTTATGAATGCGTAAAAAATTAGCCAATTTGGATTTGAGCACAGCCTTAAGCAACAACATTATATAAACTTACAAAATGCATGAAATATTAAAGGCAATACCAGATATTAACAAAAAAAAAAAAACATTAGTAAATAAATTTGACAGTATGCTTAAGAGAGAACAGATGTTTCGGAGAAATAAGGGTTGAGATAATTATTAGCACAAAATAACAAATGCAAAAAAATTTAAAGTTTAAAACCGGTGTATTTTTTTGGGGGGGGGGGGAGTTTACGAGGAGAAAAATATGATTATTTATTGTTACTTCAAAATCTATAACAATAAGGGAAGAAGTTTGTGTGTGAGTGTCGACAGTGTTCTGAAGAGACTGCCCTAGAACTACAAAATTTGGGGGGAAGGTCTCTCTCTCTCCCTCTAACATTCCCCCTCACTTGCCAAGACCAAACAAATAGAAATTGAAAAAATGAAAACCACAAACTAACCCAAAAGCCGTCAAATAAAGTCCGTGAATATCCTCACCGCTAAGCTATTTTCGATAAGAATCACGTATCGATAAATCACCATCATCGAACAATTCCAATATTTTATTTCGATAGCTTTTTTTCTTGATAAAATTGAGAGTTAAATCATTCAGAAAATGTATTGGGTAATTTTGTTTACTGGCGTTTATGTAAAGGTTAAAAATTTCACCAACCAATTTATCATCATTTGAACACAAATTTGCAATACGATTTAAACCATTTAAATATATATTTCTAAAAATTTAAACATGCACATTACTATTAAAGTTTAATATTTTTATTGTTTCAAAATCAAAATAATTTCTTTTATCATAAATACTATATACTAAAATTCCATTTATAATCTCCAACTCATCCAAGTAGTTGACATTGCCTTGATTATCCGAAGCACTCTTTAAATTCAAAGTGTCTGGATAACATTTAAATTGATAAATTTCTTTATTGTTATTCAGCTCAATCACCAAAACATCATCTATATATCTGTATATCTTTAAGTCTTTTTCCAACAATAAACCGGCTTCATATGTAAACAGATAAATATCTGCAAGGATGGAGCTACAGCTGCCCCCCATTGGAATACCTCTCACTTGTTTATATATTTGTTTCCCTTCAAACAGATAATTTTCGTAAACAACAAATTGAAATAAATCGGTGAATATTTCGATATTGATATCCTTCTCTTTAGATTTCTTGAAAAAATCCATAACTCTGTACTTCAAATCATCTAAATTTATGCTGTTATACAAATCTTCGAAATCATATGTATACAATCCTGTAATGTTTTTCAGCTTTTTTAAACTTTTTATAAGTTCATAGCTATTTTTTATTACTATCGAAGAATATTCATTTATAACCTGATCGAAAATCTTTTGTAATATATTCAACAATTTTTTATTTACACATTCCAGGTAAGAACCAAACCCACAAGTTACGGTTCTAAAAGTAATTGGATTTTTATGAATTTTGGAATCATTACAAGATAAGGAAATTGCACACTATTTTGCTTTGATTTTATTTTTTTATAAAACGCCTTCACTCTGTTTAGAATAACTTGTTTAGTAGTTTTTAGTAGTTGATAATTTCCCTCATTATTGTAGGTTTCCCTTAGAATATCTCCGTAAAATGTTTTTACATATTATATATATATATATATATATAACATGTAAAAAATTATTACAAATATAATATGTAATATTTTAATATGTAAAAAATTATTACATATTATATATATATTTATATTAGGGTGTAAAAAAAAATCCTGATTTTTTAAAAAAAATAAAAAAAATCAGATTTTTTTTTATTTAAATCAGATTTTTTTTATTTTTTTCCTTGTGTTAAAATATTAAACATCTACTAAGAATTAAGCATTTCAAAAATTAATAACCCACCAATTACTAACATAATCTATGTTTTTTTGCTTTAATCAATAAAATTTTAATTATGTAATTATAGAAATTACAAAAAACTGCAAATTAAAAATTTCTTTAGTAACATACAACATTATGTGCATTAATATTTTGTAATAATTATGTAAACCGATATTAAATACTGCTTATATTTTTAAGTTATTGATAAATTGCATTTAATTTTAAATTGATGTTACAGATTAAATTTTTCATTATTAAACAATTAACTGTTTAATTAAGAACACAATCTACATTTTTGAAAAAGTGGTTGAAAAAAGTGATAATAGTTTGATAAATTGATAAAGCAGCTAGTAATGTTACACAGAAATTCTTCTAATTCATTTATCAACAGAAAATAATAGATTGCACTTATTTTATACAGTAGAAGGAATAATTTAACTAATCAAAAGAAGTTATGAAAACATATGTAGAAACTATAAAATATCCACTTAAATAAAATATAGTTTTATGATAAAAACTTTGTTAATTTTTAAAGAAATAACTTATTTAAAATATTTAAAACAATTTTATTTTTTAAAAGAGCTTTTATTTATTCAGCAATTAAATTATCTTATAAACATTATAAATCATTTTCATTACTGATTATAATGCTTTTTCACGCCATTTTAAAAAATCAGAAAATATGTGATTTTACCATCTGATTTAAATCAATTGATTAAAATCATTGACACTCTATTGCTATGTTTATTGTATATAAAAGAATGAATAACTAGATTATTAAAAGGAAATTATGACATTGTAAGTTATATTAGATTTAAATATCATTTTAAAATTAAATGCTTTTTATGTTTGTTAGATAAAAACCATGCTTTTTACAAACTTACTGTACTTAAATTTTTCACAATACTCAGGAATTACGCTTAGAAACAATTATTTAAAGCTTTGTTTTGTGTATTCATAAGTCACAATGCCTGTAGAAACTTTACAAATTATGTTCATCTTAGATTTGAATACTTTTTTATGTCATTTTAAACATTTAGGAAATTTTTGATTTTAATCAATGATTTTTTTTAAAAATCACTCGATTTAAATCGTTGACACCCTAATATATATATATATATATTTATTTGAAGTTTTGCACCTCAAAGCTCAATTTTCTATTTTTTGATTAGATTTTTTGTTATTCAATCTTTTATGTAATTTTTAGCATTTTTTTATGTTTTGAGGCAATTTTTCCACATTAGTAAAAGGACAAGTAACAATTTCATTCTCTTTTCAATAAAGTTTATTCGGAATTTGTACAGTGATTTTTTAATGTCATTTTTAGTGTTTTCTTGTATTTTGCATTTATAATAAGGTGTAAATTAGGTACATTTAGCTCTGTAAACATGATGACATAACAGACTTTAATCTAGATTTAGATTATAATAGAAAGACAAATGAAGCTTGTTGCAAATACAGTGGAACCTCTATAAACAAATTCTGAGATCCTGACAGATTTCTTGTGAGAATAAACTTATTGCATATTCTTTTGTTACAAACCTGTCCCAATAAGTTTGCCTTTTATTAATCAGCCAGGATATTGTATCTGTAAGGGCTGTAAGTCACAAAATTAAAAACTAGTTGAATGCGCCAACCTCAAAACTTTCTTCTATCTTATACATCTTAATATTTCAAAAACTAGTTACACATGTTAATACTTCAATATCATTAGTTCAATACTATACCAACTTTGATTTTCATTTTAAATTTGGTTCAATTGTATGCATAATTTTATACACTTTTCGATAGTACAATACAGAAAAAGGCCGCTATTACAAAAAACCGCTATTAGAGCACCCCCCTTCCGGTAGATTTTTTTCAAATTCAGGGAGGACTTGCTTGCCACGGCCAAAACGTACACATAAAATTTGGTTCAATTCTATGCATAACTTCATACACTTTTCGATCGTAAAATATTCAAAATCGCACAAAAATCACTATTGCAACGCCCCCTACCAGCAAATTTTTTCCAAATTCAGGGAGGACCTGCTTGCCATAGCCAAAAACTTAAAATAAAAATTTAGTTCAATTCTATGCATAACTTCATACACATTTGGATGGTACAATGGTGACAGTCAAACGGACATTTTTTATAAACATGTTTTTTGGGATCCCAAAAAACATGCATAAATCGGTTTATACAATGTGATTAATGTGATACAATTTATACAATTGTACCCCTAAAATGTATAAATCGGTCAAAAACTGGAAGTCGAAAAAAATTTCGATTACAATACTTTCTTCTATTGAAGATAGAAGAAAGTAAAAAATTATTGATGCTAGAGGTTACTAAATTAAAATCAAAATTTTGTTAGATTTATTTTTATTTATTTTTGGAGAAAAGCAGGTCAGGAAAAAAGAAAATAAATTTGTTGAAAACACAACTTTTCAAAATAAATTATGAAACACTGTAAATTCTTTCTATTAACATCTTAAAAACATTATGTAACATTTCCTATTCAAAATTACCATAATATTTACATAAAATAAATTTTAATACTTTGTTTATTAAAATAAAAAAAACTTACAATTCAATAATTTCATCTTCAAAAAATAAAATAAAATTCAATCAATACTCCCAATAATATCGCCCATTTAAAATTATTTTTCATTATTTATCAATATTTATTAAATTAAACAAAAATATTATTTAATTTTGGTAATCTATAAATTTTGTATTTACTTTTCAAACATTGCGATGTCAGGCTGACAGCAATATTAACTAAGTTTTAAATATTAAAAATATAAAACCTTTATTTTTAAATATTCATATTTTAAATCATATTTTAATTGATTAAAATATGTATTCTCATTTCTCTGGCAACATTTTAGCGTAATTGCTCTTCAACTTTGCTAAATAAACAAGAAAATGTATTTTCCTATTTTTAAATGGTGCAAGATTTTGGTTACGTAGATTGTGTCTCGACATTACTGAAAAGCATTTTTCTCTGACCACAAAGTCTTTTGGACGCCATCTTTTCTTAAAGCAGAGCTAGATATGGCTTGGGGATACGAAGTCGGCTACTGAACCACAGTTTCTATGAAAAAGTGTGAGGATTTATTTTTTATTATCATTGAAAATCATTTTTTTGGTGGTCTTGTTTGAAATCCTGTTCCTGTTAGACGGTAACTTTTTTTAAAAATCCCTGTTGGGCATAAGCCCCGGTGAGCGCGTTTCGGCATGGCACAGTTTATCCTAAAATTGAAGTACAGGATCCAGTATAGAAAATCCAGGAATTTATTACAATATCAGCTTAAGATTAATAAATTTCAATCAAGGTGAATTTCAAGAGTTTTTCTCCAACTAATGTCCTTGTTGCGTTCACCTAGTCTTTAAAAACCTTCTTCATATGACCACTTCATATCATACACACCATTACATATTTCTTAATGTCCAGAGTTCTTCTTCAATTGATGTCTTTGTGGCTCCGTCCATCCAATCTTTGAGAGTTTTACTCTTAATATGACAGACATCATACTCATTGCTACATATTTCTTAATTAAGAAAGAGAAACAAACATAGAGAGACATAAATATAAATGTGTAAAAAGCATACAGCTGTTACAAAACCTCTAAGGTTCAGACCTGCCAACATTTGAAAATGAGAAATCGCAGCACTCAAAATTTAAATTAATCTGGAGGTTGGTTGTTTTTTTTTTTGTGTGTTTTGCAGCCATTTTTTGACGTTCGTAAACGGAATAAGGTTTCAGTCTTTCAACTCAAAATAGCAAATTTTTTCCTTTGAAAATTTTTATACGATTTTTTTAAACTCCTTCTCGTTTCGCAGCTTTTTTTTTTTACTTTTGTAAAAGGAACCCAGGTCCAATTTTTTAGCTCAGTCCAGTAAATTTTGACGAAATTCGCGTTTTTTTTTTCCGTGATCATTTCACGATATTCAGAATTCTTTTCCCCACAATCGTAATTCAAGTTTTTCGATCACGATTCTGTATTGAAATCCACACTTTTTACCTCAAACTTTTGACGAAATTCGCATCTTTTAACTTAATCCTTTGTTGATTTTTGCGTTTTTTACATGATCCTTTGGAGAAATTCATGTTTTTTTTCTGCGATCTTTCAATGAAATTTGAGTTTTCTTAATGACCTATCGATGAAATTTGCGTTTTCTTACTGATCTTTCGATGAAATTTGCGCTTCATTTCCGTGATCTTTTGACGATATTCGCGTTTTCTTTCTGCAATATTTTGACTAAATTCACATTCTTACCGCGATCCTTTGACGAAATTGATTTTTTAAGCAGTCATTTGTCAAAATTGCGAGTTTATCGTGTCAGATCAGCAAATTTCGCAACAGTTTTGTGCAACTGATCCGCAAAATTCGCAACAGTTTTTCGCGATCAATTGGTAAAATTTTCGATATCTTTTCGTGACCAATTAACAAGATTCACTACTTGTTTCCGCGACTTTTTGAAGAAATTTGTAATATTTTCCCTTAACAGTTTATCAAAATTCGCAATTTTTTGACGAAATTTTCAATTTCTTTCAGAACTCTTAACAAAATTAAATTTTATTCAGCGAACAATTGAGGATAATCACTATTTGTTTCTGAGATCTTTGACGAAATATCAGATATTTTCCCATGATCATTTGAAGAAATTCTCAATTTTTTGTTACGACCGATTCACGAATTGATTTAGGAAAATTCCATAAAAGAAAAAAAAAAAAAATTGCGGACTTCCAAAAAATTTTAAAATATACTCGCAGAACAATCATAGGTCTGTGGAAGAATTTTCAGGGGGAAATACTGCACAGCAGTTTTCGTTATGCAGGACTTTCCTTTTGTTTGTGCAAATATTTCAAACCCTGCTCCCCAAGAAACTCTTAAAATGGCGCCCCTGTTTCTAAGGGAGGGAATTCCTGTATAATAAATATTTACAGATGCACGATTCACTCATGGTTAATATCCATTAAGGGGGTCTTATATTAAGAAATTTGTTTTGTAGCTTTTTTTTTTTTTTTTTTTTTTTTTTTTTTTTTTTTTTTACACTTGAGCATTTTTTGAGCATGTCCGAATTTTCGGACTAATGACCAATTTTTAAAAACTTTCGGAACCGAATACTTTAAAATTTAGGAAATTTCAGAACAGAATCACTCCTCAAAAATGTGCTGCGTGGTCTAAAAATCTCAACTGGAAAAAAAAAATGTGTTTTATTCCAAATGTGTATATTTTTTCCAAAAAATCGTAGTTTGAGACCGATTTTCGTAGCATCGTAGTTTAAAGGTCCAAATCGTAGCAACTACGATTTTTTCGTAGCAGTTGGCAGGTCTGAAGGTTTCATCATTAGTGCTTAAAATCAAAGGTAAAATCAAAACTCTGGATTAAGGAGGGGGTGGAGAGAGAGAGCCAGAAAGGCGTACCTTACAGCTCAACTGTGAACAGTGAAATGCGACCTACAGTTGACAAACAGCCGCGGAGTCGATCTCGCACGCACACAGTCAGACCAATCAAAATTGTCCAGTTGCTCCATGAGAGTTCAAACAGAGAGGAGGGAAAAAAAAGGGTGGGGGGAGTGAAGAGAACGAATTATAGAAAATTAAACCATATCTTTGAAAAATTGGGCATACTGGACAAATCGTTAACTAAACTGCTTGTATTTTTCTATATGTGATAAGCTTCCCAAAAGTCAAGATAGTAAATTGATCAGCATTTCTGTAGTATTGAGCTTCGGAAAATTTAAAATTACGATTGTTAGACCAGCAGTGGTTAGCAATAGCAGAATGTTTGATGTCACAATTTTTAACACAAGTTTTATGCTCCCCAAAACGGATCTTAAAGGCTCGCTTCGTTTGACCAATGTACATTTTATTGCATTCGTAATATATCCTGTAAATACCCCAATGTGAAAAGCAGTCAATTGGATGTTTCAGATTTGTGAATTGAATTTTATTAAAAGGAGTATAAACTACCTTAAAGTCCAATTTTAACAAGATTTTAGAAATTTGATGGCTTATTTTCAAAAATATGGAAGTATAATTAAATTTTCATTGCCGACATTATTATGAATGGAATCGACGATTTCAACTGTAAAACTTCGATCAATGCAATGGATTTAATGTAATCTAATTATGTTTTCAGTAAACTGTCAGAAGAACAAATATTTAAGGCCCGGTAGATATAAATGTTGAAGGCAGCCAACTTTTGATTAGGTGGATGGGATGAAAGGCGATGGGGGGATAAACGGTAGTGTAAAATTCGGTAAAAAAGTGTATTTTCGCAGAAAACCATGACATCAAGGAAGGGCAAACAGCTTATTTTCAAGTTCGAAAGTGAACTGAATATGTTCATCTATAGAATTCATAATATTGAGAATATTAGTAAGATTAAGATCATCAGAGTTCAATAATGCAAAGCAGTCATCAACATAGCGGATGTAAAATGGAAAAGATAATTTCTTGAAAAGGTTTGATTCGTAATAGTGCATGTAAATATCACTGAGGATGGGGCTGAGACGGGAATCCATGGACAAACCATCAGTCATGCAATAAAAATTACCATTAAAAATGAATGTGTTTTGTGATAAACAAATGTGTTTGTTTATCGCAAAACACTTCAGAGTTAATACTGTCGGCAATGAAAATTTAATTATACTTTCATATTCACTGAAAATAAGCCTGTGATGGAATATTTTGTAATATATTATCCAATATAATGGGCCGTTAACTTGAAAGGTAAATTTAAATTGGAAGTTCTTTTTATTACAATGCGTTGTGTAATATTGCAATAAAACCCTCTGTTCTTTGAGGTCAGCAATTGTAAAAAAATAGAAATAAATGAAACTTCTTACTTGGATCATGTAGTCTGTAAAATAAATGAAGAGGAGACTTATAAGCATAAAGCAATCCTTTATTTTCATCTTGAGAAGAGAAGATAAGGCTTCCAGTTGGTCACCGTTCATAAATTAATTCAAGTTATTTAGTTAATTTAAAAGTGCAGCATGAATCAAGAAATTATTAAGAAATAATTTAACAGGAGTTGTTAAAAATCGCAGACATCGTTTACGCAAAAGCTCTTTACCGGATTCCACATTCATCGGCGTCGGCAGATCGGAGCCGGAGCCCGCGATCTTTTTAAAACCAAAACTAAGTCATGACAGCTCTCCAACAAAACAGACTCTGATTTAAAATTAACGGAATTTTTAATTTATAGTAAGAATACGGGGACTTCAAAAGTTACTGAAAGAAAAGATTTAAATCTATTAGAGAATTTAAAATATTAGGTAATGTCTTAATAAACAAATCCAAAAGAAAACATTTAAAAAGCTTTGTTTTAATTTGCTGTATGCTCGGCGAATAGACACACCTCCGAAATATCAACATCCATTCAATGCATAAGCCGTGAGAGGCTTGCTCCGATGACGTCATCACAATCGTACAAAGTTCAAAGGAGAAGCATCCCATTCCAGGGGCAGCCGAACGTCAGCGAACTTGCCGATGTGCGGTGAAGCGAAAACGCCCGCACAAAAATAAATATGGATTTAAGCTTAAAGAACATTGATGTATAAGGCCAATAGAAATAAAACAGTAACATAATTTAAACACTGTGAGATTTCATCTCACAAAGCCCTCAAATTTCTAAAATCTTGTTAAAATTTGACTTTAAGGTAATATATACTCCTTTTAACAAAATTCAATTCACAAGTCTGAATCATTCAATTGACAGTTTTTCACATTGGGGTATTTACAGGATATCTTGCGAATGCAATAAAATGTACATTGGTCAAACAAAGCGAGCCTTTAAGATCTATTTGGGGAAGCATAAAACTTGTGTTTAAAATTGCGACATCAAAAGTTCCGCTACTGCTAACCACTGCTGGTCCAACAATCATAATTTTAAATTCTCCGAAGCCTCAATAATATAGAAATGCTCATCAATTTAAGATCTTGACTTCTGGGAAGCTTATCACATATGGAAAACCTCAAACAGTTTAGTTAACGATTTGTCCAGTATGCCCTATTTTTCAAAGGTATGATTTAATTTTCAATAATTCGTTCACGTCACGCCACCCGGCGCCTTATTTCCCCTTTCTGTTTGAACTCTCCCGGAACAACTGGGCAATTTTTATTGGTGTCCCCATGCACATGTGAGATAGACTTTGCGGCTGTTTGTCAACCATATATTACAATTCGCGGTTGATAGTCGAGCTGTAAGGTACACCTTTCTGGCTCTATGCCCCCCCCCCCCCCCCATTTAACCCAGAGTTTTAATTTTATCTTTGATTTTAAGCATTGATGATGAAACCTTAGAGGTTTCAAAAACAGCTGTATGCTTTTTATATATATTTATATTTGTGTCTTTCTACATTGTTTCTCTTTCTTAATATATTGACATAAAGTACAATCCTTCCCCCTCTTTATATATTTCTTAATGCTAAGAATTTTTATTTTCTTCGAGTTGCTAATCTATCTACTAATGATGAACATTTCCCATGATTGATGATGAATATCAGTTTAAGTTAAATTTTTCATTTTTGGTTATAAAGTTTTGCAATAATTTATAAGAACGTTCCACGATTTTAGAAACTGAACAATAACTTTCCCATAAAAGTTTCTTTTCGTCCAACTAGTGAAAGAACTGAAATATCTCCAACTATTTATATTTTCATAGTGAATGATTTGTATATGATGTCTCAAATCTATTATTTTTATATCCTTTAGTGATAAAAAGTTTAAATAGTAAATAATCTTCTTTCAATACAATGTTTGTTAGCTAGATTCAGCAGTATTAATGATATTTAGTAATGAAAAATAAATAATACTAGATGGATCCCGTCAAAACTTGACGGTACCATAAAAAAAAAAAAAAATCATGGCTGCTTTAAAATGTTAAAAAATTTTAGAGTAATTCTTAGCAAACATTCAAATAAATAGGAACATAAAAATTTGAATTTTTCTGCTTGCCAAAATCATCATCTATACAATAGGTGGAAAAGAACATAGTGTATTATGTATGCACCGAAGTCAGACAACAATAGTGTGCGACTTTTCAGCATCATGTTGGTTAATTTATGCTACATGATAATAAATTTGCTTATATATATATACTATATATTTCATGAATGCAGTTTGCCTGCTGTATATCTGTTGTACTTCCTTAAAAGCACCTTTCCATTAACTGACACAACAATCTGATATATTGAACAAATCTGCTGCTATCTGACATTAGTGTATGCAAAATACATTCATATGTATTACTTGCTTTTCTACCTATTAATTTTTAGGTTGATTTTGATATAGTGTATATAAGTACATTTTGCATTAAAAACAATGTCATATATCATGTACAACTCATTCATATTGTGTCGGTTAATGGAAAAGTGCTCTAAGGATTCTGCTTGGCATAAAGTAAAAGTATACTGTAGCTGCTGCTTTGAGAAAAATAAGATATTTGTTTAACTTATTTATTACAATTTGTTGCAATATCCATTTTTATCACTCTTCAAGTACAGAAAATTATTACTTGCACATTTGTTTTACACCTATTTCATTGCTTAATACAACTGTATCAAATACTCGGGCAATTTTGCAGAGTACTCCTTGGCAGTGTTGAATTCAGACACTTCAGGGAGGGGGGAGAGGGGGGTATTTTTTTTTACCATTGAAAACATAATATCTCAAATCTTCCATGGGAGAACACTCTCGACCACCCCCTGAATTCAACGCTGCTCCTCAGTATTCAGGAACATTTAGAGCGAGTAGTTGTAAGAATTTAATTTTTTAAGAAATTTGAAAACAAAAATATTCATTCACACTCAGTACATAAAAATATACCAACAAAATATAGAAAAACTGTTAGAAAAATCTTTTTTTGTTCATCCTAAGAAGAATATATTTCTACTGAATAATACATCTGTTAAGTGAGATTCCGGGATGTGTAAATTGAAACGAAAATTCGAAAAGAAACATTCAAATCTGATCGAAACAAATTCAATTCACATTCCCCGAAATCACACTACGGCCGTTAAAAGTATGGTGGCAAAGTAGTACGCGTCGTAACTAGATTAAATTAACTAGAAGATAATAAATTTTCAAATAAATAAATAAATGAATGGTAGTTACTCACCCCTTGAAATGTTGTAGGTATGGAAACATAACATAAAACAATATTGCTAAACCAATCACTTTATTTATATAAAAATATACTTAATCGTGCAGGATCCTTGCAACAGACATATGCATTTATAAAAATGTATTCATATTGGAAATAATTTAACATAGACTTTTCTTGAAACATCATTGCATATTATTAATAATAGTAAAATTAAATAGATGATTATTTTTCAATATTGAATTACTGACAAATAATATGATGGTGTAATGGTGATGAATCAGTCTGAAAGTTTTTCAATCCATATTATTTGTGAGAAATTGTCATTAGAGTTCAAGAAATCGATCAAAAAATCATATTATGATAAAATGTTATTAATGACTCCAAAAACACTTGAAGGACATTAATGTGATGATATCGAAACTTGATGCTAAGCCAAATAATGAGATCCATCATGCGAGTTCAAGTTCATTCGAAGTTAAGTGGTGATTGGAAATTACAAGTAAATTCTATGAATCATGATGAAAGGTGAAAGAGGCAGGAAAGTACTGTTGGAATATGGAAATGCTTACGTTGAGCTCAAACTATCAAAATCTATTTGCGTCGGGTAGTTGGGAATCAAGATGCTCACACTGGAAATCACCATCAGTATTCCTGAGATTTCATGCAGGATGAAAATTCATTTCTTTAAAGTGATTTAGAGATATTCAGGAGAAATTAAGTCTACGAAGATAATTCTGGGAGTTTCACAAAAATAAAGATTTTTTTGTAAAAACTGTTGAAGAATATATTTAATTGATTTTCATCTTGAATTAAACGTTATTAATGGGAAACGGCTGCTCGTTGGGCCAAGGGGCCCAATGGCAAAAATTCCATATCAGAAAAATGATGTTCTCTCTACTGATAAAGATAACGAACTCTCCCTTTTTTGAAATGCCTGCCGAAATCGGGAGAACGATGTCGGCGGAATAGCCAATCAGAAAACTCCAAAGGCCGGAATATCGATAATGAATCGATGGAAAATGTTTTAGCGGCGGAATAATCACCGTGGAATGGCAACACTCTCACAAGTGGGAAAAGAAGGAATGTTCGCTTCGTGGGAGTTCTTGTGACGTCAAAAGGAATTTCCTGCCTGTTTTGAGATAAGAGAGAAATCCTTTTTAAAAGTTGCTGCTTTTGGGGTGCGAAATGAATGAAAAGCAATAAAAATAAGGGAAAGTGTAGGAGTTATAATTTCGTTTCTCTGGCAAACGATTTCAGCAATCAGAGAAATGGAAAAAGATAATAGAATATAATAAATGTAATTTTAAATGAAATAATTAAGAATAAAGATTTAGGATTTAATATTAAAAACTTAGTAAAATTTGCTGTCAAAATTGAAAGATGGTAAATGGAAGTAGATTATTAAAATTAACAAAATATACAAAATTAAATTTATGTAAATTTAAGAAGGGGGAATGTTATGTAAAGCTTTTACAACACAACAAAATCAAAACATAAAGGTAAAACTTTTAACTTTTTTATTGTTTACTATTGAGGAATTTCGTATTCATGCGTTCCATATGGAATAACATTCCAACAAAAACTCCACGTAAAATTAACAGCGTTAACTATAGAAAAAGAGGGACCATCGGGAGGGAACTTTTAAAAAGGGCACTTATTTTTTAAAAAGTATCTTTCTCAAAAGGGACACTGTTGCAGCTTATTCAAAAAACATTTAATAATGGCTTGTTTACAGTATCCTGTTATAATTGATGTATTGATGAATACCAATTGATGTATTTTGCTATATTTTCCAATAACGAATTGACAGGTGTTGCAATATTTTCCTGCTAGCACTCAACAAATTTCTCAATCTTTTCCCACAACCGATCAATGCATTTTGAGATTTTTTTTCCCCTCTGCAACCAATTGAAAAATTTTGTTAATACTTTCCCTCTACTGATCAATGAATTTTACTTTTTTTTTTTTGTTTAATCGGTAAAAACGATGTTTTTTTTCTGCAACTGAATAGTACATTTTGTGACTTTTTTTTCTAACAATCGGCGAATTTTGCAATTTTCCTCCTTAATTAACAAAAATCACAATTTTTTTCCTTCAACGAACAGTGAATGTCACATTTTTTGCCGCAGCCGACAAGCGAATTTTGGGATTTTATTTTTCATGACTGACTGACAAATTTCACGGCTTTTTCCTGAAACTGACTAACAAATTTTTAATTTTTTTTTACACGTGACTGATTGAAACTTGAAAGAGTGCATCAAAAAAAGAGCAGCAAGGACCCTTGATTATGTAAAATATTTAAAAAGAGCCGCTGGGTGCATAAATTATTTAAAAAGTGCCACCGGGCACTTTTCAAATAACAATCAGTAAATGTAATTAAAAAAATTAGTTTCAATTACATATTGGTTAACTGTACTTTTTTGGCTAAATTCATTTTTTTTTTTTCATTTGAATTTACAAAAATAGTCTTCAAAAAATGAAAATAAATTTCAAACTGAAGTTAGTTTAAATATATGTTATTTAACAATTATTTATTATTATTATTATTTAATAATATGACTCAAGATGCAAGTTTATGTGCAACAAACTCGCAGGACTGTGTTACTCTAAGCTGGCTTCATATGCGAATCAGTGATTCTTTTTTAAACACAATTACTCAGTACTTTGCCAAAATACTACTTGGTACACCACCACTACTGCTGAACCAATTGGAGGGCGGTGTGATATATTTTATCCTGCCTAATTTTAATGAAGATTCGTACCAGAATTTAATTAAATTCTATTTTTATAACTTTGATGAAGATTCGTACCAGAATTTAATTAAATTCTATTTTTATAACTTTGATGAAAAAGAGTTGCAAATTTTCATTTTCCAAATTCTAAATAAAATTTTTGAAAAATTCTGGTGAATTTAACAGCCAAAACAAAATTAGTCGCCCCTGAAAGGGTTAATAAATTTGATATATTTTAAGCTCACCGGTAATGATATTGACTGTGTCTTCTAGATTCAGGGTTAAGAATTTAGTGCTAAATTTAAGTTACAGTATACTTTATCCCTACATTAAATTTTAGCAAACATTAATTTATCTTGTACATTTTGCTTTAAAAAACTGCTTTAAAATTTTTTAAACCTAAAAGTAATTCCTTTCTGAGCAACATAGAGATGAAAATGCTCATTTCTTTCTTTTCTTTTTTTTTTTTTTTTTTTTTTTTTGGTGGGTGAAGGGTGTTCTGCTGACATTGTTTATTTTAACTTTGAATGGAAAAGTTGAAATTTCATTTTTTAAATATTGTACTTTTTCTTAATATTCCACTATTTTTATGAATTTAATTTCTTTTTATTATTAATTGTATTTTTTCTTTCAACTTTCTATTTTTCATGTAATTTTCAAGTAATGCAGCTAGCTTATAATATTGAAAAATTTTAAATTATATGTAAAAATATTTGAAAATGACTTGCCATTGTTTTTATTTTTTTAATTATTGGTAGACAATATGAATTTTACTTCCATGATGTTCTATAGGGTATCTCTGAGATTGTTGCTAAAGTATGTAACTCAACTTTTGCGAGTAACTTACCGAAACAGTGTGTAAGTAGCAATAAGAATTACAGGTGAATCTAGTAGCTCTGAAATATTTCTTTTGGGAGAGACTCCCCCCCCCCCCCACTCACCTCACACACACACACTTTTTTATGACAATGAGGTTTATTTAATAGCAGACAGGCTACAGGGTCAAAAGCTCAAAAGAAGAAAAAAATAAAAAAGAAGCCTGAACTGTTACGGCTTAACGTGCAAAAAGAATGGGTTTTCTCCCCCAGAACACTGACAAAATTCACGTTTTTTTTTCAGCAATACTTTGACGAAATTTGTGTTTTTTTCCATGATCCTTTGACTGAAATTAGTGATTTTTTCACAATTCGTTGACAAAATTCATATTTTTTCCCAGGGTCCTATGATGAAATTTGAGTTTTTGCGGCTTTCTAGCAAAATTCCCATTTTCTGTGATCTTTTGATGAAATATGCATTTTTTTCACAATCCTTTCATGAAATATGCGTTTTCCCATGATCGTTTGACTAAATTCGCGTTTTTCTGTGATCCTTTGACAAAAATGGCATATTTCCACAATACTTTGACGAAAAGCATACTTTTCCACAACCATCTGATGAAATTCGTGTTTTTGCGCAGTCATTCAGGCAAAGTAGATGACAGTTGTGTGCACTTGGCTATGTTTTCATGCTGTTCGTTTCTATATGCAGATAAAATGCATGTTAGGTCACAGGAAAGAAAAGGTCGAATGAGAAAGGGAGAGAAACAAACTCAATTTGTTACATGTTTGTACTTGCGTTATTGTTGCATTTCGTCCGATACAACTACACCCCCCCCCCCCCTCCTAAATTGTCAACAAAGATTTGCATTGATCCCAGGGATGATAAAATTCAGTTCCGAAAAAGTGGAATTCCACATTTCCGTGGAAGAGTAGCATGTCTGTAATAGAAAAGTACAGTAATCTCGCCCCAACCACCACATACCTAATCACAGAGAATGTTTGATTTTTTTTTTTCCCCAGAAAGGGGTTTATTTTCTCTTGGAAAAAATTTAAATTTATTTCTTAAATAGTTTATTTAAATTTTTCTAATAGCTAATTTATGTTTTTTTATTCATTAGGTATACTTTTGTGAATATGAATTACGGGTGTGCCGAGTACCCGGTATTCAATGACATTTTTAAAATGCACTCGGTCAATATCAAATAATTCTAAAAATGTACTTTCTTTTCGCTTAAAGCATCATTATATATATATATATATATATATATATATATATATATATATATATATATATATATATATATATATATACACACACATATATATATATATATATATATTTGAGTTGTTTTAGTTTTTTATGGAATTTGATTAATAAAATGACAATAGTTTTTCAGTATTGAATGCGGGGTGAACATGTGTTCAGAAACCTGCAAATTTTAAAAGTGGGGGGGTGGAGTTAGTTTTCTGTCTGTCCTCCCACTGATGAAGAACAGACTGTTTTTGTTTTTTTACCTGTCTTTCTTGTTTTTATAAATATTTTATAGTTAAAAAATTTCTGCAGATATACACCTTCCTTTTGAAGTTATGGTGTTTTAGCATTTTGAAATGATGTAATATATATATATATATATATATATATACACACACACACACACACATTATACGTATATTAATATAGAATTAATATATAACACAATTTTAAATAAAGAAAGACAGCATAGCACTATTACTCATTATTTACCACACTATCTCAAAGTTTATGTGACATTGTGGCATCTTTATTTAAAAATTAATGAAATGTTCACTGCAATGTTTAGAGACAATTACAATTTCACACAGTTTAAATTTAGTTTTATTTTATGGCATAATATTTACTTATTCATTTTATTTTAAACTTATTTGTGTATTGATTTAAAAAAAAGAGTTTGTGAAAGCCTAGAATTTTCAAATGATCACTTTCGCAACAACGTCATTCCCCCCCCCCCCCCCCCTCCAATGTTCCATTTGGTGCAAACTATTGGTATTGCATTTGGCAAAAATGGTGTTTGGTAAAACAGAAAAGTACTGCAATGCATCTATGGTACCATAAAGTTGTTAGCTGTTCAAATTTTGAAGGTTTCATCAAATATATTAATGTTATGGGGATTTAATAAACCATGCACATTGTTTTAAAGAACTTTTATGGATCAATTCTTGACATAAATTGACTAGATTAATATTAACACAATTATTCTAATTGGTAAACAAATCATATTAGATGTAAATTTCCAACTGGGCGAAAAATGTCCGGACCAGGATTCGAACCCGGGACCTCCCTGGCTGAAGCCGCCAGGGCTCTGCCATCTGAGCTATCCCGGACGATTCTGGTCGAACTTTTTCACCCAGCTAACCTTGATGATTTCAGCATCTGGTCTGAAACCTGGTTCAGCTCAACAGAATAAATCTCAGGTTATGGAACTCCAGCGATTTCTGGAGTTCCATAACCTGAGATTTATTCTGTTGAGCTGAACCAGGTTTCAGACCAGATGCTGAAATCATCAAGGTTAGCTGGGTGAAAAAGTTCGACCAGAATCGTCCGGGATAGCTCAGATGGCAGAGCACTGGCGGCTTCAGCCAGGGAGGTCCCGGGTTCGAATCCTGGTCCGGACATTTTTCGCCCAGTTGGAAATTTACATCTAATATAAATTGACTCTATAATTAAAAAAAATCAAAATATTATAATCCATCCACAGCTTTTGAAATGATGGGAGAAATAGAATGACTGATAAAAGGTACAACTAATGAAACAAATTTAAATTCATAAAAACACAAAAATTTAGTTATTATAAAAAATTTAAATAAAACATTTAGGAAAAAAACTTTTTCAAGTTTAAATAAAGCACCTGTACAGAAAGCCCCCACCCCCTGAAATTAATTTGATCATTCCCATCTCTGGGAGGGACCATTACGGCATTTTTCAGCTATACCAACACCATTGCCACCAAATGTAATAGATTACACCAAATGGAACATTTGAAAATAAATAATGCTGGTTGCAAAAGTGAACATTTGAAAATTACAGGCTTTCACAAACTCTTTAATTAAATCAAAATATGCTTGAAGTAAATAATTATACACTAAAACTCAATTTAAACTGTATGGATACAATTGTGTCTCTAAACATTTCAATCTTTTTTTAATAAAGATGCTGCATCATCATAGAAACTTTATGAGATAGAGTAGTAAGTAAATAATGACTAACAATGCCATGCTCCCTGTTTATTATTTGAAATTTTATTATATATTAATTTACTTTTTCTGGTGTTTTTTATAAATTAATTATTTTTTCTAATGATACATAAAGTAAAAAAGAAAGTAAATTTTTAGAATTACTCACCGAGTACGAAGGCAAAATTTGGCCGAATATGGAATAACACTTCCAATTCATATTGCTATTTATGCATTACTTGGATAAAATACTTTGCAAAACAGGATTACATAAATTAGCAATGATGAATTAGAACAGTAAAAAGAATTGATTACATCAGAATGTCACGAACATTATAAGATACATAAAGTTTAAGCCTAAATGACAAACAGAATTTCGAAATAAGGCTAGGACTCGCAATATAATTAAAGTAATAAGCGATCGAAATGGAATCTGGTACAAATTACAATAAATAAAATAAATACCTTGTTTTTCTAAAGCATTATACGCTTATTTGTTGCAGTATCCTAATGCAGCCGCATGTCAATTGTCCACTGCATGCATTATCAATATGAATGAATCACGAATCGTAATAGTGATGGGCGATTCTGGAAAATTCAGGAATCGATTAAAATCGACATCGTATAAAACTGAATCGATCACAATAAGAATCGATTCCCAAATTCTAGAATCGATACTTGAATCAATATTTCGATAGTCACAGATTCGCACAGATAAGCTCAAAAATATTAATTTCAAAATTTAGCGAATCAGCAGAGCCGTAGCGACCACCTACCATACCTCACATTTAGAGGGTAGACAAAGTCAGGGGCCCAGTCGTAAGCTATTACAGACCTTTGAGTCAAATAATAAAGTTTTTAACTTTTAAATTATTAGATTTAAGATGTAATTTTACTAATATTGTAATTTAGATTTTATTTAAATTTATTTTTTAAGAAAGGTCTTGGTTAAATACAAGTTGGAAATTGCGCGTCAAACGTGGCAAATGTGGTGCGCTCGTACTATAACAGTGCACTTCATAAGTGCATATCAATTTCATTCTGTTCGAAAGTCTGTAACATCCTTAAAATGCACTTGAAATAATTTTTTCCATTGGCCGTAATGTAACGGAAAACTTTTGACTGTCCCTGTAATTAAATCATTGTGATTTTCTTCCAGCCTGAATTAAAATTTAAATTTTCAGGGACATAATTCACGTTGCCATAAGAACCAATTTAGTATTCTTACAATTTGAGTTTAATAATGTAACTAGCAAAGTTTATTAAAGTTCTTTTATTTAAAAAAAAAAAAAAAAAAAAAAAAAAAAAAAAAATCGTCGCTGCAAGACGTGAAAATTTAGTTTTCTCAGAAGAAATAAAAATCAATTAATTTTACTGTCTTAGAAGGATAGTGGACGCACATGTATATTGCTTGGAAATCTTTAACATTATAGCTAGTAACTAGCGGGTTCCGCCTAATATGAAATCTCGAAGCGAACGAACCGCGAACCCGCTGCCTACAGCATTGTATAGGTGTACCCCCCCCCCCCCACTTTGCCCACCGGGTCGGAAAAACGCGCTCACCTCCCCCCCTCCCCCCCCACTAATTTGTGACATTCATCATTTAAAAATTTTTTATTATGTGTTATAAACTATCTTAAAATTTCAAACAAATCGCCCTGTTATATTTTCTAATTTTGTTCTGCCCCTCCCCTCTATCCCCCCCCCCCCCCGAAATGTGACGCGCCATTCTTTTTTATAATTTTTTATCATGTATTATAAACAATCTTAAAGCTTAAAACAGATCGCATTGTTAGATTTCCTAATTTTAACAAAATCGCGTTATGTTGGTTCCAGATTCCACCACCAGGGTGCACACTCTATTCCTAACAAAACTGTGAACGAAACTCCGTTAAACAACCTATCAGTAGATATATTACTCAAGAGTGTGGCAATCTTGATCAAAAATTTAAGCTATTTGCCGAAATTACTATTCGGAAATAGTGGTAACTAAACTTTTGACTTTTTTATATTTAATAAGTAGCATTTATCTCAGGACTCCGTCAAAAAACCCCACCTAAAACGGTAAGGAACGCTAAGGTTTAAAAAAAATTCTAGCGGCCTTCCCCCCCCCCTCCCGAAATTTTCGCACCATTCTTTTTTTAACTTTTTCTTATGTGTTATAAACTATCTTTAAAGTTTCGAACAGATCGCCTTGTTAGATTTTCTACTTTAAATGAAATCGCGGTCTGTTAGTTCTATATACCACCACCAGGGAGCGCAGTCTATTCCAAACAAAGTGTATCTAAACGAAACTCCTTTATACAACCTATCCGAAGATACATTAGTCTAGGGGGTGGTAGTCTTAAGCAAGAATTCAAGATATTTGTGAAATTACTATTCGAAAATAGTGGTACGAACACTTATAAAATTTTTGATATTGAAAAAGTAGTAATTATGTCAGCCCGCCGTCAAAGAACCGCACGCTAAACGGTAGAAAACGTTAATACTGCTATAAAAAATCACGTGACTGCCTTTAAAAAACGCATTTAATAGAAATAAACCAATTAGTGAAATAATAATTAATACCTCAGCTTGTAATTAAGATAATATTTTTTCGAATTTCTGAAAGGAGAATTTTTTTTTTTTTTTTTGCATCGCCCTGTCCAAGTTTCGAATTTTTACGCCCCTTACATTCTAAGATGTGGTCCCCTTTTAAAACAGTACAAAATTCTCGGGAATCACTTTGTTTAAATTGTTAAATATATTATTTGAAAAAAAAAAGGTTTTAAAGCATTTTAGCACGTATTTTCATACCTACACCCTTGAAAAAAATTAATAACATACAGGGGATCCTTTAGTTTCGGAAAGCTCCGAAATTTCATAAAATTCAAAGTATCATAAATCAGTAAGTTTGGTTGTAAACGACTGAATTTTTTATAATACAACTTACACAAACACTTTGACAAACTTACGGGTGAAAATACGGCTTAACTAACGAGAACCTTGAGTCACGTGGCTTTAAACCAAGAATGATAAGTTTAAAATGGAAAAGAGACGAAATTTGTTATTACCATTCATAAATAGTGCTCACCAAGAGCTGGAGATATAATATTAGTGTTTAGTTGGTAAACAAATGATTCGGGAAGAATGTCAAAAAAGATCCCATTGAAATTGGACCATAATTAAGAAAATTCGGATCGGGGGGGTGGGGGGGGGGGTGTATAGTAGTGATGTAACGAATAGTGATTTGGCCGAATAGCCGAATACCGAATATTCAGCCAAGTTTTAGGCCGAATACCGAATATTCGGCGGCCGAATACTGACTTTTATTTTAATTGTTTAATTTATTTTTTCAATTTTAAAATAAAAAATTAAATTAAGGACTAATTGAAATTAATTTTTTTTTTTGAGTTTTCAAAAATCATAACAGCTGAATGTATTTTTTGTTATACTTTAAATGTCTTAAAAAATACTTTAAAGATAACATATGACTTTTAAAAATGTAAATAATAATTTAATTCATAATTTTTTTTTAATCCATAGATAGTTCTAGTAATTTATATATATATACTATCTAAAAGAGAACTCATTACCTCTGTAAAAATGAAAGTTTTTTTTATTTTAGTAAAATCCTTTCACCCCCTGAAAATAAGAACTTGCATGTGTCCTCTGTCTTTTTATATCCTTTTTCATGCAACTTAAACTTAGTAAATTTACACTCTGTATGTCAAAAAAAAAAAAGGGTTATTTTCTTAAAATATAATTATTCATTCCTTTAAAATACATTCTTTTCTGCTACCAAGATATACTTTTCTCTTTTCTTTCTCTCAAAATTAACAAGCCCCTCATAATACTTCCTCCACCCCATATTTCAGAATGAGATCTTTTTCTTATAATAATTAATGTATTTAGGTATAATTTTTTGATATTGTTTGTCGAAAATATTTAAAATCATATTTTGTTTTGATTTTCTGGAACATATCTAACCAAATATCTTAAAATATTCGGCCAAATATGCCACTATTCGTCTACAGGTATTCGGTCAAATGTCTCACTATTCGGCCACAGGTATTCGGCCGAATATCTGTTCAATATTACGCCGGCCGAATATTCGGCAAAAGGGCCGAATAGGCCGAATAGCGAATAGTGGCCGAATATTCGTTACATCCCTAGTGTATAGGTGACGAACTGAAAAAGTACAGCTTAATAAACTAGTAACCCAAATAACTTGGCTCCTAAACTAAAAATATTACAATTTAACCAAGAAAGAAAAAGGCTCTTATGCGAAATTTGACAGCAGTTCTGCCTTTAAAACAGTAAATCCGAAAGAATAAATATATATTCCTTTGAAATTACTGTCAAAAATATCAATACAAAAGTTGGAGCACGATTGACTCTTACCAAAAAGAAGGAAGGCTAGAGACAGAAAATAAAAGATCACATTAAAAGCTTTCCAATGATATGTTATACGATATGGTTTGGAAGAAACAAAAAATACCCCCCCCCCCCCCCCCCCCCGAGGGAGCAGGTAAGCCCCAAACGGTCGGAGGGGCGACCTCAAAAGTATCTTTGGTCAAGGTTTCAAAATGTGGCTTTATAATAAAATAGAACAAGAATTGGACATTTTAAAAATTGCATGCAAATTTTGAACGGCCCTGTAAATGAAGATTAGCGAGGAAAGGGGGAGAGGGGGGTGGAGAGATTAGAAGGGACGAACTTGAAAAATTTTTAAAGCTTCACTCTTTATACAATGTAAATTTCTTTTTCCTGCTTTCTTTTTGAGTATTACACATTACAGATATGCAATTCTGGACATTTTTGTACTGAGATTGAGATGGATAACACAATACCAGGGGTGATTCTGAGTAAAATAAAATATATCTGAAATTCACAGCAACTTTTCTAAAAGGTTACAGAAGAGAGGGTGGAGAGAGAATCACTCCTGGTTCTAATTATGTGTTTTTTTCTGCGATCCTTTCACGAAATTTGTGTTTTTTCACGATTCTTTAAAGAAATTCATGTTTTTTCCCTGTGACCCCTTAACAAAACTTGCGTTCTTTATGCGATCCTTTGACGATATTTCCGTTTTTCTAGCGATTCTTTGACGAAAATCGCATTTTTTTCTGCGATCTTTTGACGAAAATCGCGTGTCTTCCGCGATTCTTTGAAGAAATTGGTTTTTTTCCCGTGATCCTTTAATGAGATTTTCGTTTTTCCCGCGATCTTTTGACAAAAATCTTGTTTTTTTTCGCGATCCTTTGACAAAATTTGTGTTTATTTCGCGATCATTAGAAGAAATTTGTTTATTTCGAGATCATTAGACGAAATTTGTTTTATTTCGAGATTCTTTGACAAAATTCGAGTTTTTTCCGCGATCATTTGGTGAAATTTGCGGTTTTTTTTTGCGATTATTTAAAGAAACTAGTTTTTTTTTTCCGCGATCCTTTAACGAAGTTCGCGTTTTTCCAGCGATTCTTTGGCGATATTTCCGTCTTTCCCGCGATCCTTTGACGAAAATCGCGTTTTTCCCCCACAAACTTTTGACGAAAATCGCGTTTTCCCCCGCAATCTTTTGACGAAAGTCGCATTTTCCCAGCGATTCCGGGATGGAGAAAATCTTTCCCGTTTCTAATTATGTGTTTTTTCAACGGTCTTTTGCTGAAATTCGCGTTTTTTCTGCGATTCTTTAAAGAAATTAATGTTTTTTACGTGATCTTTTAACAAAATTTGCTTTTTTTCAGCGATCCTTTGACGATATCCATTTTCCCGCGTTACTTTGACGAAAATCGCGTTTTTCCCGCGATCTTTTGACGAAAATCGCGTTTTTCCCCCGCGATGTTTTGACAAAAATCTTAGTTTTATCGTGATCCTTTGCGAAATTCGTGCTTTTTTCGCGATCCTTTGACGAAATTTGTGTTTATTTCGAGATTCTTTGACGAAATCTGTGTTTATTTCGAGATTCTTTGACGAAATTCACCTTTTTTCCCGTAATCCTTTGAAGAAATTGTCGATTTTTTTCAGCGAACGATTGAGGAATTGATTTTTTTCGGCGACCATTTGTCGAAATTCGCGATACTTTTTAATGTCCGAATTTTCCGCTAAACGTAACGATCTCATAAACCCGGAAGGATAGATCGAAAAACCCGGAAATCCGGGCTACACCCGGAGCACAATCACCCTTGCAATATAATAAACTAGTAACCTGAATAACTAGGCTTCTAAACAAAAGTACAACGGTTTAACCTAGTGTTGAATTCAGGGGGTAGCCCGGGAGGACATCCCTCCCGGGACATTGAAATGTTCCTCCCGTAAGTTTTGAGATTTTATGCTTTTTAATGGACAAATGTGCACCCCCCCCCCCCATTACGGAACTCTGAAATACACCCCCCCCCCAATCCCGACCGGAGTCGCATAAATCCCTCCCTGAGAAAAATACCTGCATTCAACACTGATTTAACCTAGAAAGTAAAAAAAGGCTCTTATACAAAATTTTACAGCAATTCTGGCACTAAAACAGCAAAATTGGAAGAATTGATTCAACCCGAATCGTGGATCGACCGCGATGTGATTTGAATTGAAGTAAATCAAAGCATAACGATTCGACATTGCATCTAAAGAATTGAAGTAAATCAAAAAAGTAACGATTCTGAAGATCGCATCTGAAGATCGACATCGGCATCGAATCTGAACTGAATCGATTCATTTAATATAAATATTTAATAGATTTAAATTTATCATAGCTGTTTACCTTTCTAATTTTAATTCATACGCTAATTTATAGAATCCAGAGACACATTACACTTTCATAAAAAATAAAATAATAATCATAAACAAATAAAAAACATAAACAGCCAAGCACTGACAATTTCTGGGCACCAATGCATAATTCAAACATAAGAAAATGTATCATGTGTAGCATCTAAAACATTTTGAAACTGTTTAAAGTAGTAAAATCTAAAATCTGGTAGATAACATTAAACAACATTTTTATTTTCTAAAACACAATGCTTTAAGTATAAACATTAAAATTTCACATAGCATAAGGAGAAATTTTGATCATTAAAAATAATCTTGTAGGTTAGAATGTTTTTTTGTTTTTTTTTAATTTCACACAGACCATATCAGGGGTGATTGTGACTCACAGTGAAAAACCCTGAAAATTAATCGATACAAAGTGAAAAATCCTGAAAATTATCGATGCAAAATATACCAATATCAATTTACATAACAACTGATGCTGCAACAGCATGACAATCAAATGACATATTTCTGCTATTGTTTGAAATATACAATTGCAGAAAACCATAATTTGGTAAACTTATGTTAATTTCACTGAAAGCTAAATGACTTCATCAAATGGAGAGTGCAATTTATGCAAAGTTCGACTTCTATATTCAGTAAATGAATTTATTCTAAGTACTCATGAAACAAGTACAAATTATGTGGTTAAGAGTTATCTCTTAGCAGATTTAATGAAGTCATATCTAATTATTTGAAAACAGTAAAAAAATGTCAAAACCAATCCAATTTTACTTCTAAGTGGCTAAGTATTAGAAAAAAAAAAAATAAAAATCTATTTTTAAAGCTTTACTCTTACACAAGGTAAATTTCTTTTTCCTGCTTTCTTCTTGGGTATTACACATTACAGATATGCAATTCTGGACATTTTTGTACTGAGATTGAGATGGATAACACAATACCAGGAGTGATTCTGAGTAAAAAAACATATATCTGAAATTCACAGCAACTTTTCTGAAAGGTTACAGAAGAGAAGGTGGGGAGATAATCACTCCTGGTTCTAATTATGTGTTTTTTTTCTGCTATCCTTTCACAAAATTTGTGTTTTTTCGCGATTTTTTAAAGAAATTCATGTTTTTTCCGCCCGTGATCCTTTAACAAAATTTGCATTTTTTCTGCAAACCTTTGACGATATTTCCGTTTTTCTAGCGATTCTTTGACGAAAATAGTGTTTTTTCCCATGATCGTTTGACGAAATTCGCGTTTTTTCGGCGATTCTTTGAAGAAATTGGTTTTTTTTTTTCGTGATAGTTTAATGAAATTTGCGTTTTCCAGCGATCCTTTGGCAACATTTCCGTTTTTCCCACGATCTTTTGATGAAAATCTTGTTTTTTTTCGCGATCCTTTACGAATCTTGCACTTTTTTTGCGATCATTAGAAGAAATTTCTTTTATTTCGAGATCATTAGACAAAATTTGTTTTATTTCGAGATTCTTTGACAAAATTCACGTTTTTTCCGCGATCGTTTGGTGAAATTTGCGGGTATTTTCGTGATTATTTAAAGAAATTAGTTTTTTTCCGCGATCCTTTAACAAAGTTCGCGTTTTTCCAGGGATCCTTTGACAAAATCGCGTTGTTCCTCGCCATCTTTTGATGAAAATCGCATTTTCCCCCGCGATCCAGCGATGGGCTAAATCCTTCTAATTATGTGTTTTTTCAACAGTCTTTTGGCAAAATTCGCGTTTTTCCCGCGATTCTTTAAAGAAATTAATGTTTTTTTACGTGATATTTTAACGAACTTTGCGTTTTTCCAGCGATCCTTTGACGATATCCATTTTTCCGCATTCCTTTGATGATATATCTGTTTTTCCTGCGATCTTTTGACGAAAATCTTAGTTTTATCAGATCCTTTGCGAAATTCATGCTTTTTTCGCGATCCTTTGACGATATATGTGTTTATTTCGAGATTCTTTGATGAAATTCACTTTTTTCCCCGCAATCCTTTGACGAAATTGTCGATTTTTTTCAGCGAACGATTGAGGAATTGATTTTTTTCGCCGACCATTTGGCGAAATTCGCAATATTTTTTAATGTCAGATTTTTCCGCCAAACGTGACGATCTCATAAACCCGGCAGGATCGACGAAAAACTCGGAAATCCGGGCTACACCCGCAGCACAATCACCCCTGCCATATCACAAGATAAAAATTCCGGCCAAGATATCAACAGAATATTTTTATAAGGAGTTTCGGATAAAGGGGGGGAAATTAGCAGTTGTTAGGGCAACAAGAGGACTAAATAAAACACTGGCTATTATAAAAATGCTCTTCCAATTACCACATTTCCTATTCAAAAATGTTTTCAAAAATTGCATCTCATTTTGCACAAAGCCTATAATTAAATCCCCCTCTTGTCTCCAAAAGATCCGAGGCAAATGAACTATGATCTTTATTGACCTTTCAACCTGATGGTGCCTACTAGGCAAACTTTTTTACATGAAATGAATGACTATACTCTTGTGAGTCACAAATCTAAAGTGACGTATTTATTTAGCATATGTAAATTTTACATTAATAGAAATTTTAAAAAGCAATTATTTAAAACTTTTATAATTAAAAAGAAAAGGTAGCTACTAATAAAACTGCCATGGCTTACTACTAGCTACTAATAAAATTTCTCAATTTTGCCTTTCAGTTTTGGATATTGATTTCCATAGAATAATATATCTCACATATAATGCTGTGTTGATTCATTTATTTAGACACAGGCATGTTTATTTCATTTTAAATTTCTTTGTTTAAATGTATTAGAATACTACTTTTTTTCCCCTGGATGTTTTAACATTTTTCAATAATTCGAATCTTTGACGGTTAATTATAAGAAATAATTTTTGTTATTAGGATATTCATAACATGTTAATACTTCTTGCTTCTACATACATATACACAACAAATATTTTTATCTGCATTATAAAATCAGTTAATACAACTTGAGCCTGCTTATAAAGATAATCTGTCTATTATAGTACTTTTTGGACACATAAGTATCATAGACAGGAACATGAAGAAAGTAGATTCAGCAATTTTTAATAAAAAGATCTAAACACATAATTTGATAGTTCATATATATATATATATATATATATATATATATAAAATGTTCAAAATAAAAATTCCCTTTTAATCTGAGAATAAGATTCAACTTACCAGGCACATGAACAAACTTCTGAATTTCATCAATATCAATGACAATTGGAACGTCTGAGCAATTGCTGAACATTTTTGCAGTCTTGTCTGAAATAAAAATGAAAACTTAGAAATACCTGTGGTTTTATGCAATGTAGAAGCAATACAAATAATTAAGAAAATTTTTTAATTTCAATAATTTTAATAATATTAAAAATACAAAAGTGTGTTGTGATGTTTGTGCAATATGCTGAAATTACAGATCCAATTCCACTGAAACTTTGAAGGGAATACAGGGACTGATGCAAGATTTCCCCTCGTTCCTTGTGTCTTTATGTTGTATGTGTGTATGGGGGGGGGGGGGGGGGGTTACAAGTTTATTATGCTTTTATAAAAAAATATTTTTTTTTCCCAACAAAAGATAGATTCTAGTTAATTTAATACAATTAAGAGTTTAATAAATATTATTTATTTTTTTTAAGTCTTCCTGATAGTTTATTTTTCTATGAGTTTGTTTTGTTTGTAAAATATGCATTTCAAATCTCAATGAGAAATAATGAAGGGTTCTCCTTTAGCACTTTGGCTACCGCCCCATTTTCCAAAATCTGTCCCCGGGTACCATCTACTTTTTCTCTCCCTACATAATTCTAACAAATAATCAAAACCAAATCTACTCATGTCATAATTAATAAAAAATAATGATTTTAAAGTACTTACATCGAAAGGGGAGAAATTCTGCCATAAAAATTAAAAAATAATAGTTTTGCTTGAACCAACCTTACAGTACAAAAGGACAGTGCCATCCTAAAATAGAAAAAACATACACAGAGGCAGGTGTCGGTGGTGGGGAGAATATCTGGAAATATAAAGATATGCTTCAAAGGATGTTCAGACCCAACACACAGGGACAGATGAATTCAGAACATGCTTTGGACTCAGCAGTCAAAGAGTTAAGGAATGAAACTGTGTAAATTATCCATTTTCTGAAAAGTCCCCTTTTATTAAATGGAATTTGTTAACAGGGCCAGAAATAAAGTACTACCTATCTACAATTTTTCAATTGGACAAACTAAAAAACTGAACTCCACAGTGCTACATTCCATTAAGGATCTTGGTCTGTGGTGCCCATGGGCCCCTGAGGTGCTGTACAGCATATGTCACGGTCAGATGGTCAGCCTAACGTGAAACCCCAAATGTTTAATTTCCAAGCAAGCTTGATACTCATTTTACAGAGCCCGAAGGGATGAAAAGTTGAGTGAACCTTGCCTGAATCTGGAGGTGAATCTCAGACCTATAACATTGAATTGGAATGTGCTAATTACTAAATGATTGGAGCTACTGGGCTTCCAATGACAAACATTTAACAAAACTAAACAAAGAAAATTGAACTCTGCGGTGCTGCAATCCATTAAAGATCTTGGCTTGTGGTGTTTATCTCTGGTTAACCATGGGTCATGATCTGCTATATATAGCATTTTATCCAGGTCAGATGGTCAAACTTAGGCAGAACCCCCTAGTATTCCATTCCCAAGTATCGACTATAAAGGGATGAATATGAAAGATTGAGTAAACTTAGCCTAAATACAGAGGTGAACCTGAGACATATATGTAAGCCAAATGTGACTATCCACCGAGTTACCTACTTCCAATTGGACAAATACCCAAATAAATTTTCATTGATATATAATTTTATAAGAATACATCATTGTTAATGAATAAAACAATGAAACCTTACTCACCTGCTAAATATCCATACATAGCCAAAGGTAATACTAAAGTACTATTTACTTCAACTTCAACTTGCTTTGGTAAAATCTGCATGTCAACAACCGGTTGAATAGATACCTAAAATTAAAAGAAAATAAAACTCAAAATACATAGGATAAAATGCTTTCTATAAATAATATGACCAGGGATCAACAAATACAAAATTATTTTATCTGGAAGGAATGTTTTTGGTACGGTTCCATCCAATATTGATGACAACCAAAACAATTTAGTAGATCAAAAAATAAAAAATTAAGATTGCTTGAATTTTTTTTTATTGTATAAAAAAGAAAATATACAGGCATGAAAGTGGGAAATGGTAAAAAAAGGTGGAAATTTTTTTTCATTTATACAATAAGGCCAAACTCGTATAATTTAGACACATTTTAACAGTTATCCATACAATAAAATGAATTATAACTGTACATATGATTGTTATTTTCTTTTTGTAACTTAGAAGGTATTAAAAGAAAAAAAAAATAACAATAAATGTATAAATTCATTGAATCAAAAATTCGAAACAGTTTTACTAAAAGTATAAATCCATCCAAATGTATCTGATGAACTTATATGAAATACAGAGATTAATTTTTCAAAATAAATGTATTATTTTGAATGATTTGACTGTTTAAGACTTTACTTAGGGGGAGAAAAAAAAAATATATCTGTATGCTAAATATATATGCACTTCACACCAAATTGATCTTTACTCCAGAAATACATTTCCAAAAATGCATCACTGAAATTATCCAGAAGTGTTTTATAAATAGAATAAAATATTCTATTCCAAAAGAACCTTATGGAAACTTCCTTTCCCTAGTTAATTACTTAATTTACATGACTTTCAGATGCTTATAATAAAAGCTCGCCTTTGATTTAATAGTAGAGCAATTCAGAAATAAACTCCAAGGATTTCAATAGAAAAAATGTCTAATTATTAAGCTTTCTTGGAGGACAACCCCCCCCCCCTTCCCCAATATACTTCCAACATTTTCTTTGCATTTTTGCATCAATCCAGAGAATGTCCAAATTTGCTTTTAAAAAGGTGGAATTCCTCCTTTAGGATGAACTCTTTCATGCCTGTAATTAGCATACATGTAAATATGACACATACTTTTAGGTATTACTGTATTTAAGGGAACGGTGGAGCTTAAAATCCTTTAAAATATTTTTTTTTATTTTTGTAAATTTCAACTTAAATATTATTCAAGGGTACATTATATACATTATAACATGCATTTATCCCAAAAAAAATTTAAAAAAAAAATTTATTTTTGAGAAAAAATGGAATTTTTCTTAGAAATTAGTCTTAGAAATCTTCGAAACGCCCCATGCGTCTTCAATATCAATGAAAATCCCCAATATTTTTTATAAAAGTTTGGTTTATATATAGAAATAAAATAGAGCATCGAATTTTATATATTTGAATTTTAAGTAAAAAAAAAAAAAAAAAAATTCAAAATTTCAAAATTTTTTCAAAAAAATTTCAAAATTTTTCAAAAAAAATTTTTTTTTAACCTTTAAATTCAAATATGTGAAATTCGATGCTCTCTTTTATTTCTATATATAAATAAAGTTTTATAAAAAATATTGGGGATTTTCATTGATATGGAATGTGCAGGGGGCACTTCGAAGATTTTTAAGACGACGCGTAAAATTCCATTTTTTTCTCAAAAATAAATTTTTTTTTGTGATAAATGCATGCTATAATGCATATAATGTACCCTTGAATAATATTTAAGATAAAATTTACAAAACATTGAAAAAATTTCAAATTTTTTCAATTTTTTTTTTTTTAACCTTTAAATTCAAATATGTAAAATTCGATGCTCTATTTTATTTCTATATATAAACCAAACTTTTATAAAAAATATTGGGGATTTTCATTGATATTGAAGACGCATGGGGCGTTTCGAAGATTTCTAACACGACGCATAAAATTCCATTTTTTTCTCAAAAATAAAATTTTTTTTGGGATAAATGCATGTTACAATGTATATAATGTACCCTTGAATAATATATAAGTTGAAATTTACAAAAATAAAAAAAATTATTTTTAAGGATTTTAAGCTCCACCGTCCCCTTAAGTAGTAGAAATGAGGCGAGCTCAGCTCAAGCAAGTGAGCCCAAAATGGATCTGAGCTCTATTTTTATACCAGAATTCGAGCTGTAAATGAAAATTTTATTAATTCACAAATTGAAAAACCTGTTACTTTAGAAACAAGAATGCAGTCTAAATTCCTGAATCTGTTTTACAATCTATTAAAAATAAGTTTAACAGGGAATCGAACTAGTTATTATTGATAAGATACAAGGAGAAATATTCTATCTGATTTTGAAGCATTTGCATGGTCAGTGTTAGTAACAACCAGGGCTGCGGAGTCTGAGTCGTGGAGTCGGGCCTATTTTTGAATGAAAGAGTCGGAGTCAGATCTGTTAAAATTCCCGCAGTCAGAGTCGTCCATTTTACAAGCAGGTCTTCATTGTCGTAGTCAGACTCTGCAGCCCTGGTAACAAAAACATGGGATTTTCTCTGTATTTCGTCTTTTTTCTTGAAGCGCTTCTTCAGAATTACTGGAAAACAAGACTCATGTCTTTTTGCCATAGTTTTACAATATTTTATAGATTTCTGCCAGTGGTTGCATATCAATAACAATTTTGTTAATTTATATAGATTTTCAGGGACATGCCAAACATGAAATGTCAATTAACTATTTTTATATTTAGTATTAAGGATTATTTTTATTTCTATGTAAGATTTTTAAATGGATCATGAAAAAAATTTAAAATGTTATTAACAAGTTTCTCCTGCATACTTTCAGTATCAGCTCTGATGGCACAAAATGTTTTAGGCTCAGGAATGCTCAGATTTCAAACTGACAGTCTCGAACTCTGAATAAAAGAGGCTGAAATAATCTATCACATTCATATTTTTTTTTTTTACTTTTAATCAAATTATACTGAACTAGTGTCATCTGACAAGTGGTTTTTACTTACATTTTATATATTATTCATTTACAAAAATGATTACAGTACAGAACCATTTACCTGGAATGCTTGGGGGCAGATGTATTCCGGATAACTGGTTTTTCCAGTTAACTGGTTGTGATTAAAGCAGCATCCATTTGATAAGTTTTGTGGAATATGTGTGGTTGTGGCCTTATTTCTGATTTTAAATTATTAGATTACTTGGATTAAAAATCAATGCAAGAAAAATCGAAAGTTAACCAGCGTTTAAAAGAAGGTAATTTATGGGAATCCCTTAGAAACAAAAATTCTTTTGTTTCTTCTGCATAAAAATTAAAGCATCTAAAATACAACTAAATATGTTTTCATTTCAAATACTAGATGTTGTTATCAAATTATACAATTGTTTCAAGCAAAGCCTATGTCAAACTGGGAGTGTATGACACCTTTTTCTGCAAAGATTCTGAAATCAGTCTATCAAAAACATCATTCCGGATAACTGGTTTTCCGGTTAACTGGTTCCTTACTGTACTTACAAGCATATGCAGAGGAAAAAAAATTGGCAAAATGGCAAACCTCTTTAATGCTGTACATATATAGGAATTGAATTTCAAACTGTTGCAATTCTATCATCTGAATTTGAGCTTCTAAAACCTGATAATATTCTGATGTATGCCAAAAATGGCACATTTTTCATTTCTGGTATAAGCAAACGAATCAAAGTTATGAGCAGAATATATATATATATATATATGTAGGATTGTAAATATTCTCAACAGCGCATCTTGACTAACTCAAGGGCTTATTTAATGAATATGCAATCTTAGATGAAATAAAAAGTACAACACGAAGAGTGCAGAAAAAAGCTAAAAATGTGTAGCAACGGTTTGATAAAATAATAAGAAAATTCAAGAAATGTTGATGTTTTAGAAGTTCTATGGATATTCAGCAATGGTGGTTTTTAAAGCAAGGTTCAGGGAAGCTCTTGCAAATTGTACGATGTTATTTTGAATATTAAGCTGTAAGTTTGGTAATATATTAAATCTTTTTATACCTATTCACAGTTTGTAGAGCATTAGTTTCGATTAAGCAATACATTATTCACTTTAAACCCACAGTTTTGGGGGGGTCGGTGCCGGGATTTGAATAAAAAATTGACACGATTACGGAAGAAACACATCATTATGTCGATTTTGAATAAAGCGCGACTAAGCGACTTGATTGAACTATGCGAGGAATGCAAAATAAACATGCCAGAGAAAGTAACCATTCTGTCATTAATTGAAGCAATAAAAACTTGGGAAAGTTTTGATGAAGACTTTATAAAAGACCATCTTGAAGTAATATCGTCGGCTAGCAAAGAGAAAAGAAAGTTAGAACTTGAAGCGCAAGCAGAAAAGGAGAAAGAGCAAAGAAAAATAGAAGCAGAGAAGGAGAAAGAGCAGAGAAAAATAGAAGCAGAGAAGGAGAAAGAGCAGAGAAAAATAGAACCAGAGAAGGAGAAAGAGGAGAAGAGAATAGCGTTGGAAGAAAGAAAATTAGAACTTGAAGCACGACAGATAGAGATAGAGGAGAAGAAATTGATGTTAGAAATAGAGGATAGAGAAAAAATGAGGGAATTTGAGCTAATGAAATTGACAATGCAAGCCGAGTTAGACTCTCAGAAGGATGCAGAAATACTAGCTTTAAGAACGGGAACAGGTAAAAATTTTGATTTATTGAAGTTACTTAATCGCTTTGACAGTGAAAATGGCGATATTTGTATGTTTTTAACATTATACGAAAGACAAGTATTTCAAATGAAAATAGACAAGGATAAATGGGTTTCATATCTATTAAGTTTATTACCGTTAGAAATAGCTAGCATAATTACAAGAGAAAAGGAACCAGATGTAAATAATTACGAATATATAAAAAATTTATTGTTGAAAAGATTCAAAATGTCGCCGGAAGAAATTAGACAGAGGTTCATGTCTCATAAAAAGGAGCCAACAGATAATTGGCACGATTTTGGTTTTCAGTTAAGAACATACTTTATTGATGGGTTAATGAAGTTATTAGTAACTGATCAAATTAAACGAAAAATACCATCAGAAACCAGAGAACATTTTATTGAGGAATTTCCAAGGATAAAAGAAGTAGATGTATTAGTAGAAAAACTAGATGATTTTGATACGGCATTGAGAGGATTTAAAACTGTCAAATCGTATAAGGCGCAAAATAGCATGAACAGGGAGGAAATGGGATCAAAATACTCATCGAAATACTATAAAACGAGCCGGAAGACCTATTATTTCAAGAATTATCTGCTATTCTTGTAATTTGCCCGGTCATATCGCTGCCAAATGTCCAAATAGCAATCAAATGAGCACACAAGAGTATTATAGTGCCCCGATTACAAAAGCAAACGAGAATGGCGCTCAAAAAAGAAACATAATGAGCTTATCAAAAGCGGCATATAATGCCAAATCGACAAAAAAGATACGTGTAGTTCCAATAAATGAGAAATCAACGAAAATTATCATTGACACAGCAATTGATGTGAGTTTAACAAATGAAGAATATTACACCGAAATAGGTGCACTTGAATTATGCCAAGAAAATTTGTATATTTTGAAGGGATTTGGCGGAGAAGAAACGGAGCCAATAGGATACTTTGAGCACGAAATACAAGTAGACTGCGTGAAACTGACAGATAATTTTCACGTAGTATCAGGTCTGGAATGTGACATGTTGTTAGGTGTAAGTGCAATATCAGGATGCAATTTAACAGTCACAGAAGAAGGTGTCAAAATAAAAAATCTCGCCAAGGAAGAAAACGCCAAAGGCCAGACCATTATGTATTGTAGATATATTAAAGCAAAAAGGAATACCGATGAAAATTTAAAATGTGTGTCCAATGAAATAAATAGAAAGGCAATAATGAGACAAACGGAAAGGTATCGTGAGAAAAAAGTATATTCAATTAGTAACAAAAATTTTAATGAAAGAAATGAGGTATCACGAATAGTATGAATGAATAACCTAGAAGAAAAACGCGAATTATGTGCTTGCGCGAATGAAAATAAAAATGAAATGAAGAAAATTGGAAAATATTATAAACGAAAAAACACGCAAGAAGAAAGGAAATATCCGAGAAATAATTTTGTTGGTAAATGTCACGGATATCACGAAGATCAGAGAAAATTTTTAGATGTACAGCAAATAGAAAGAAAACAAGAAATTTTTGAAAGCAAAAAGATTAAATCGAGTAAAAGAGACAATACGAAATTCGAAGATAAAATAAGCATTAAAAGATATTTTAATGGTCCGCGGAGAAATATGTACGGTTGGAGTAATAGTAATTGTAGATCACATGAACAGTCCATCAGGCATTGCTAATAATTTTGATTATAGAGGACCTGAAGCTAAATTTGATAGAGAATATGATAGATTCACGAATAGAGCCAAGCAGAGTAATAATTCTTCCATTTTTGATGTGGTGGTTATACAGACTTTTTAGTCTTAAACTCCATATATCTGAAAAACAGTTTGAGATAAATATACACGTAGCATCAGTGATTTATGAAGCAGGAATATCCACCTTTTTAGTATGAGAAAGGACATATAGCCAGTTTATAGATGACATCCAGATAGTCCGGTAAAAAGGAGTTTTTTATTTGCAGGGTCCGTACATATCAAAAGAATTCCGGCAAGGAGCAGCCGGAACTGGAGAAGTACAAGCTACATTTTATGTTTACAGATGCACGATCAGGAACAGAATCCTGTCATAATCACATTTTTGAGCATTGAGTTATTGGCGAGCAGTAATTTACAAAACTAGCAAGCCAGTAGATATCTGGCGAGAATTCCATTGAAATGAGACATGTGTTCAAAACCGTTAATGTATTGTCAATGAGGAGGAGAAAGAGCAGACAATAAAAACTTAATGCCAACAGATAACCGAGAAAAAGTGGGGAACCGAAAACCACAAAGCCGCATTTTACAGGGGGTTTGCCAAATCATGGGAATAGGCGCGGCGAGCCGTCTGAAGGCATATGCAATTAAAAAAAAATAAGATATTGCAGACAAAATTTATGATAAGAATTTATAAGTTGGAAAGAAAGGATGCAGATGTAGTGACCCAAACAAAAAAATAAAGAAAGGAGGCATGAGAAAGATCCCGCATAGCAACCAAATTAAGCATGCAAGTGTACTGGGTAAGTTGTTTCTATGCGAGATAGAAGTAGTATGCCTCATTTAAACTAAGACTGCTCTTTGTGGTTTTTGAGAATTAAGAGTGTGAAACGAGAATGTATTTCTAAAGGAAAAGAGCGATGAAAATAAATTTTATTTATGATTTTAAGACAGATTTAAAATATAGGAATTTATTAAAATAACCTTATTTTAAAAGTGGGGGGGGGGGGGAGTAAAGGAAAAAGGTATTAATAGAATATGGGAAGGAAATATCCTTCACAGTGGTCCTTAAAAAATTAACTTTTAAATTTTCTATGGGGCACCCTCCTATTTTGTTCTATGTATAAAATAAAGACTTCCACAAAAATTTCAAAATTTTAAAACATTTTTTAAAGGTCGCTACCACGGTTTGAATATTTAAAAAAATAAATAAAAATTGACATATTTTGTAATCTAATAATAAATTATTAACACAAATCCATAGTCATTGCCAAATTGGGTCATGCTATGATATTAGCCTGTAAAGACTGTCATTTGTTTCAAGTTTCAACATATTTTCACAGTCTATTGTCCAAACACAGAGAGTAGTATTTCATGTCTACACTCTATTTTACCTCAACTTCGCAGCATTGTGATATGTAGAGAATCTAACATTCCTTCTTGAAAAATAATTCTCCGTTATTTTTTAAACTTAAATAGCTAAAATGCGTAAGAATTTGTAAGATAATGTTTATAAATTATAGAATTTGATTTTTTTATATTCGTAAAATGTCGTACTAATGGCCATATTCGTATCAAAACCAGAGCACAAAACTTAAAAAAAGAGTTTTCGGCAAGCGTTCCTTTGACTGTTCCTGGGATTGCAAAATTTTAGTAGACATTTCAGGATCTGAAACTGTAGACAGATTACCCATTATTGTTTCATGTAAAAGTACTGACCATTTAACTAGCTGTTCCAAAACTTCAATCAGGAACAGGTAAGGAAATAGAATCTGCTGTTAACGAAACATTGGAGTTGTGGGGATTACAAGCAAGTAAAATGTATGACTTTTGATATAACCTTTGTTAATACCCGATTATCAAGAGAATCTTGTGCTCTTCTGGATTAGAATATGAACAAAGAAATGATTCAGTTTGCCATTATCACATCCTTGAAATTATACTTAATGAAGTTGTTGTTAAAGTCTCTCGGAGTTTCAAACGGACCAGACATACTGTTATTCAAACGATTTAAAATTTCGTGAATGTCTATCGATTATGACATATTTCAGACTTCCATAACTGACAACTTAATAAATGAAAAAAATAACACATAACGTGTCAGAAATTTCAGAATTTGCTCAAAATCATCTTAATGATTTTCAACCAAGGGACGATTACAAGGAACTGATAGAGCTTGTACTTTTCTTAGGAGGAGTACCCGAAAATGATGTTTGCATTAGAACTCCAGGTGGATTGCATCGGATTCCATGGATATTGAAGGCCATACACTAGCTCAATATTTAGTTATTTAGAGATCAGTTTAAACTCTCTAAGCAGGAAGAATCTGGAGTTTGTCAAGTTTGCTCGTTTGTGATGAAAATCTACATTCACAGCTGGTATCAGGAACAATGATTTATTACTCCTGAAGAACTTGAAAAAAGACGAAAATATAAATGAAATCATTTCTTTGTATGCTTTGAAGAAGTTTTTAGGACATTTCTGTACTTCACAGGAAAACTAGTTGCTTTTGGATTTTTCGATGATAATGTCTTTTTGAAAGTAAAAGAAAAATGGCGGATGCTTTGAAAAATGAAGAAAATTGTGAACCCTTGAAACGTACACGTGCTGATCCTGATGCCATTCTTCAAAATAACTTGTAAGATTTTCTAACAAGCAGCACTCTGAGTTTTTTTTTAATTATGGATTTACCTTCAGACTTTTTTGAAACAGATGTGACTAATTGGAATGAAAATTAATCCTACAAGACATGTAAAGCACTAGCGACTTAAGTCAAAGTTGTTAATGATGTAGCCGGAAGTGGGGTAGCACTCATGAAGGAATACATTAAACTTGATACAAAAGATAAAGAATAAAAACAGTATTTCAAGGATGTGATGATGGCAATCCAAATCATTTCTTTGTTCATATTCTCTTCCAGAAGTGCACAAGCTTCTCTTGATAATCAGGTATAACAAAGGTTACATCAAAACTCATACATTTTACTTGCTCAGTACTTCCTACGACTCCAATATTTCGTTAACAGCAGAAGCTATTGCCTCACCTGTTCCTGATTGAAGTTTTGGAACAACAACTGGCCAATACCTTTACCAGAAACAATAATGGGTAATCTGTCTACATTTTCAGACCCTGAAATGTCTTCTAAAATTTTACAATCACAGTGAACAGTCAAAAGAACACTTGCCGAAAACTCTTTTTTTTTTTTTTTTTTTTTTTTTTTTTAAGTTTTGGGTTCTGCTTTCTAGGTTTCTGTACGAATATGTCTATTTAGTACGACATTTTACGAATATCAAAAAATCAAATTCTATAATTTATAAACATTATCGTATAAAATTTTATGCATTTTAGCTCTTTAAGATTAAAAAATAACAGAATTATTTTTCAAGGCAGAATGTTTGATTCTCTACCCTTCACAATGCTGCAAAGTTGAGGAGAAATAGAGTGTAGACATGAAATACTCCTGTCTGTGTTAGGACAATAGACTGTGTAAATATGCTGAAACTTGAAACAAATGACAGTCTTTACATCGTAATATCATACCATGATTCAATTTGGCAATGACTATGGATTTGTATTAATAATATATTATTAGATTACAAAATATGTCAATTTTTAATTTTTTTTTTTTTTTTAAACATTCCAACCTTGGTAGCGACCCTTAAAAAATGTTTTAAAATTTTGAAATTTTTGTGGAAGTCTTTTTTTTTATACATAGAACAAAATAGGAGGGTGCCCCATAGGAAATTTAAAAGTTAATTTTTTAAGGACCACCCTAATGCAGATAGAGAAGACAGATGTCAGTATAATTCTTTTCGTAAAGAAATATATATGAGTTAGCATGTATCCAATGATTTAAATGTTGTGCGTCATGTGATACGTCATTTTATGTAGTGTCTGTTGTACAATGTTATATGTGTAAATTCAAAACCATTTCAAATGTGAAATTCAAAGAATAAGTATCTAACCATATTGACGAGATTTGAAAACACATTCCGTTGGGTCACCGGACTGTCAAAATGACCAAATGTAGGATTGTAAATATTCTCAACAGCGCATCTTGACTAACTCAAGGGCTTATTTAATGAATATGCAATCTTAGATGAAATAAAAAGTACAACACGAGGAGCGCAGAAAAAAGCTAAAAATGTGTGGCAACGGTTTGATAAAATAATAAGAAAATTCAAGAAATGTTGATGTTTTAGAAGATCTATGGATATTCAGCAATGGTGGTTTTTAAAGCAAGGCTCAGGGAAGCTCTTGCAAATTGTACGATGTTATTTTGAATATTAAGTGGTAAGTTTGGTAATATATTAAATCTTTTTATACCTATTCACAGTTTGTAGAGCATTAGTTTCGATTAAGCAATATATTATTCACTTTAAACCCACATACATATAAACTGAATTAACTTTCAAATAAAGATTCTTACCTCAGCAGCCCCAGTGAATAAAGATAAATGAGCATCTGTAGCCTGTACTTGAAATGTTCCCTTTCCAAATGTTGTTACTCTTCCCTTTTGTTCATCATTTTCATAAACTGCATACACTGAAGCCAATGTTGAATCACCACATTTCCAATTAAAGCTACCAGTACCACCAGTGGCCTAAAAATAAATATTATTTTTAGTTAAACTTTTAAAATAATAAAATAACATTCTTACCTAATTAATACTGAAATTTATTTTCAGTTAAAACTAGCTGATCTGCTCGCCCCACTGTCTTTAGCAGTGTACACTAGGCACGCTATGCATTAGGTAGGGGAGAAAAAAATAATTTTTTTATAATCAAATTTTAATAGGGTGGAAAACTTGCGCATTGTCATAGTAATGGGAAAAATAATATAAAAAATATAAATTGGTTTTGAAATTGTTCAAGAGCCTGAAAATTAAGGGGGGGGGAAAGAAAAATACTTCTGGACACATTGCCGTTCATTTGAATTCACGCAAAAAGCTTTAAAATTCCTTTCTTCTTTTCTTTTTTTTTTTTTTTTTTTTTTTACCCGACTGCCAAAAAGGGTTATGTGTTTCACATGTATCTGGGTATGTGGATTTCTTTATACACTCGAAACATACCAACAGCTGGATGGAATTTAATGAATGAGGTCTCTATCGATTCGTGTTAACCGTCCGATGGTTATAGGCTACGCTTTGTTTTTATAAATTCAAAATGGCGGTAGATACGAATTTTTTTAACGCACCATATTGAGTGGCATATCGTTGGATAGGTCTTTCAAAATGAAGACGATGTTTCTTTGACTATTTTACAGTCAGAAGCTCCGTTTAAATATTGCACAACCTGGAAGTTGTGTAGGTAGGATCTCTAGCTTTACTGCACCTCTAACCATCATGGACATCTATTGGCCTCATCAGAACAGTGTTTATAGATAGGAACTAACAATTAAACACAACTTAAAAGTCATCAATACAAGTAAGTAAAAAAAAAAAATAGGTAAGCAATATTAAAAAAAAAAAGTTTAACATTGACGAGAAATAATTAGTTCACTTTTACGCAGTCGGGTTTTTTGATTTTTTAAATTTAATTTTTACTTGTTTTAAGCAAAAATAGCATTATTTCAAAAATTTGCAAGCAGACAAAGCTAAAAAAAAATACCCCATTAAACATTTGTTTTAAGGTTTTACGAACCTATTGTATATTCAGGGCTCCCAACACATTTTAGTCCTCAAAAAGGGGGAAAGGGGACCATTTTTATTTAAAAAGGGGACTTCAGGGGACCATTTTTATTAAAAAAGGAGACTAAAAAAGGATCATGAGTAAAAACATTGCACCAATTTTCCTAAATATGCAAGTAAATTTTTAAAATTACCACAGAAAATATATTAGATGGTTCAGATATGTTGAGACATTTAAGAGGACTGGTCACTCAGCTTCGGAATTGTCCTCCGTAATGTTAAGTCTATGGACTTTTGATGCCTTCGTATATTTAAAATATCTCCTCGGGAAATTCCTATTTTTAACATCTTTTTTCTGTGTATTCTTCTTAAAGGATGTCTCTTTTTTTCTTAGTTTTCAAAATGTTTCTAAAATCTATGCTGAATTTAACATTTTATGTATTAAAAGCGGGCGAACAGTGAGTAAGATTTTAACACTTCATATAAAATTAAGTCTATACTTTAGAAATATTTTGAGAACTAAGAAAAAAAGAGACATCTTTTAGGAAATGTATACAAAAAATAGAAGTTAAATATATTAATTTTCCAAGGAGATATTTTAAATATACGAATGCATCTAATGCCCGTAGACTTTACCTTAGTGAGGGGAAATTGGAAGCTGAGTGCCACCCCCTTAATGGCTGTTTTTGTGATTGATTAAATAAGATCAGTAAACAGCATTTGAAAATCAGCCTATATAAAATGAACAAATCAAACAGAGTTGTTGACTTTTAGAATTTTTTTAACAACGTGATAAGAAAATTATCTTAAATAACACATTTTAAATATATCGTTTTAATCTGACATAATTTTCACCAAAATTTTATTTCTCTCTTTAAAGTTTACATGAAAATACATTTATTGTTTGAAAGGAAGAATTGTTATTTGCACTGTCTTAGAATTGACAACAATAGTTAAAAAGATCACCACAAAATACAAAATAAATCTCTTGTGTAAATATATTTTTTAATTTAAACTGTTTGGCAATATTATTATTTGTGCATTTTAAATGTGACGTAATTTTTCCTATTTACTGATTTTATTTAACTAGCACATATTAATGTTAATTTTTAAAACTTTCTTTCTTTTTTAATATTCCTGTGTAAATACAATTTTTGTGATGAAATTTTAAATATTCTCCTGCTTTTAAAACGTGATCATTGAACCCTTATTTTAAAGTTTTATTTCTCTTTTTAATAGTCACATGCAAATACATTTTTTATTAAAAGGAAATAGTAATATTGCTGTTAAGTAATTTTACAATAAAAATTACTATTTAAGTTAAATATTGTCTATTATAAAATGCAAATAAAATTACATTTAATTTATAAATGATATTCTTGCTTATAAATTACTTATACTATTGATATACAAATATTTTTTATTGTAATTTTTATTTCAATATTAACAGGAATATTTACACTTTAAATTAAACAAAATTTATTATTTTTAATTAATTACAGTCTCGATATGAAACATTTTTATACTTTATAGAGGGAAATACACTTATTTAACAATATTTACTATTTGAATTAAAACAAACTTTCATACATTTTAATTACACAATTTTTGCATCTTACAATTTATTCTCATATAACATTGCGTCCTAACAGTGAAAATCATCATTTAAAACTTCTCATTATAATCTGGTTAGGTATGAAAAAATATATCGTTTCCCTTTTTTTTTTTTTTTTTTTTTAATCTAAATAATTATTTTAATAAAAAAAGGTTGTTAAAACTTTTTTTTTTTACTTTAAAATGGTAAAAAATTAATTTTTTCACCATCTGGAGAGATGACCTACTTCTTTATAATACAATTTATATAATAAAATTATCTGAATAATTTCCAAATAAATTAATTTTTAAATCAGAAAATTCTAATTCATAATTAACAAAATACATTTAGAGCAAATATGTAGTTTGTTGCTGCAATAGTCTAAATTTCATATATTATCATGGTATAATATAAATTTCAGATATTATAATTTTCAATTTATTTATATAAATCAACAAAACAGCAAAAATATATAACCATTTATCAAAGTATAAATTTAAGTACGAATGTCTATACGTAATTATTAAAGAGAAAAGAAAGTAAAGAAAAACAAACGCTTTTAAATTGATAGTTTGCTTTTACACTAACTGTCCTACTATCTACAAATTTTAAAGACATTAAGTTTACTGATTTGCGAATAATTATTTATTCTCACCAAAGAACATTTCTTGGAAAGTATTTTTTTTCTCTCGCTATTCCTTCGACTGTCTGTTTACAAATGACGTCCTTGAAATGAGAAAAAGTGTTTTGACCGGCAGTGAGATAAGATATTGCAGGGGATTGGGGAGATTCATTCATGTGACACACATCCCCTATCATCCCTGCTGGGGGGAGGGGGGGGGGGATCTTTAGAGCAAAAACAAACAATAACACCCCAATAAAAGGATTCAATTTTGATTACTTTCTGATTACCAGCCGATTACATACATATGATTTTTTGACGAATAATTGACTTGTAATGATAATCCAATTTTCTGCCGACGTTTGTCATTGACATTATCTAGATAAATCACTAGATTTTGTTCAGACGATATTGTGTCAAGCCCTCAATTTACCGACAATTCTGGTATTAGGCCGAAATTTAGCCGATACCTCTTGCTGTTAGGGACTGGTCAACATTCAGTCAATTTCAATCATCACATTTAATACAACAAACAAAATTAATATGAAGCTAATCTCACTAAAATATCTTCATTGTTAATAAAGCTGTGAATGAAAATTCTGTTTCAGGTTGTAGTTACAAACCCAGCATTTTTGATTGAATGTATTGTAATTTTGATCGAATAAATGGATCGAGATGTCTGCTGAAAGATGTAAAGAACAATCTGTTTGTTTAAAATCTCTAAAAATGATTGTGCACTCCAGTTACTAATCTAGGATGCATTTAAAAACTTCCTTGCTAAATCAAAGGGAGTAGAAAAGTTATTCTTGTTGAGTTGCCACCAATTTAATAGATTGTAATTTATTTAATAAAACCATTTTAATCAGGGTTCGCAAAGCTGGGCCCAGTTCGAAAAAACCTGGTGGATTTTTTCAGGATGAGCCCACTTGAAAAAGCCCACTGAAAAATCCATAATGTGGGTTTTTTTCAATTTTCAGAAATATTTAAAATTTTAAACATATACATTTAATGAATTTAAGTCATTTCAGTAAATTTTGAATAAAAATTAACATATAAAAGCCATCACATAAACACCCGAAGTAAAATAAAAATGTATTTTAGCACACTGAAATACTTTACTAACATAGAACATCATAGGCAACATACATAGTACATAATTATAGGTAAAGGCAATAATATCATAAGAATGTCTTTATATAAAAAATTCAAATGAACTATATTGATGAAAATAAAATATATGTATTTTTACTTTCTTCTATCTTTACAAGAAGAAAGTATTTAATTTGTGAAAAATTTCAACTTCCAGTTTACAACAGATTTATACGTTTTAAAAAGGTCCTGAAAATGATTTGATAGTTTTTAGAAAATGTATGTGACAAAAATTTTGTGGGTGCTCTATCTCAAGAACTAATGCACAGAATTTCACAAAACTTTAGATTTAGTTAGACATTGATGTAAACTGATGCTGATTAGTTTTTAGTGTATATTGCCCAACAGGTGGCACTGCTATACTGCATTTATCTCAATTTTTGCAATAGCTTTATCTCAAGAACTATGCACAGATTTTCATCAAACTTCAGATTCAGTTACAAGTTGCTGCTTATCAAGTTTTGGTGTATATCGCCCAACAGGTAGCGCTGTTGGGCACTGCATTTTTTCACAATTTTAGCAATAACTCTTATCTCAAGAACTATTGTACGAAATTGAATAAAAATGTAGATTAAGTTAGACCTTGATATATACTATAATACTGGTGCTGATTAGTTTTTGGTGAATATCACCCAACAATGGCTCTGTTGCACTGCATTTTGTATGATTTCTGCAATATCTCAAGAATTAATGCATGGATTTTCATCAAACTTCAGATTCAGCTAGATGTTGATGTAAGCTGTTACCGATTAGGTTTAGGTGTAAATTGCACAGCACGTAGTGTTGATATGCTGAATTTTTCATGATTTTTGCAAAATCTATATCTCAAAAACTAATGCACGTAATTTAATCAAACATAATACTCTGTTTCATTTTCATGTAAATAGATCCTCATTAGACTTGGATGTAAATTGAACAACAGGTGTTGATTTTATACTGTTTGGGTCGGAAATTTTGGTTGTGGACATCTAAGAGGATGGGTTCCAAAATTCAATGATTTGTTTGAAACAATATGATACTTACATCTCCTTGTTAAATACATCCAATTCAATGATGGGCATTTACAATCCTCGTGATGGGCATAGATATGGCACTGTGATAGCGAATTTTGAATTATTAACATGTATGAGATAGAGGAAAGTTTTGGGATTGGCACATCTGACTAGTTTACCCCTTTTTTTCTTCAACTTATAAATTTTAAATATTAATATTCTATTCATTATTTTATTTTAAAGCAAATTAACAATTTTTTATCTTCTATTATATTTAAAACTAATTTGTGAGAAACACTGACACTTAATTATTTAAATTCATATAATTTATGCAATTTATGACAATTTAAATTCATATAATTTATACAATTTATAACTTGTAAAATAGTATTACAATTATATTGTATACAAGAGAACAATGTATATACAATGTATATTATATAGTATATATAATATATAAATAATATAGAATACAATAATGTAATATTGCATATATTGTACTTTTCAAAAAACAGATTTTCCCCAGGGAAAATTGGGTTTTTCATGAAAAAACCCATGTGGGTTGGGTTTTTTAAAAAAAGCCTGCGTTTTTGCGAACCCTGATTTTAATAGATTTAATAAAACAGTTTTATAACTATCCTCATCTTAAATAAGTCACAGCAGATTTTTTTCAGTATAAAGTTGGCTTGTAAAAAGCTCTTGTTTATCAAAAGTTAAGTTTCTGTATTAAATATTATGTAAAATTGTTTTAAAATTTAACATTTTAATGCCTTTAAACTTTAGAAAAAGTATTTCTCCAGCTGAATATTCAGTATTCGGCCGAATAATTACTATTCGGCTGGCCGAATATTCGGTATCCGGCCAAATTTACTATTCAGTGCATCGCTACTGCACACAGAGCTATAACATTTGGCAGGAAGGTGCCTGTATGTTTTCTACTTAATATAAAATAAAAATATCTTTGTTGACAGATTTCAGTTTTTAGTGACAAGTGTAACTATCCTACTGTTAATCTGATTTTACGATTAATTTGCTTTTTTTTCTTCCTCTGGGCAATCAATTGCTCCTATCACACACACACAAAAAAAGAATGCGGACAGCTAGTTTTCAACCACATCTGTTTTAAGATCTCGTAACATGACCTACTAATACTAGTATGAAATTTTATTGAGCTTGACCTACAATTAAACATTTTATGTAACACACTATAGGACCCATTATCCGGAATGACTAGAAATCCGAGAAAAAAATTTATTCACATATTTTTTAAATCTTTTCTAAAATTTTGCAATTCCTGAAATTTTTTGAAAATCTTACAGATTCCTATTTTTTTTTTTTCAGTCCATTGTTTTAATGTGTAACCACTAAAATATGTTAATGCAGTGGCGGGAGAATATGCCCCCCTCCCACACCCCCACCAAAATTAGAAAAAAATCCTTTTTCTGTCAAATTTTATTTTAAAATTAATTTGTGTTACGATTCACTTTTAAAAAAATCTTCAGATATTTCACCCCCTACACCTCACTCTGAAAGAATATTATGGCTATGCCACTGTGTTACTTGAATACACATTTAATAGAAGAATTCTATTTGTTTGTGCCCTCCCTCTCTTCTTGCACATCCCAGAACGATCTGCTCACGGTTTTCAGATTTTTATTCATAATCTACATGGGATTGTTTAAATTTTGTTATTTTTATGTTTTTGTAAAATTCCAGGGAAAACCTTTTTTAAAGGGGGGAAAGGGGGGGGGGGGAGTTGAGATTCTGAATTACGGCAGGTCCCAAAAGCTGGAAAACCTTCAGTCCCGATATTTGGGCTAGTAGGTCCTGTAGTATGTGTATATAAAGTTTATAACTTAGAATATTTATAAAATGAAAAGAAATGGATTTCTTACTTTTAGAAAGAAGGAGTAAGTTGGCATAGTGACAGGGTCCCATGGCAACAAAGTAAATGCTGGTAAAACTTCAACACTTTTATAAATGGTGACATCTTGAGAAGCAGATACAATAGGGTCAATCTTCTTTATTGTACCATCCTGTTGAAAATATAACATACTATAATTTGAATCATTTTCATTATTAATCTAAAATAATTATGTTTCAGTAAATAATGTATAGTTAAAAATACAGTGAAATGTCAACTACCCAGTGCTAAAGTGTTCTGAAAACAATCCAGATATGCAGAAATCCAATTAGAGCAATCATTAAAAAACAATGGAAAATAAAATAAAAAGTAGTGAATAACAAAAAAGAAAAAATATGCACAATGCATAAATTAAGAAACAGTTTTCGACAGTGCCAGAGTGTTACAAAACTTTTTCTCTCTATTCTAAAAAAAAGTAACTACCGCTGTCACCGCCGCCGCCGGTTTTGAGTTTTTTGTGACCGGAGGTCTTTCTCCGTTAATAATAAGAAAAATATTGCATACAAAAATATGAAAATCGGCGGTATTATAGAGAAATGTTTGATAAACACGCTGATGCAGACAGTTTTCCAATCGAAGAATTATTTTAAGAGATATTTAAGGCTAAATTTGGACAAAGTCGTCCCATTAAAAAAGTTTTATAGGAGCAAAAACTATACATCGGAATTTAATAATTTTTAGATCATTTTATACGTTATAATTCCCCGGTGTGCAGATTGCATTTAGTTTTTAAATTTTACTCATCTTTTGAGCTTTTATTTCTATTTTAAATTCAAATTTTTGGCATTTCGAGAGATATTTTTTACTTATTTTAGAAAATTGTACTAATTTAACCTGTTGCCAACTTTATAAATAGCGCAAATAATAATGTTTGCTTCAAATTAAAAATTTATTTACATGTGACTATTATAAACAGGAAAAAACAAACATTCAAATTAGAATTAAATAATTGCGTATAAAAAGCAGGAACTTATTGAAAATTACTTCATCTATAATTACAAGTGAATTTTAAGAGAAAGGGTATTGTAAAATAATAAATTCATTAACATGCGTTAGGAGTCTTAAATAGGAGAAATTACATCACATTTCACTTATTATGTAAAATGAACAAAAAATAATATTGCAAAACAGTTTAAATTTAAAAACTGCGCGAGACATTTATTTGATATTTCGAGATGATCTTTTCAACTAATTTTGTTCGGACAGCACAAATAATATTTCATTTCTAACAAAAGTATTTTCATGTGAATATTAAAAAGAGAAAGAAAAGTTTGGTGCAAATTACGTGAGATTAAAAACAATACATTTAAAATGTATTTTATTTATTTATTTATTGACAAACAAACATACGACTTGTGTGCTTGACATGAGAGCCCGCTTAAAATGTCTTATTTAAAAGAACTTTCTTTTCGCTTTGTTAAAAAATACCGGGAAACAAAGACTCTGTTTACTTAATTCATTTTATATGAGCTTATTTTGAAATGTTTAACTGATTTAATGTAATTAAAGAGGAAAATAGCCATTGTAACTTTTAACAGCAGCTGATTTTTCCTTAAAATTCCCCAATCAAAGAGAAATGAATAGAAACCCGTTTATAGGGAGATCGCCACTGTTTTTTAAATTATAATTCAATTCTTTCAAAATCTTTTTAAAGCCATCAAATTAGCGTGCTTTTAGAAAATGTGGTGTCTGAATGTGGGTTGGCGAGCGTAGCTCATAGGGGGCCGAGCCCCCTAGTAGAGAAAAAAAGAAAAATCTAAAACAATTCAGAAGATTCCTATAACACAGTCGGAAATCCATTTTCAGCAATTATTGCCTATAGATGACAATATGTCTTTAAAATCTTCTATGGAACCTTGTGTGGTATAAATTTAATTGATGCCTTTTAAATTAAGAAATAAATGCTTTGTTAAACCTGAAATTTGTTTGAGGTGTTGAGTGCAATGTGAGCCGTTATCTTTAAAATGTTCTTTGCGGTTATTTTTTGGCAGTGAAAATATAATAAAATTAAAGCAGATCTTTCTTAATAAAATGGAGACAAAGACTTGAAGATCAATGAAGACATCTAACTTGCAGAAAACCCATCTTTATTAATCCACCTGAGCAATTAAGGAAGGTTTTCAGGCTTTTGTAGTCAGTATATACAAATAAAAATTTCACGGACAGAAACTGTTTTAGATTCTATATCTTTAAAATAATGGCTGGCAACATCGTTGAGATAATTTTTGGCAATAAAAATATTTTTAAAAATTAGTTTTTTAGCATAAAAAATTAACAGCCAGGCAATTTTAATTTAATAAGAGAGATGACATCACTTACAGAGCTGACAGGGTTTTAGAACATCGTTACCGGCACTTAAGGCTCAGACTTTTAGGAGTAATGATCACATCAACAAAAACATACTTTGAGATTTCTTGTCCAAAAATGACAAATTTTATGTTAACAGCTTTCTATACTAAAAAAACTGTTCTATTTCGAGTCAAACTATCACTATACTTGCAGTATAACTTGTTATAAAATGCAACATCTCTAGTAGTAAATAATCTCAATTTTATAATTTATTTATCTTCCTCAATCTTAAATTAATATTTATTCATTTTAAACTCAACTTCTAATCTAGAAAATTATCTTCAAAATATTTAAGTTTCCTCTTAATAAAGTTATTCTAAATTTTATTTATTTTCCTCAATCAAACTTAAATTCTATCTTTCAATCATTCATTAAAATATATTAAACTAAACAATAACAATAATATGTGTAAACAAAGTTTCACGTTCGTGTTGACTTTTCCGAAAAGATCGCGATTCTACATTCTTTATAAGTTTAAAACAACGAAAATAAAAATAATTTATATTTTAATATTGCATGCTCAATCTATAATCAATAGATAGAATATATTTTTCTGATTAATTTGATATAAGTTACAGCAAAATCCGTCAACAAATTTTGGAGATATTTAATTTAACGTTTTCTGCATTTTCCGATTTTTAAATATTGGCGCGATGCTTTCTGTCCGCCATTGATAAAAGGATGCTTTTCTGCACCATTTTTTTTGTACAATTCGGTGACATCGCGAGACACCCACGCGGATAGTTCATTGAACTCATGCGTTCCCGGATGGACGCGCGGTACTTGAATGCATCGGATTGGCTGTTTTCAAAATCTTACACATTCTTTCAGGCTGAGATCTGTTTTGTGTCTGTCATTTTAGGGTTTAAGCAGACAGACGTTGGTGTGTGAGCTCGGCGCAGCTTCGGCTGCGTCCGGGCAGAATGAGTTTGAGATGCAGGTGGAACAACTAGTTTTTTTTAAACGCTGCTTCTACATAGATTTTGAAGAAGATACCAGTGCCATATTATGTGTGTAGTTTAAATCATCGAATAACAAGAACCTGAACCTTTCTTTATTGACAAAATAAGATATCTAGAAGTTTCATCCTACAACGTCGATATTCAACAATCATTTTATCACTGAAGATAGAGCTTTACTTTCAACTCAAGAGTGGTGAAAGAGCAATCCCACTTAATTTCTTCAACATCAATCTTCTGGAGCGGCTAAAAGATCTCTATGTGCTGCTGTCTACAGTTAATACTCCCATTATCCAACGTTCTTCATTTGAACATTCTCTTTCCGCAAAAACTGTTTAGAACTCAATTTTAAAGTCTACAATTTTCACATTTCAATATAGGACAGTGGAGAGCTTTCAACCACACAGAAGATCATCACGTATAATTTAATATTGAATCCATATGAAATAGAAAGATTTAATATGTTTATTTTGGACTGGTAAATTAAATGATTAACGAATATTTTAAATACAACTTGGCCAAGCATTTAAATTTTGAGTATATATTTTATAATCTGCATTAATAAGAAATAAAATTATTTGTCTGAATATTGTAAGTATTTCTATCTCTACACATCATACGGGTGAGTCTTTTTACTTTCTTTATTTTACAGATGTTATTACAACTTGATGAATTCTTAAAATTTAGATAGATGGCTTTAATTCTATTTACATTTCAACGCAATATCTAACCACTTTCTTTCCGGTCGGTATGCGTCTTTGGATAGAGGGATTTTATGCCTTTAAGATGTTAATTTAACTTTATTTATTCTATGATTTTAATTTCTTAAATATTACCACCTTAAAAAGTTTATTTTATTAACTTTAAATCCCTTTTATCCAACACCGCATATCATAACTGATTTCAGATATATTCTGTTTTATAACATCTTAAGTCACATCTCACCTTCAGGCCAAACTACATAGTACTTTTACTTTAGGGATGCACCGAATATTCGGCATATATTCAGTATTCAGCCTATTCGACCATATTACTGAATATTCGGTTAGGCCGAATATCAAAGTATTCGGTCAAACCGAATACTTAAAAAAAACTTTTAAAACACATTTTTAAAAACTTTTCTCAATTGCTATTGGTCCATTTTACGGTGACGTGAGGAATTCAGCGAATCAGCTTTTTGATCCAAGATTGTGTTTAGACACAGGCAAAAACGTTTTGTTTACAGTGCGTTAGCATGATACATAGCATCTTTTATAGCTTCTTATTATAGTTTTAAATGAATTTAAGCCGTGATTTTCAATACTATAGGCAAAATGAAAGGAGAAGGACCCCATCTGCCACTAACATGCCATTTAAATTTAAATGGCGTCAATTTTCAGTTCGCTTAGCTTTCTCAATCGTCAATGATGATCAACAAGTCACAGGGCCAAACTTTTGATAAATGCATTTTTATTTACATTTTCAACAAAATTTTCAATGACTTTTTTATGAATTATTTTTCATTTCAAAAATTTGTAAATTTCATAATCTTAAAATGTTTTATACCCATTGGCAGGACCACCTAAATGCATTTTTATTTACATTTTCAACAAAGTTTTCCATTACTTTTTTATACATTAAAAATATTTGTAAATTTATTATATTATATAAGGATTTATGATAGCACTCATTCTGGTTAGAGTTGACACAAATAGTGGCGAGTGAGAGTTAGCGAGCAGGGGGCTGAGCCCCCTAGATATGTATAATGGAGGTTACTGTAGACTCCCTCAAATCTGCAACCCTAAAATCCACACATCACAACAGGTGTAAACAAAAACTGTCAGTTCAGATGTAGAGACAAAATTAAGACTTTTTTATTTTAATATCATTTCGTATGTATTTTAATATGTAATTTTCATCAATATGACTGAACACATGCTTTTTCATGAAGGAAGTGTAAATTTATTTCTGAAAAAAATTCAAAATATTGCTGATGTCAGTGGTAATTGCAATCTTTTTATCAAATAAATTTATGTGTTAATCAAGCTTTTTTGACTATTAAGTCTGACTAAACCTGAAATAAAACTTCCTTATTTTATGATTTTAATGTGAAGTAGTAGAGTAACTTTATGGGGCAAGTTTCTTTGAATAATTCAAAAAAAGTATATCTCATCTTTATCATGCATATTTAATTATACATTATTAATTATTTACTTGACCTTTACTTTTAATAATTTAATCTTTTTTAAAATTATCTTGCTTTTTATGATTTTAGTTTATTACTTTACTTAATTATTTTACTATATTGCAAGCATTCATTATAATTTTGATTGCCTTATTACATTCAAATTACTGTTTAAAACATGTAAACAAAGCAGTGACCAGAAATCTACAAAATTCTAAAATCGGTACAACCTCTGGCCCCAAGCTGTGCGGATTTGAGAGAGAGTACCGTACTAATTTAAAAAAAAATTAAAATAAGACTACCCTAGTAAGGGAGGTTGTGCACAGCTACTGTTTTAATTAAAAAAGAAATGCATTTAGGCTAAGGCAAAATGGAAGTCATATGGTAATATTAAGTGAAGTTTTTGAATAGGAATAATTTCTTCTAAATGAATTGTATTAAACTAAAAATTTAACCATACATGAATAGATTATATATACATTTAAAAAAATTTTGTTGTAAGATGATATATATATTTTTTTTTTTAAATCGACATTTGCTAATTTTATAATAATTTCAAAGGAGCAAGTTTTTTTTAAAGTTATATTTGTATTTTGTTATTAAATAACACAATTAATAACTTTGCAATTTAAAATTTGTTTGTTATTTAAATTAAAGGGATTATATATATGTATGTGTATTTTAAGAACAGAGAAAAATATTGAGATCATTATTAAGACTATGAAGTCATTTCCATCTATTAGACTATGACATGTTCACAAAGATTGTATTTGATATCAGGATTGTCATTTATTTCGGTAAATTCCTTGCACTTTCCTGAGCAAAAAATTAAATTTTCCCAGAGTAATTCCTCTAAGAATTTTCAAAATTTCAATGAATAAATTTTGCAAAGTACCAAAATTTAGTAAAATTCCTTTCTTTTAATACTCATTTTTAAATTCCCCCAGTTGTTTCAGTTTTACCTATACAGTGACAACCCTGAAGATTAAGATTATTATTCGTGAGAAAGGTGGAATCATAGTCCACATTTTGGCACTTTAAACCAATTTACCAGAGGAAAATTGCCCATTATACACAGGTTTTTTAATAAAACCCGCCCGGGCTGGGTTTTTAAAAAATAAATAACCTTTTTTTTTTTACAACCCTGCTCGCTTATTCGATAAGTAGTCTTAGGCCAAATTTGAGGAAGAAACTATCACTTCCCTGCTTGATTTCTTTAAATAAAGGTGTTTTTATATTGGAATATGACCACATTAACTCTTTGCACTCCAAGCTTTTTTCCATGACAACTAGAAACTCAGTGACATTTTAAAATAAAATATGGTCTTATATAGTCAAACTGAAAAATAATCATTTTTTAGCATTTTTAAAAGATTACAGAGAAAACAATATTACAATTTTGCTCTTTTGCTCAGCAGTCAGGGGGTTAAACTAAAACTTACATTTTCACTGATTGTACAAAAGCTATAGGAAGGCAGGCAATCTAAATAAGCTTATCACATAAAATGCACAGTAACTTTTTATTATAACATGCATACCTTGTTGGCAACTCCTAGTAGCTGACCAATAATTTTGCATGTCCCAGATGCCAAAGTTTTAATTTCTTGATAGGTTCCATTAGTTGTTGCCATTTTAACATCAAAATACTTTGATGGAAATTGTACGCCAACACGCACATCCTAAAAATACATAAATGTAACAAAAATATTTAATGAGAAAAAAACTGAGAAGTGCATTAATGATATATATAATTTTAGTAAAAACAGAATAGTTAAAATTAAATAATGGATTTGTAAAACATGCACCTCACAAACTTCCAAAAAATAACATTTTATATAGAATTACATAACAGCACACACAAGAAAAAAAAAAGATAAGAAATTATATAACAAACATGTGCAATACATATGAAGGATGATATAGCATGATATATACAAACTCTACAGGATGATTCAAAACAGATATAATGCCGACTGTCTCTAACTGCTGATGATATAAATTTACAACCAGCTACAAAAATTATACAAAACAAAGTACAGCATTCACATATGGCATTTGTTTAACAAGGAACTGTAAATACATTAGCAGGGTTCGTACAGAGTTTGCTAAATGAAAAATAAGGACTCTGTAAGGACTTTGTAAAGACTTCATTTAAAGAAAAATAAGGACTTTCTCAAGTTTATAAAAAACAGCACACATGCTTACTTACATTAAAATTTAATCACAAGGTTGAAATTTTACATAATGAAACATAATTACCCTTTCTAATTAATTTTTTTAATGAGCTACAAAATGAAAATAAATACAAAAAGTAGATAAAACAAACATTTTATTAGTTGGCTATCAATTGTTTTTTAGCATCAATTTTTTTGGACAGGGAGGAAATTTCCTCATTTCTTTTTTTAGCAGATTTCCTACAATTCTTTGATTTAACAAATAATTAAATGTCTTTAGTTGTTTCAGCTTTATCGGCTAATTCATTAGCCATACTTTCCAACTGCAATACCTCCTTTTCAAGACACCATATATTTTGCTTTATAAAACTTCTGCAATTATCTGCAATTAACTTCCTTTTATTTTCTGCAGAGGAAGACTGTTGCTGTTGTTTCTGATCACAAAGATATTGCTTGTACTTCATCCTAGAAGATGCCACAGACCTTCTCATTTCTTCAGTAATTGTCACATCATATACGTGTTCAAATGTTTTAAAATAATCGTGTACTAATCTCTGTGAGACGTATGATGTAGCTTTTAAATTTTCTGCCTTAATTTGTTTAAACCAAAGTATCCAATGTCCAATCAGAAATTAGAGAATTATAAGAAAGAAGCCTGTGATTATGAATGTTTGGCGATTTTTTTTTAAATAAATATTTTATGGACTTGCGTTAAATATTCAGCTCATTTAAAAAAAATAAGGACTTTAAGAATCCTAATTAAAGACTATCGAAATGTAAGGAGTTTTTAAGGACTTTTAAGGTCCGTACAAACCCTGATTAATATACAAAATTTAATTTTCTATATGTTTCTTTTTTCTTAACTATGAGTTTTCAGTATTTTTGGCACTAAAAACTTACTTCTCTATATTTTTAGCTACTTAAAAAAATTTTAACAATAAAATGAACTCTTATACTTATTTAGCATGGCATATTGCAAAAATGTTTCTTCTAACAGCACTTCTTATAAATTCCTCACAAGTTCCTCTAAAACAGTGAAAAACAGTCCTTTTGAACCTCACAGATCACTACATTCGTAATTTGAAATACTGCAGACCTTTGAGATGATTTTAACAAATATATTTGTGCAACAACAATCGGAGAATGTCAATTTTATTAATATGACATGCACTTATTTAAACAAGATTACAAAGGATCATTTAATTAAAATAAAACTATAAATGCTTATCCAATCTTAACTAAAATCTTTAATTACTAATAAATTTTGATTCACTGAAGTCAGCTTGTAATTCTACATTTGCCAATGACAACCACTAAAATTTTAATGTATTTCAATTCATACTAAGTTTATGCAGTGAAAATAACTTAAAGATATGAGTTATTGAGTCAAATATTAAAATGCGCATAAAATTCAAAAGGCTTTTGTTGAAAATACACAATACTTGGTATTATCCATATCTACATCATCATCATCATCATGGATATATATAATTTCTTTTGTATAATAAATACCATATAAGGGAAAGCTTGTGTGGTCATCATGTAATTTAACTCAATAATTTAAATACTTAAGTATTTTTACGGCCACTACAAGTAATAAATATTTAAAAACACAATTTTACAGTCCCTACTGAATCAATTTTCACAGATTTTATGGCAAGAGAATTTCAAAGAATATTTTTTATTTTTTTTTCATTAATACAACATAATTTTTTTAATAATAAATACCATATAAGGGAAGGCTTGGGTGGGCTATCATATAATTTAACTCAATGACTTAAATACTTAAGCTATTTTTACTAGTGATGGGCGATTCTCGAGAATTCGACAATCGAGAAAAATCATCATCGTAAAAAATCACAATCGATACAGCTATCGATTAATTCATAGAATCTACAATCGAGATGTTTTACAATCGATTATAACGAGAAAAGCTAAAAACAGTTATTGGAAAACTTAGCTATTATTCTGGTCGACAATTTCATAGTAGTGATAGGGCTTAGTGACGGGCGATTCTCGAAAATTTACCAATCGAAAAAAATCGTTATCGTAAAATACACAATCGATACAGTCATCGATTACTTTCGAGAATCTACAAAGGAGATGTTCTAGAATCGATTATTGAAATCATTGTTTGTACATATATATAAGGCAGATTTTATTAAATATAGGGTAACTGAAAACAGATGGAATAAAAAAACAACAAACCAAAGGGAAACTATAAAGGAGCCATAAGACTGGAAAAGTCTTGTAAGGGTGCCCCCTGGTTGAAAAAAAGCTGAAAAAAACGCGAGTAGCTAGGAAGTGGTAAGGGGAGTTTAAGTATCAAAAATTAGAATTTTTCGGCAATTAGCACCAAAATGGCCAAAGAAATAAGAATCAAAAGCACCCCCTAGTGGCAGAAATATGAACTAAAGGATGATAAAAGGGATCAAAATTTTTTATTGATTTTTCTACGTCATTTGAGATTGGATCTTTAATTTCCCCATTTTTATAAAGTCTTCGACTGGAATACATTAAACGAACTCCCGCGGGGAGCAAAGTAGGAGGGAGGGGCAAGGAAAGTGCATAATATGAATAATTGGTCACAGGACTTTCCAACGATATGGCACATGAGGGGTGTCGGCTAAATTTAGTAAAGTGCCCCCCCGCTCGGGGGCAAAGTAAGGGGAGGGGCTCGGTCGATATATAAAATGAAATAGTAGTCACAGAGCTTTCCAATGATATATCACATGAGGGGTGTCAGCAAAAGATAGAAAAGAGTCCCAACTCCCAGGATTCCAATTATCGCCCCCCCCCCCCCCCCCCGAAATATACCCTGCCCATCCATATCTTTGAAATTTTCATATTAAAAATTATTTATCGGAGGGCTCCGTAAAAAAAATCCGATCTAAAATGTTTAAAAACGCTACGATTTCAAAAAAGTTCGAAAAGTGCCTCTCTCGGGGCGCCAAACTAAGGAAGGAAGAAGAAAGGTTCATAATATGAAAGAGTAACTTTGCGATGATAACCGAAAACTTTCCGATGATAGATCAAATGACTGGTCCAAAAAAAAGTTTGAAATCTACCCCTCCCACGTGGGTTCCCTCTTTTATCCTAGAATATACCGGAAATCACGCAGCCCCACTTTTAAAATTTTATATTTAATAAATAATATTTATCGGAGAGCTCCATTAAAAAACCTCATTTAATGATATTTATTGTAGAAATCATTACAATTAAAAAAAAGTCACCCCCGCATCGCTCCCCCCCCCCCCCCCAAACCCATTCCGGAATTCAACTCTGGGAGGAGAAAGGTTCATAATATGAAAGAGTGGTGAAAGGACTTTCCGATGATATGTCAAGGAGAGGTTTGGTAAAAGTTTGAAAATTACACCCCCCCCCTCCCGCCTCCCTTTGTTCGCGTTTTGAAATTCGCGTGTTTTCGCGATCTTTTGAGGAAATTCGCGTGTTTTCGCGATCTTTTGAGGAAATTCGCGTGTTTTCGCGATGTTCTGAGGGAAATTCGCGTTTTATTTCGATCATTTGACGTTTTGCGCAATCCTTTGACGAAATTCATGTGTTTTTCGCGATCTTTTGAGGAAATTGCCGTGTTTTTCGCGATCTTTTGAAGAAATTGGCGTGTTTTTCGCGATTTTCTGGGGGAAATAAGCATTTTTTAGCGATAGTTTTTTGCGATGCTTTGACGAAATTCGTGTTTTTTTCGCAATGTTCTGGGGAAAATTTGCGTGTTTTTCGCGATCTTTTGAGGAAATTCGCGTGTTTTTCGCGATTTATTGAGGGAATTCGTGTGTTTTTCGCGATTTATTGAGGGAATTCGTGTGTTTTTTGCGATCTTCTGGGGGGAAATTTGCGTTTTTTCACGATCTTTCAATGGAATTCGTGTTTTATATTGATCGTAACGATTTTTTTTTTTCGCGATCTTTTGAAGGAAACCGCGTATTTTTCGCGATCCTTTGACGAAATTTGCGTGTTTTCCGCGATCCTTTGAGGAAATTCGCGTGTTTTTGTGATCTTTTGAGGAAATCTGCTTTTTTCTCGATCTTTTAACGAAATTCGCGTTTTTTTTTCTCGTGATACTTTGAGAAAATTTGCGTTTTTTCGTTGTCTTTTAAGAAATTTGAGTCTTTTTCGCGATCTTTTGAAGAAATTAGAGTTTTTCCACGATCCTTTCAAGTTTTTCCGCGATCTGATGGAGAAATTCGCGTTTTTTCACGATCCTTTGACAAAATTTAAGAATTTTTTCTGCGGTCGATTGACGAAATTTGACGGTATTTTTTGGAACATATTTGCATTAAGCGCGATTTTTCCGAGATTCTTGGCTAAATGCCAAACATCGATAACATTTAAAATAAAGGTCGGTTAACAGTGTCGAAAAACAGACGACTTTACGTACATAATAATTGAAAACGGCCCTAGTGGGAGCCCTGCTATTAAGATTATCCTAACCAATCAATGCTGTGCTTCAGATGAGTGACGCGCATAAAGGATTTACCGTGCATTTTACAATTGAGATTTTTTTCCTCAGCAGCAATATCACTTGCGTCCGAAGCCGCAATATAATTTAAGGAGTTTCTAAGGAGTGGCTTGCTTATCTAAGTAGTTCTAAGTACTACTTGGGAATGTTTTCGTTTCCAAGGAGTCTAAGGAGTCTGTGCGAACCCTGATAACGTTATATACGATGACAACATTATACATGTCTATCCCCTTACCAGATTGCCATACAATCAAACATGTGATCAAATGACTAAAAATTGTGAAATGATGCAAGAGCAACTTTCTCATCAACAATGGCTTACATAAGTGCCTTTTAAATAATGCAACAGATAAACAATAACTTCAAAGATACAGAAAGCTTCAGAGATACAAAAAATGATCATAACAGTATGATACAACACTAAATTATTTTCAGCAGTAATTAACAATGCAAATGCATAGGTGAATCAGAGTTTCACCCAGATTTGAAAAAGTACAGGGTGATGATGGTGTGAAAAGAGCACTTTTAAGATTCCGAGGGACAATTTTTAGATCCTTATGTGACTTTTTTTATTTTTAACATCATTCTTTTGACTTCTTAAAAGCACATTTAATATTTAAAAGTTAAGGCACTCTTTTGAAGACACATAATCAATCAGCTTATACTATGCAAGCAAATTTTTTAGTACAAAAAACAGTAACGGCACATTTTATTTATTTTTTTTTAATGAGAAACAATAGAAAGGCTAATTTTTTTTAAATGAGGGGCAAGTAGGGATGCACCAAATATTTGGGGTATCTATTCGGTATTCGGCCATGTTACCGAATATTCAGTTTGGCCGAATATCGAAATATTCGGCCCAACTGAATACTTAAAAAAACTTTTAAAACATATTTTTAAAAACCTTATACTACTTCTATGTTTAACAGCCAACTTATAAAGATATTCAGAATAATTAGAAACAGAATCATATATTTAAATATAAAAGAGAATGTTTTTACATTATTTATTTGCTGTTTGTTAAGTATTATTTAAGAAAATTAACCAATCACAAGGATTTTTATAGGGATTAATTATGTACAAATGCAAGTTCCTGAACATTGTCCAATAAATAATCTGCTTCTTGCTAAGATTTTAAGAACAACGTTTACAATCTCTGAAAATGATCACCCACTCCAGACATCGATCTAGGATGCATTTAAAAACTTCCTTGCTTAATCTAAGGGTGTAGAACAGTTATTCTTGCTGAGTTGCCACAATATAAAATTTGAATAGATTGTATTATTTATTTACTTTAGTCTCTTCCTCACAAACAAATAATACATGATCCTGTTTAATTTTTCTTCCAATTTTTTCACATTTTCTCTTTGATTTTAAAATGCTTGTTTTAGAATTTAAGAAAATTTTATACATTTGTTTTAATTCACAGAAGAAGCCATGAAATTTAAAATTTTATTAATTAAAAAAGTTTTAAAACTATCCTCTTCTTAAATAACTTAAGAGATTTTTTTCAGCATAAAGTTTACTTGAAAAAAGCTCTTGATATCAAAATGAAAGTTTCTGTTTTAAATATTATGTAAAACTGTTTTAAAATTTAACATTTTAAAGTTTTTAAACTTTGAAATATAAAATTATTCGACTAGCCGAATATTCGGTATTCGGTTCACCTGTAGGTCAAAGATACAGTATTCGGCCAAAATCACTATTCGATGCATCGCTAGGGGCAAGAATAGTGCTATTTTTTAAACCATAGGAGCAAGCAGGACGCAGCACCCTTGGCTGAAACAGCCTGCAAAGAACTCTATGTGAATAATTTGTATTTTTAAAATAAGTTCAATCATTCATAAATCAAGATCCTTAACATCACAAAATTTAATCAGTATGAAAATTATATATCAATGTCATTATTCATAGCTTAAATAACAATAGTTAAAATAAAAACTTACTTGTGTTATGTGCAGTGGATGCCCGTTTCTGTCATATACTTGAACAGAGACAAAATAATTTTTATTCTCTTCTAAACTCCATTTGTCTCCAGGTGAAACAGACAAAGCTAAAAATTACATAGCTATTTATTACAATTCTTATATCATGCATCAAACATATAAGAAAAGAAGGATTTTTAAAACTTACTTAAATAGGATGGAACTGTTACATGAATAACAGAGGATGGTAAATAAGCAACTTCTTTTCCAGTTATATCTGTTTAATGTTAAAGATATTGTCAAACAATAAGAAAAAAATTATAAATTTTTAAAAAATGTGTTCGCTGTTTTAACGTAGCTAAATAGATATAATTTTTACACAATGCAGGGGTGATTTTGAACTCATGAAAAAAATACCTGAAATTTTAGCGAGAAAAAGTTTTTGTATGGAGAAAGAACATATAATTTATTGCAGAGAGGTCCAATCTTCGCTTTTTTAAAAACATTAATTATGTTTAGCAAACATATGAAATTTATATTCATAGTATTAGTTTTAATATTTTAGTTTTAATTATTTTTGTATTATATTATTACTATATAAAACATTAATTATGTTTAGCAAACATATGAAATTTATATTCATAGTATTAGTTTTAATTATTTTACATATTTTAGTTTTAATTATTAGAAAAACCGGAATTCCAGTATTGAAAATGAAACATAAACAAATACATGAATTTGTGCACATTACCTGAACAGAATCACACAGGAAATATGGGGAAAAAATTAACTTTCAAAGGCAATTTGTTTGAAAAATATGTCTCAATTTATTTATTTTTTATAGTCTTTATTTTTTATCTATTTTTATTCTATATATATTTATTTTATATTTTACATATATTTATTTATTTTATATCTATATTTTTATTTTTTACTTACCTCTGGGTACACAAAATTTTCACTGTTAATAAATTTCAAATCTTTATTTGAATGCATAAATGATATTTTTCATATAAAAATGCTTTTGGTATTAGAGAACAATCTAAAAGAATATACAGTTAAACCTTTATAATTTGAAGTTGAAGGGACCAGAGAAAAGTTCGAAATATCCAAAAATTCGAATTACATATCAATCATCTGCAAGAAAAGTGACACATCTCGCAAAAATTCATTTTTCATTTAATTTCACTAATAGGTCTGTCATAGGTATGTCTTGCTACACAAAAAGTTTCATAAGTATAGTTATATGGAAAATCACTTTATTATGCTATATGTTCATTCATGACCTCAGAAGAGGCGTGGATTGTATGGGGAGGTAAAATGACCCAACCCTCCAAACCTCATCTATGTCTTCATTCTTAAGGGTTTTATGCTTTTATACAAGTTTTCATTCCTACATGCAGAGTTAAGTGCTATAATTTCATGTTACAGTAAAATCATGCAATTTTTCTTTTGCCTCTCCTGTGAAATTTGCTTTTGTCAAGATGTGCCACTTTTCTTGCAGGTGTGCAATATATTCTTATTTAAGGCTGGAGTAGCACAGTTAAAGTACTCCAGCCTAGAATATGATTTAATCCAGTTGGAAAAAATATTTGTTCTCTTCATTATACATATTTTCTCTCAAAAAGAAGAGAAATAAAAAAAATTAACCCCACAATGAAAGATTTAACACAAACTTTATCTAAGAATACTGCTATTTTTTTTTTTTCATTAAATTAAAACATTTTTTACTATCTTAATTACTCATCCCTTTTAAGAAAAAGCCAGATATTTTTGATTGCTTCTTTTAATGCAATCTTTGAGTCATAGCATATGATTCCAACCTATCAATCGATACAAAAATAGAATCTTCTGCATTAGACTGACTGTCAAAAAGTGGCGAAGGTATGGTACCAGGCTATGGACTTCTCTTGTATTTCCTTGTTTTCTTCATCTCCGGATAGTCCATCTAAAGCTTGTTTGTTCTTCGCCAGTTGTGCAAATGTCTGCACCAGTTGCTAAGTCATCTCGCCACACACAGAAACATTTTGGTCCATGTTGACATAGTCCTCATACATGCTTGATGAATCAGATTTTACATCTTGGGTGATAGGGATGTGGCCAAGTCCTGGAATTTTGCTTGGGTCAGAAAATTCCTTAGAAATCCCCATATAGTGATATTCGAAGACATTGCTTTTCTCTTCCTTAGAAAGACCGGTAAAATATTTTTAACCTCAGCTGAAAAAAGTACCAGGAACAATTTTTAGCACAAAATTTTAAGGGAAATCGTATGAAAATTTCGAATTATCCAAAGTAAAATTTGAAATATCCACTAATTCTTTTTACATTATTTTAATACAGAATTCTAGGGACCGAGCAAAAAATTTGAATTATCCAGAATTTCAAATTAAAGAAGTATGAATTATCCAAGTTTCACTGTATTAAATGTAAAAATCTAGTTTTCAATTAAAAATACTTTTCACTTATTTTCTCTACACCAAGCAGTATGTTCTGTAACACGGAAAGCCCAGGTTAGATTCCCTAAGTACAGACGAAATTGGAGTGTTTCTGTGATCTTCATTAAAGCACCTTTTCCTAAGTTCATTTGATAAAATAAAAGACTTAAAGTCAAAAATAAAATTTAAATTTTTTTTGCCTGTGTCTATATGTCTAGAATAGGATTAGAATAGGAACGACTGCAAAACTTGCATTAAACTTATCAGGAGATGATGGAAAATGTTTCTTGATACAATATCTGCAATTTGTTGCATTTCAACATCTAAAATTGTTTTTGAGAAAGTCTAGGCTGGGAAAATTAAAAATTCAAGAATGCATGAAATCATGCAAGTCAAACAAGATAGTAATATAGTCAAACATAAAAAGCTTAGATGGTAAAGACATGTTCGCAGAATGAAAGAGGAACGTCTTCCTAAAATCTTTTTTAAATGGAGTCCGTAAAGCAAATGTATGCGGGGCAGACCGAGGAAGACCTGAGAAAGTTCTATTCGAGAGACAATGAAGATATATAAGTTAAATGATGAGATTGCTCAGGAGAGAGAGAGAGAGAGATGGAAAGGATATCTCAGAACTATTTTCATGGGTCGAGGAAACCCACTGTTTAGTAAAAACTCCTCGAGAAGAGAAAACAGAGGAAAATTGAAAGGGTCAACCAATCTTTCAAAACTCAAAAACTTGTACTAATACAAAACTAATAAATTCATTAGTTTACTTAATACTGAAAAATATCGAATCAATAACAATGATATTATTTATAATACTTTTATATTAACATCCAAGTACTTATAAACATTGAATGAACAAAGGTGATATATGTAAATAAATTAAAATAGAAATGAAAAGTAATAGAGATATTAAAACAAAAGGATACATCTGTCTTTAACAATAATATTGGTGGAACCATATTTCAGTGCTGTGACAGTTGAAGTTTCAGTATTTAAGCTTGCAATAGTTGTATCAGCAACTTCCAAGTAATATTGGTCAGACGGTAAAATTATAGCTATAAAAGAACATTTGTTATAAATTATTTCATACAAAATCTAAAAAAATTATACATTCAAATGTAATACAATTAATAAAATTAGAATGGATAAATTTATATAATCATCATACTCAGAATCACTAAGATTACATGACTTTATTATAAACTAGAACTCTCATTTTATGTAGATATAGTTCAGGGTTCGATTTAAGCGGTATCGCATCGCAATTTGCGATTCAAATTTAACTAAAATGCGATCCAAGAAATGCATTAAATCGCAATCATTGCGATGCATATTTCCCACACCCTTTGTTATGTCATGTACACTTAAAGCAGGGATGCCGCGGACGCGCTATAGCGCGTAAATTACGCGAAAAATCGGATACGGAACGAAAAAAAATAGCTCTTACGCGTCCCGTGGGACGCGTAATTTCGTGAAAAAATCGCGGAAAACAGACGATTTTCGTCAAAGAATCGCGAAAAAAGCGTAAATCTCATCAAAATATCGCGCAAAAGCAGAGATTTTCGTAAAAGGGCCGCGAAAAAATGGCGTATTTCGTCAAAGCATCGCGAAATAAAAAGCGAATTTCGTCAAAATCGTGGAAATAAGCGCAAATTTCATGAAAATATCGCTGAAATAATCGCAAATTTCATCAAAATATTCCGAAAAACACGATTTTCGTAAAAGGGCCGCGACAAATTAGCGTATTTCGTTAAAAGATCGCGAAAAAATAGCGAATTTCGTCAAAAAATCGCGCAAAAAAGCCGAATTTTGTCAAAGGATCGCGAAAAAGTGCAAATTTCATCAAAAAATCGCGGAAAAAAGCCGATTTTTGTCAAAGGATCGCGAAAAAATAGTTGTTTTTCATCAAAGGATCCCCCAAAAATAGCAAATGTCGTCAAAAAATAACGTAAAAAAGCCGATTTTCGTCAAAGGATCGCGAAAAAAGCACAAATTTCGTGAAAATATAGCGGAAAAAACGCTATTTTCGTAAAAGGGCTGAGACAAAATAATGTATTTCGACAAAAGATTGCGAAAAAATAGCAAATTTCGTCAAAAAATCGCGGAATAAAGCTGAATTTTGTCAAAGTATCGCGGAAAAAAGCACGATTTTCGTGACAGACTCGCGAAAAAATAGCGAATTTCAACAAAAGGATCGCAGAAAAACGCGAATTTCGTCAAAGTAACGCGGAAAAAACGTGAATTTAGTCAAAGCACCAAAAAAGATGTGCAAACTAAACTTATAGGTAGAAAATTCATAAAATGGGATTTAATTTCTTTTTTATGAGATTCTTAAAAATACAGCATGATTTCAGTGTACTTTGATAATATTTATATTCATTAGGTGGACCAGTAAAAATTACCCCCCCCACCCCCTTGTTCTTACTGCATTGAAATGTCTCCCGCCTTCAGAACATTTAAGATTTGATGCTTATTAGTGATTTAGATATAAATTTCCCTTCCAAGGAAAATGTCTGATTCCAACACAGATCTATGCTGACAAATAATTCAATGGGAAGTATAATAATGAAAGCACCCATTCATTCAACGAAAAGTACACCTTTACTTAACATAAGTGTTCTTTTTTTCAGCAAAAATATCTTTTTCAATAAACCCGCCTTGCCTCTTTTTAAAAGAATGCGAATATTAGTGATACTTGTTAGTGGAACTTGGTATCTTCTACTCTCAAATAAACATTATTTTACAATTAAAATTGTATCTTGCATTTTTACTTTTAAAAAAGTAAAGAAAATTTCTCTTAATATTTTTTAAAAATATCTTATTTGAATGGAAATAATGTTGGTTTTAATTCATTATTTAATTATTGTTAAAACAATAATTAATGCATTTCATTTATCTTAATAAACAACTTTCATTTATTCCTTTAAAATATAAATTATTATTGATGGGGACCCGCTTTTGTAAAAAAGGGACCCAGATTTTTGGAAATCCTGGGTCCCGGGAACCCAGGTTTTTTCAAGTACAGCGGCATCACTGCTTAAAGTTAAAATTTAAAGGTGTTTTTACAGGACATACGTTGTGTTTTCACCTTCCCCAAGTGTTTATTTACAATGGAAGTACAGCGACGAAGTACGCTTTAAAAAAAAAAAAAAATTGTTGTAAATTTTCAAGATTTAAAAGTTACGTTAGCTATTTTTTACTTGCTATACAAAAGTGTCTAACTGCTATTCAAAACTGACTTTGTATAGCAGTTACAGCTATGCAACTTTCTTTTTCTAAATCGACCCCTGATATAGTTCAAACTTGTTAAATATGAGCATGGCTGATGGTTACAATGAACAATTTGTATGTTCAGAATGGTTCATCAATTAGACTATATTAAGATTTTAAAGCTTTTTACAAGCTATAAAAGGAGGATCACAGCTAATATGAGCAAAACATTCGGTTATTTCAATGTAATTTTAGGTAAAAAAAAGAGGTGAATTAGGAAATAAATGTCTTTCTTATTAAATACCGATTCTCTCAGTGTCAATATTTTCTACATTATAACTGTCGTTTAAAACACAGTTTTTCTGTTCTATCAGACAGAATTTCAACTTTCAAGAAGATCAAATCACACCCTCCCCCCCTCCCACACACCCAAGAAAATTAAAAAGAATGTCCTGAGATCTTGAAAGAAAGAAGGGAGATGGTGTTTCAAATACTGCCCATTTGAAAGATTTACAACTGAGTAATGGAAAGAAAGGGGCATAAAAGAAAATTGTTTCTTTAAATCATTCTTAAGGCTGTCGTGTTCTGAAGTTCTCTGCTCAACAAGCTTGAAACTTTGACACAATGATGGACACATTTTTAAATGTAAAAGTGTAAAATTGGCGGACCTGACTATGGAAGTGATTTGTAATCAAAATTATTGTTCCATTTTTGGATAAATAAATTACCTATCGAGTTATAAGCAACTTTTTTCCCTTACCTGACTGGGTTTTTTTTTTTTTTTTGCTTTTGACGGGAAATTCAGTTAAAAAAAAAATTGACAGTATTTTCTGAAAAACCTATTGCAATGACAAAAAAATGTCCTTTGATTACATAGTTTCTGAATAACAACACCTGCCAGTTTCATGCATTTCTGAACAAAAATGAATTAAAACTTATGTCATGAAGTTGCCTCTTTGGATTTGAGAACAGCCTTAATGTTACTATTCGGCTGCTGAATATTCACTATTTAGCCAAATCACTATTTGTAATACCCCCCCCCCCCCCCCCCGAAAAAAAAGATGCATTTTCCAGAAATAAGAGAAATTTTCTGTGCTGTTTCTTCATCCTATTATTAAAGGTTTGCTTTTGTTCATCATTCAAATCATTACAGGACATAACATCCAAGATTTCTAATTTGTTCTACATATAACACTAATATTGTTAATTTGAATGCTCTTGAAATAACTAGGATTGAGAAATTTTCAGCTATGCACAAGATTTCAAACTCAGCTAATACAAATGTAATAAAACAGTGAGCCATTCTTTTGATATTTTATCACCAATACAGTCACTTTTAAGTTGGAAAAGAAATCTGGTGAACAGGCTAACTTTATTATCATTTTCTCTTTATCCATAGAATCCACAAATTACTTCCCAAGATCTCTTCAATGTGGTTTTGACCAGTTTTGAAAAATTTGGCAAAAATCTGTAAACTTAATTTTTCTTGTTCAGAAACAATTAGATTCTTCACCTTTTCTTTTTTAAAGCAATTGCTTTCTTTTTATGGTCTTACTCAAAACATGAAACACAAAATAATATTAAATTCATAATACAGAGAACTCAGTATTCTCAAAAATGAAGGAAATGCTTTTAAAAATGTAGCTTGTATAAGAATTAAGACTCATAAATCAAACAGTAAATGATAATAATGTGTCGTAAAATTTAATATTTTATTTGGTGTTTACTGTTATGTTGTAAAAGCTTTACATAACATTCATCCTTCTTAAATTTACATAAACTTAATTTTGTATATTCTGTTAATTTTAATAATCTACTTTTACCATCTTTCAATTTTGACATCAAATTTTATTAAGTTTTAAATATTAAATCCTAAATCTTTATTTTTAATTATTTCATTTAAAATTGCATTTATTATATTCTATTATCTTTTTCCATTTCTCTGGTAAACTTTCATAAAATTACTGAAATCGTTTGCCAGAGAAACGAAATTCTAACTCCTATAGTTTCCCTTAAATTTATTGCTTTCCATTCACCTCGCATCCCAAAAGATGCAATTTTTAAGAAGGTTTTGTTCCTTATCTCAAAACAGACAGGAAATTCCTTTCGACGTCATAGGAACTCCCACATAGCAAACATTCCTTTCTCCCCGCTTCTTAAGTGCGTTGCCATTCCATGGTGTTAATCCTACTACAAAATCTTTTTCGCCGGAAGTGCTAGCGACAGGCCATCTTTAGAAATATTCTGATTGGCTGACGTTGCCGAGATCGTTTCCAGATTTCGGCAGGCATTTGAAAAAATTTGGAGTCCGTTAATTTTGTTGAAAGGACTAACATCTATCCGAGGTGCGGGTTTCTTCCCTTATTTTCGCCGTGGGGCCAGGGGCCTTACGGGCGCATCAAGTAGACTATATGCACGTCTCTTGAACGTTTTTACTATTTATATCATTTTGCAACTCACTCAAATTAATCTTCAAGCTATTTTAGTAATCCTGTGCGAGCTGTCTCCAATCTTAATTTTTTGTACTGTCCTTTAAAGAATCTTCAAGTTGCTCAAATAATTTACAGTACTGTGTGAGTTTTTTCCGATCTTAAATTTTGGTACTCGCCTTTGAAGAACCTGCAAACTACTGGAAGTATTCATAGCTGTTTCCGATTTTCAACGTCGGTGTTTTCCTCTAAAGAAAATTAATATGAAAACGATAATATCATCCGCGGATCATTCATTGATGCTTCTTCATTATTCCCCAGGAATTCGCATTCACAATCAAGTAATAACTTTATAGAATCCAGTGAAGATTTGACCCCTTTTTCTACATATCGAACTTAAGATTCATTCGTCCATTTACTAGGATTTGCAACTTGTTACATCTACCATTAAAACTTCTCTTTTTTCATGATTATTTTAGAACTTCTACCTGAAAATAACAACTTTTCACATTTACATTGAAATATGTCAAAATGATCAAACATCGATTTAAAGCATAATTTAAGAAAATGAAATGATTCATTACTCTATAAATATGTATTTTTAGATAATTCAAAATAATATTTGAAGATTTTCCTAATTTTATTATGTCATACCGGATCCGGAAATAAAATACTCAATAATGTTTAATAAATAATATCTATGCTTAAATCGCTCTTATTATTTAGTGTTGTGTGCTATTTCTCTTGATGTGTATCAAATGGGGTGAGTATTATTATTTGTTTTTCATTTTCAAATTTATTTAAATTTGTTTACATCGCTATTGCACTGGCCACTATACGATCAAAGCCATAGTGTGATTTCGGTAATGTGAATTGAATTTGTTTCGATCAGATTTTCTTTTCGAATTTTCGTTTCAATTTACATATCCCGGAATTCCACTTAACATTCTTGGTGCCCTGACGTTAGCGAAACGCTCGTGGGTTTACTGCATAGTTGTTTTTAACTTTATTTTAAATTCTTCTCTCTCGTAAGCATTTACGATGTCATAAAAATTTAGCGATTTCGCTTCAAAACTTTTAACATTTTAAAACTTTTTGCATATTTTTTCTCTCTCTTATAAACTCCTATAAATAAATTATTAAATAAATATTTTTTATAAATAGATGACTATTAAATTATTCTTATAATGCTTTATTATGATTTTTTTTTGCAATTAACTTCTTTAAAAGTTACGTTTTTCAAGTTCATAAACATTAAAAATTTTATTTACTACGAATTTGTTTCGATCAGATTTTCTTTTCGAATTTTCGTTTCAATTTACATATCCCGGAATTCTACTTAACATTTACCAATTTCTTGGCCCCCTTTTTTTTTTTTTCACTTTAGGAAAAATCAGTGTATTCAAATAAAAAGCAATTTAAATTAGAGTTATGAAAAACTTCCTTTATTTTATAAAAAAAACTTCATGCTAGGTTTTGAATGGCAACATACTTTATTGCATATTTACATTATATCAACCTCTGCTAGTAGTGTGAACTATGGCGCCATGTGTTATATCCCTACCAAATCAGAATTAGTAGCAATCTATGTTAATAGATGGCAGCACTACACAGTCTGAATTGTGAAGGCTTTGGATGTAGCCGAGAATATTCTACGCAGTTGTAAGATGTGATTTGTTCTAATAGCTGCTCTTGAGCGGCTTTTGCACATATGTAAAATAAACTATAAGTAATCTTATTCTTAAACTATAAGTAATCTTTCTTCCTTAGTTACGAGTAATTACTAATAATAAGAGATTGGCGTTATAAAACCATGTGTGACACAACTTTCTTCTGCTCTTGTTTGTATGCATAGATGAAAATACTGTAAAGACTATATCAGGAGTAAATTAGCTAAATTTCAGAAGTTTTGGACAATATTCAGGAGTCAAATATTAACGTTTCAAGAAACGTACATTTTTTTTCAAGCTATATATTTTAATACTTTTTTAAAATATTTTCTTAAACCGTTAATACTTATCTACGCAAACATAATTGAAATAAAGGTTACATAATTTACATTTACTTTTTAAATAAAATTTATAAAAAAGGAGTTGAAATTTTGTTATCAATACAGACAGAAAAAATCGTGATTGATATAAATGTGTGATGCTTTGTGACCTATTGATTAATTATGCAATTTTTTTCCTGCGGCTGATTGATGAAATATAAGATTTTTATTAATGACCAATTGATGAATTTCACAATATTTTTCTGCAACTAATTAGCAAAATTTGCATTTTTTTTTTTTGACATATTGACGAAGTAACTTTTTTTTCTTCAGAAGATACATTGAAGAAATTAAAGATTTATTTCTACCAATTGACGAAAAACTTTTTTTTTTCCCTTCCCCAACAAATTGACAAAATCCACAATTATTTTTCACAATCAATGATTATCCCCCCCCCCTTACTCTCACGATAAACTGACAAAACTTGCGATTCTTTTCAGTGACAAATTAACGAAATTAGAGACGTTTTCATGTAATTGATGGTATTCGCGATCCCCCTCGACCCATGAGTGATTTGATAAAATTTGCTATTATTTTCTGCAACAGACTGAGTAAATTTGCAATTTTTTCGTACGACTTATCGATAAAATTCACATTTTCCCCTTCGTAATGATCAGTGTGAGATAATTTGTCACATTGTTTAATTTGCATTCTAGTTTTTCGGCTTTCTTTTTTTCTTTTTCGCGATTATTTTATTTCTGAGTTTTGATATGCACATAATTACAATCTCTTTTTCCGGCTTGCCTCATTCTTTCTTTTCTAATTACTGCTTTGCAAGTGCTGATTAGAAAAGCCAAAAAACAAGAAACGCAAATTTGTAGAATTTAAAGTTTATTTTTCCCACCCCTTTCCACATCCTATTATGTATTGTAAAACTGGATTCGTGTTATGTGGTACATCCAGCATTTTTTATTTTTTCATTTCGTAGCTCGGGGAAGTTGCTTACTAGCCACTAATCTCTTCTTGGCATTAAGGCATTTTGAGTTAAGATCACAATCCCTTATTTTTCTTTCGTTATTTAAAATTACTTTTTAGTAGCTTTAAATTACATTATCGTTATTTTTAGTAATATTTAGTTTTCTTTTTGGTAATCTTGATACCTTGTACTAATAAAATTAAACTTTTAATTTTTATTTTGAGGAATTTATTCTGTTAACTATTTTTACAATATACTTTTTTATTTAGATATAAAAAAGAATAATATAGACAGACAAATTAAATAGGTACTCTCAAAACATACTACAAAAATATTGGTATTGGTCCAAAATTGTTCTTGTCTAAAAAGTTTTGGTTTAGTTTCTAAGCTTCTAATAAATATTGTGTGATTGCTGATAGCCAAGCAGATTTTGTGCATGTATGTTTATATATAAAGAAGTGGTAGAATTGATTTAAAAAAAAAGAAAAAAGTCACTGATCCCAAGGACCAGTAAGCATGAGAGTTTACTGGTCTGCAGTCATCATGAATGGCCCGCTACATGAATTCTATACAATTCTAATAAAACTCTATTAAGTACCTTTAACCCTTTGAGCGATCCCCCCCCCCCCCCCCCACAAAACATAAACCAAACATCCTTTGCAGCTACCCAAAATTTTCAGCAAAATAAAATGTAAAATTATAATTTGCTAAAAATTAAATAAACAATACATAAACAAAAACTATAAATTATTAATTAGACATTTTATTTCCGATTATTTATTCCAACTGACTGTAAGGTTTAATTTATTTTCTTTTTTTTTTAAATAAAATAAAATTTTGTTGTTTGTGTTTGGTTGCAGTTTTCTCAGGGACGGGGAAATTTACGTTTACCTGCCAGAGAGGGAAGGAAAGTTACTGGTCCTGCGGACCACTAAATTTTTCAAATTAGTGGTCCGATTGAATTTTTGGTGGTCTCAGACCAGCGGACGACCAAGGATTTCGAACATTGATAAAGAAACATTTCACTGTTGTATTTTTTCGTTCAAAAAGTACTTAATATTACAAAATGTTGTTTTATTTGATAAAAATCCATTTTCTTCAAATAAACCCAGCCCACTGGGGGAAATGGGTACCTACCCGGGCAGCAAATCTGACAACCCTGGTTATGAGAGTTTTGCTGTATTGAATATTTTCAGAAACAATATATTAATTTTAATAATTATTCAAATTATTATTAAAGCTACAGCACAAAAAACTAGAATTTTGAAACAAAAGAAAACTTACGGAAGGCTTTTCCTTGTTTAATGAGCTCCAGGTGATATTTAACTTTTGTTCCAGGTAATAAATATATATGAGAAGGCTTCAGGTTTAAATTGGCCACTATCACAAGACTAACTTCATAAGAAGCAACATGCTGTAAAAGAAAAATAATTTCAAATTACCAAGAAATAATTTTAAATTAAAAATCAGGCACCGAATCAAATGATTTACCTTATAGGCAGGATCTAGAGGTTTCACGGTTACTTTGGCTGAACCTGTTTTAGATCCCTCAATTAATATCATAGAACTGTGGAGGTTTTGTTTTTCCCAGTATTCCACGGCTGATGGAGTCTTATATACTGAATCAGCAAATTTCAAGAACCTTCAAAAAGACAAGCATATAAATCAATGATGAAATAATTTGTAAAATAAAGATTAGTAAAAGCTTTTAAATAGTTAAAAAACACCTAAACATAGAGTCAGGTAGGAGTAAAATGGGTAAAAATTTACTATTTTTAGATGGTCAGTTAGTTTTCTAGTAAATGTTAAACAATTAAAACTTTTTTTTTTTCTTTACATCGCACATTCTTGGAATGAAAATACACAATTTTTATCTATTAGGCTACAAAAATATATCTATAACAAAAAATTTAACATATGTTTGCTATACCCATTTTACCCCCTTGCAGGTGAAAATGGGTACATAAAAGCTTAATAATGAATACTGTATAATTAATAAATTTATGAAAGATAATGAAGTAGTATTTTATAAATCTTAAAAAATTTCAACATATTTTTAATGGGAAATTTAAGTTAATAGATAAATGACAATTTTAACAATGAATAAAACTTAGGCATAAATGAAAACATTTTATGGCTAACTTTTTTTTTTCCAACTCACATTCTCACCCTTTTACATTTTAGTCTCTTCAGTCCTGAGACAAATATTATGAAGGACCACCAAAAACCAGTTTAAAATTACTGTAAAACATCTCCAAAGATGAATTAGTCTATATATCAATGCGCATAACATGCATGCATTTATTAAAAAGGTCAAGAAGTAATTTTAACAATTCTAGAAGCATTTAAATTAATTTAAAGGGTGTTCTTTAGTGTCTCCTACAGGCAACATCAGGACTGAGGGTAATAGTATTAAAAGAGGGTAAAAGTATTAAAAGTCTATTTATAAAAAACATAATGGTTCCAATTATTAAATATTTCTATCATCTGCTTATATATACACACACACACACACACACACACACACACACATATATATATGATATAACCTGTATCTTCAACATCAGGGAAAACAAAGCACCAATCTTGAACTTTTCCAAAAGTTTTATCTCCTTCAATAGCCATAATTTTCCCAATGAATTCTTTGAATGTCTTTTTTCCCAAATACTGGAACTGGACTTTCAATCATGCATATACAGATACATCTATGTTTAATTCAGGGATATCTTCCACACATTCTAATTTGAGCCTCATTCAACATTCGTTTTCTTCTTGTCCATTTAAACTTTTTTGATGTTCTGGTTATCACAGTCATTTTTTAACCATTCCATATCATAACGTCCTCATTTGTTAGAACTTTGTCTGCTTTTGCTTGGACATGCTTATGTTTCAGCTTTGAAGTTTTTACACACATAGTTGTAAGATTATTTGGAGATGTAGTAGATTGATACATATCAAAAAAGAAATTCACCACAAAGTGTGTCAAAGTCACACAGCTCTTATTTTTGTCAACAATTCTAGTTTTCTATTTCCCAACTCTTTCGACCACTTTATTTCTAGGCACGGACAATGATTTGACTAAATTCTGTACAATGAATTTAAAGCCTTTCCAATCTAGAGGATAATCATATTGTGCATTTTATAAACATTTTAAAGAATTTTATACAGATAAGTTCTCTATAACACCCTAAAAATATTACAAATGTTAAGCCTAATACTACTTATTTTACCCTTTTTATAAAATTTAAGATAAAACAGCAAAAAGAAAAGACAATATTTTGTTTGTAATTTGGAGAAGCATTAGAAGTGCTTAATGAACAAAATGAGGTCAAACGAATGAGTTTATCTCAATTGTGAAATTCAATTTTGGGAAAAGTCCATTAACAGACGCAGTTTTCCCAATGGACACAGACCCCTGTTAAGAGATTACTTCAGTCAAACGAAAAGACCTGTTCGCTAATGCTAATCTTATGGAAGAGATTTATAAAGATATCTCCTCATAAGAAATACCTGTAAACAAAATTGAAAAAGTAAAAAACGGCCTTTGTACAGATCTATCTCAACTATTGAATGCAAAAGAAATCATTTAAAAATATTGAAATGCAACTGAGATATCTTTATAAATTTCTTCCATAGGATTAGCATTAGCGAATGCGTCTTTTCATTTGACTGAAGTAGCCTCTTAACACTGTGATACATTTGTGCAGATTTGTTTCCATTTGCAATGTTTAGAGGCAATAATAATAAAAAAAAAGATTTTATATATATAGTCCAGGCAATAGGGCTCTACCTAGCAAAATTCGTGGTAGTTCAGGAAAAAAGCTTACTATATGTTTTTTGGGTCGCTGAATCAGAATTTTTAACTTCTCCCCAAAATTTTCCTCCCGAAAACCCCCCAAAATAGTTGTTTTCAACTTAAATTTCTTATTGTTTTAGGGGAAAAGTATTACAAAATTCAGAAACTAGACAAAATTTGCAGCAAATAGGATATATGACATTATGACGTAGGATGAATGGGGAGGGAGAGGGCTGCCTCTGAACATGCACTGCGGCGCTACGTGCAAATTTTGTCTAGTTTCTGAATTTCGTAATGCTTTTCCCCTATTTTTGGGGGTAAGTTAAAAATTCGGATTCAGCGACCCAAAAAACTTAAAGTAAACCTTATAAGGAAAGTTCGGAGGGGAGATGGGAGGGTGAATGTAAACGTGTGAGTGGTTAAGTGGAATTGCGCAACTTAGTCCACACAGCACTGCGCGCATGTTCCGAGGCAGATACCCCCTTCCCCTTCACCCTAAGTCATATATCTAATTTGTTGCAAATTTTATCTACTTTCTGAATTTCTAGATACTTTTAACCTAAAACAATGAAAAAATTGATTTTTTTTAATAAAAACCTTTTTTGTGGGCTTTTTACCACAATTTGGGGAGGTTGCCGGGGGAAATTTTGGTGGGAAGTTACAAATTCGGATTCAGCGACCCAAAAAACATAAAATAAGCCGATTTCCAGAACTACCATTAATTTTGCTAGGTAAAATTCCCTATCGCCTGGACTAATATTCTTGCACTTTTTTCTCTCTCTCTCTTTTTTTTTTGGGGGGGGGGGGGAGAAGAATAGTGACATGGCAGGTGAAAGAAGTTTTTATTCGATGTTAGCACAAAAAGTAATACATACTACACTAAGAAGAGATTAAAGTTGTGAATTTTTGTGATCTCAAATCTGGGAAGTACACCTCAATAAAAGGTAGTGTTGACAGGTCCATTGCCTCAAAAAGTGGGACAAAGGTTTCTAAATCAGATAAATTAAAATACAGTAAACCCTAAGAAAGTAGAACCTGTCTATAATGGAATCCTGCATTAAACATTAAAATTTCATCGTTGTCCCTAGAGTAGGAATACCATACAATCATACCTGCTAAGACGAAAGGTCTGTTTAAAACAGAATTTTTCTCTTGTTCCCTGCGATTCAGTCTCAGCAGATTTCATTATACTAAATAAACAACAATCTTATACATAAAAACCAGTGAAAGCAAAATCGCAGAAGGAAATGCATCACACATCGTAATGTTTTTTGTGAATTCTGAAGCACTTTTAGCACCATCTATTCGACTTACAAGTGCCTGTAAGATAAAATGTCAGTATTCCAATTTAAAGCTTTAAATAATGACATGATCCAAAGGTTGAAGTCTGGCCATTGTATTTGGTGGTAAAACATGAAGTTTTATGCTGCTTAATTTTGTTTGGTTAACACTGTGACAGATTTTCTCTGTACATATCAGTTTTTCTTCAAAATTAATTCAAACTTAACTTTATTGTTTTTAAACAATGTTTCTCCCCCCCCCCCTCATTAAACTGAAATATGTAATTTTATTTCATTTCTTAAAACCATACAGTATTTTATCTAGATGTTTTTTCCCTTCCTTTCACTAATGTCTTTAATTCAATTACTTTTTTTTTCCCCCGTTACCACTCCTAGTTCAGAAAGATAACAGAAAAATGTATAATGCAGCTGTTTGTAACATTACGCTTTCATTTAATTTCATACGCTTTCGCCCACGTCATACATAAGTCATTCTATAATTGCTCATAAAATTTAACCGTTGAAATCATCTCATGTATGTTAGCTTGAGTTATGACTAATTTAAGAACAGATGCCTTGTTCTTTGTACTGTGCAATGATATATAGCAATCATTTAGATTTAATATAAACATATCCAGTCTTCCTGTCGCCGTTTTAAGTGATTATGAAAACGTTTTATTTGGCAACCCAGGCGTCACGCGTCTGGTAATGTTACCAGATAAATTCTTACAATTCATTGTGCCAAATGCTTTGTGCAGTCTGCAAATAGTTTGTAAATTGGCGATATTGTATACCGCCAAGATATCTGTAATTCTAGCGAAACTACGCACTTCTCTGCAGACCACCAGATCTATATGATGTAACTAAAATAGCGCCTTGGGAGCATTGTCTGTTACGTGCTCTCTTTGCCCCCTTTACTGTTTTTCCATTGCACTGTATGAATCACTGTAACTTAAATGTTTTTATAAAATTCCATTTTTCCAGTAAAATTATTAGTTGGAGTTTTTTGTGCACTCATAGAACTCGGAAACTCAAACTTCATTACAAACACAACATGGGGTGTTATAAAAAAGTAGGATGATCTTCGCTGGATGGTCATTTTCTTATGGAATGCCACCAAACATTCTTCAAATATCGACGACATCATACATGCGTTTGCATTTGACTTCCACGTTATACCCATTTTAGTCATATCCACATTTTTAAAGCACAGTGTTGTTGACTTCCAAATTACTAAAGGTTTTTCTTTTCACCAATGGCATTAGAACAAAAAATTATAGTTAATCTTTTCTTTTGTTTTATTTTCCTCCTTTTGCTTTTTCTGATTTTTGCATGAAACTTTTTGTGGGTAGTGCATGAAAGAAATGTCCCGTTTCATCCATGTTATAAAATTTTTGATTTTTGTACCCGGCAAGAATAAAAGGAAGTCGCACTTTCCAATCTTCACACAGCTCATTGTCCATATTTGCAGCTTCTCCACAAATCGATTTAAAAGCAATATTGTTACGGTTACAAAATTTCTGTAACCAACTATTACTTGTGCAAAAATCTTTGAATCTGAAGGCTTCGGCTATTTAAATGCCTTTGTCTTTTATTAAAGTTCCACTAAGTGATATATTTTTGGGTCTTGCTGCTCGAGACCATTCAATCAAGGCATTGTTTCATCTCTGAATTTTTTCTTTCAATTCCACGCAATTTACTGTCTTGCTATTCTTTTAAAATGGCTTTTTTATTAATCAAAATTTTGTTTATTTGCGTTTTTCCACAATTAAAGATTTGAGCCAGTTTTCTTTCCGTCTTCTCCATTTTTATGTTCATTTATGATATCTATACGTTCCTCTAAATTTAATATCACCCTTTTTGCTACCATTGTTAAAATGCTGCTTAATTTTGGTCTGAAAAATAAAATAATTTGTTAAATAGAAAATTGTATTTGTTATAATTATATATAGTTTTTTCTTTAAATGTTATTTTAATTCAAAATCAAGTTCTTAAAAAAGTATTTTTTGCGGACCGTACTTTTAGCAACAAAAGAGTGCAAAAGATATGCAAGTAAATACATGATCTTTGTGTTATTTAAGTTCAGAATTTCTGTTTAAATAAGATGAAAATTACTACTCAGAAATAGTGGCTTCAAAAATAAAAAGTCATGAAAGCACACTCGTCCCAAACAAATTAAATGGTTAAGATGAAAGCAATCTAAACAGAAAGAAATAATGATTACCGTACAACTCCATATGCATCTGTTGCATAAGAATCACTTTCCAAAGACCAATGAAAAGCAACACCAGCCAAACTAGAAAATGTGTCACCTAAAAGCAAAAGCAAACAATTTTCAGTTTTCGTAACATTTATATATATATATACATATGTAAAAAAATCTTGCACAGAAATATAAAAAACATAAAATGTGATAAATTATATAATTTTAAAAGTACCTTGATCATTCTTGGCCATAACTTCAAATACTTCTGGAGCATCTTCCAGAAAGAGAACTCTGGTGGTCGTAACCACTTCAATGGAATGAAGTGAATCAATGACAACATCACAACGAAGAATTTGCCCAGATTCTAAATTGCAAAAACAGGAAAATGAAAAATACAGAGTTAGAGTTACTAAATACGAATAATTAGCTTTAGAATTGCAATCAAGATTATACATTTGATTTTCAAAGGAATAATAAGTTAGGTTTAGATTTATTTTTCCTTATAAAAATGTTAATACTTTTTTTTTTTTTTTTAAATCTTAGTAATTTTTGCAGGCATTTCTAAAGTATGTGAATAGAATTATTTCGTATTTGATGTGATAAATGATAATGAATTGCAAGTACATCAAAAACTTATAATGAGGTCCCAATTTTAATAAGTAGGATTCAATATTTTAATTGACCTTAATTGTTATGTGTCATTGGTAATTTAGAATGCCGCCACCTTCAACTGCGACACACATTGGCACAACTGATTTTCATAATTTAGGTATGTAATTTTTTCCATTTTTTTTTCAGAATTTCTCAAAATCAATTAGGATATTACTATTTATGCTAATATCATATAAGTATTATCCCCTCCAAATTCTCCTTCATCTGCCCTTTTACTATTTTTTAGTCAACAAAACACTACCATGATCATGAATAACAAATTTTCAGTGTAAACAAATCAGCACTTATGTATCACAGTATTGATTACACTGCTTTATCAATTATTGCAACTAGGGTTGGCATAATTTAAACCAAGTGGTTTTACTAAACTAATAATTTCCCTCCAAAAATTATTGTTTTAACTAATATAATACTAAACAAAATAGATGTTGCTATCTAACGTACACTTTATTCATAAATTAAAAGATGATTTCAAATAAACACATGAATAAAATTAATCTCAATGTTTCAGTTTAATCTTTTAAACCATCATCAGGAGTAAAATTTCCTAAAATACAAATCGGCAGGAAACAATCAATATGCTACATATTTCAAAATTAAATCCAAACTAGGAAAAGCGCACATCAGAAACATAAAAAATCTTTAAAAAACAACTCAGTGGTGCCATCTGTTATTCAAAGTAAATAAAAGAATGAAGGGCTGGAAAAACTTGGAAACTTCATAGTTCTTTCAAAATACTAAACCAGATTTCCGGAATGAGAAAGAAAACATTATGATTATAAATTTCTTGGTTCCTTAAATGAATTTCCAAAGATTTATGAATCACAGCTTTAAATGGAACAACTTGTTTCGAAAATATAACATTTTGTGTTTTTTGTAATTTTCAAATTATTGGATACAAATAAATTCTACTTTTAACACTTTATCTCAACAATCAATATGAGACATTGCAAGTATGAGTCATGTTTTTATGAGTAAAGGATGAAAATTAGCATGGGTTGGTGACAGGGTTGCCGGCTTTTAGCCAGGCCAAAAAAAGCCGGCCGGCTTTATTTGGTTTTAACCACTTAAAAAAGGCCGGCTTTTATTAAAAAAAGCCGGCTTTTATTTTTTAAAGTTGGTTTACAGTTAATTTGTTTTAAATTTGGATCAATTAATTTTTAATACACTTATAAATATTTTCTACTTAAAAAATTATAGATTTCTATTGCATTTTGTCAAATAAATAAGTCTAACTTCTAGAAGGCAAATGTGAAGGCATTATGTCTGAAAAAATATATATATATATAAACATTGAAAATAATATAAGTTAGTCTCTAAACTGGTATTTTGAAATTCTATATTACATAGCTCCACATACACATTTTAAAAATTATATTTAATTAATGACAAAATGTAGCACATCAAAATGGAAACATTCTTGTGTGTCCATATGGAGAGATTAAGTTATAAATGTTAAAAGAGAAATTAGAAAGGATATAATATTTGAGGAGAGTGGTACATAAGTGTATAAAAAATATAGCATTTAAACAAGAAGAAAAAATTCTCTAAATAAAATTTTGAAAAGCTTGTTGTTAAGCATATTCATGCACATGCTGTTCGCAATGTTTTTATTAATATGACTATGTATAATTATAAATGTTTACTAGAAATAAAATAAGACTTGTATATTAATAGCTCTTAAAATTAAGTAATAAAACATGTAACTAAGTAACCGTTGTCCTCTAATTTTATAAAGCAGTAAAACTGAAAAAATTGGCAGTTGGTATGGCCCTTTTAAAATTTAGCTGACATATTTGCAATTCTGACTACAAGTCACTAGCAAAACCATCTAAGTTTTATTCCAGTATTAATGTCCTCATTATTGGGAAATTGGGATACTTATTAAACTCTAAATCAATTAAATGTCATTAAAACTAATTAAAAACACTTTAAAATGTGTAGTTTATAATTACAGTGCTTCATTGTATAAAAGCCAATTATGGCCAAAAAAGGCCAATTTTGGCCAAAAAAAGCCGGTTAAAACCAATAAAAGCCACCGGCTTGGCTTTTTTTAATTTTAGCCGGCTTTTTTGCAACCCTGGTTGGTGAACATATATGATGCTTTAGAGTTACCTTAAACCATGGTCAGCACATATAAGCATGTGAAAGTAGCAAAGCTAAAATAAATGAATATATTCAATATTTAGCATAAAATATTTTAAGAAAAAAAATGCAGATTATTTACAACATCTAAGATAAGATGATCTTAAGGATTTTGGTGAAGCTGTAAAAAACTTTTCTTGGTTGGGGAAATTATCCTTTAAAAATTTGATAAAGAATACACAAAATATGAAGTTTAATAAGTAGAACTTCACAAATTTGGTGCCAGTGATAGCATTTCAAAAATACCACCCTACCTTCTCTTACTTGCTAAATCTAAAGGCAAAAAATGTTGGAGTTATTATCGAGAAAACAAAATCACAATAAATACTTAAATATTTTTAAAAAAAACTGTAATCTCAGATTCTGATATACATATAATTGTCAACCATTCTGGAGACACTACCTTGAAAATGAATTTGTTTATAATGTGAATGGTTAGATCAAGGAGAAAAAGTTTAGTGAACCAATTTTCACTGGAAAAAGTTACTTCAGGCAAGGTAGAGAAAATTTTATATTGGCATGAACTTCAATAGATCAAAATCACACAAGAGATTAGATATAGATATTCATTTGTTTCTCCTTTTAAAATTTCAAATATAAATTCTGTTAAATAAGCACCTGTTTACTTTTAACTAAATATATACAAGATATGCATAAATGTTCTATAACATAGTCAAACTTCAATACTTTGAACCTTACAGGGGAAAAAAAAGAGAAAGAAATTGAGATAAGGATTACTTGAGACATGAAGGTTTTATAAAAAAAATGCCTAAAAATATATAATTTTATCAATGCTTGCTTTAAAAAAAAAAACACTTTAAGTCTGGTGGGCAACTGCATTCTGAATAAAGGAATAGGTCTAGTGCAGTGTTGTTTAGTTATGAATATTGAAAATTTCCAGCACTTCTCGTCATATCATATTTCACAGAAATCAAAGTAAATCTGTTAAAAATGTAGTTACGATATTTTCATTATTAGAGTAACAAACAAAAATCCAAGTTTGACCTGGAGTGAGGATAAACTGTATTTTTGACTGAAAGTGAATCGTGATCCTGGTTTCATGGACAAAATTTGTCTGTCTTGATGTCTAATATCACCTCTGAAAGTCCTGCATTTTATTTAGAAATACTCTTTTTGTGAAAAAGCTAGAAACAGATTATTTACCAGGAAATTGCATTTGTACATCATTAACTCCTATGAAGGTCATCATTAATAGTTAATTTTCTTAAGTACCAATTTTCAAACAGCAATGTCTTAACCAAACGTTTCACAAAAATGTCTAAAATACCATTTGAGATAAATGAGAAACTTTAAATCCTTTGAATAAATAAACCCACGCACAATGAATGACCCACTTAAGCTCTAGATAGACATATCAGTCTACTCGTGGTCTTTGTTCTGGTCAGTCGGCGCTTTCTTGTGGTTACATGCCGTTTTTCATCTGACTGAAACCGAAGCATTGCATTGCATTGAAATGATCTAAACTCCATTTCTGAAACAACGAATATTGATTACAATTAATTTTATAATATTGAAAAAAGAATTGTAGGAAGCACATCGAGGGATAAGCAAACCTTAATTCATCAATATTTCATTCATGCAACAACAAAAAAAAAAAAAAAAACAAGTCATCATAAATCTGATTTTTATTCTTTTCATTTTTGTTTTTGTGTTTTTTTAGTTTAATAATAATGTTTTATTGCTTGAAAGTGCAAGAACAGTTATGAATTTAAAATTGTCTTAAACTAATTAAAAATACAGTTTTTTAAAAGCATATTTTTCTCCAACTCCGGTTACCGCGACACTCCGCTTATGACGACACTTTTTTCTGGTCATTAGATGTGTCGGGATAACAAGGTTCGACTGTAATTCAAAATTCATTGATACAAGCCTGCACAGGTGTATGCTGCCGAAAGCAGTACGATCCTTAACATTAGGTTCGTTTAGCTCTAAATTCATTTCTGAAAAAACAACCACATGGTTCATACACTCGAGAACAAATAAAATTCAAGCACTTTTCAAGGACTGTTTAGATACATACATAAAAATGGCCTAGAATAACACACAAGGAAAATAGCCACCCCACTGATTATCTATTTCAAAGAAATCTTATAAAATCTTTTCATTTTTATAACAGGCATTATTATTAGAGAATTTTTAAAGAATAACGTGTTTTAACTTATTAAGGTACCATGGGAAGAAATTTCATATATAATACAAAGTTAAGACACAAGAGCTTGATTTTCTTTTCTTTAAGTGCAAAAAAATATTTTAAAAATAAATAAATAAAAGGTATGGTATCACTACAAGAGCAGAAAACAGGAGTAAACCAGTTAAATTTTAGGAATTCTGAACACTCATCAGGAGTCATATATTAGCATTTCTGAAGTTGTGAACAATATACTTTTTTATAAATATTCTCTGAATTCTCAAACCTTACAGCATTTGTGCTTATCCATACAAAAATAATTGAAAAAAAGGTTAGAAAATTTACTTTTTAAATACAAAAGATTTTTTTTAAGTGGATTTATAAAAAGGAAATAAAATTTTTTTTTATCAGTTACACAGTGAAAAATTTGGAATTAATATAATTCGGTGAAGTTTTAACTGATTGACAACATTCGCGATTTTTATAAATGACCGATTTTTTTTTAATGACTGATTGACTATGTTAGGAAGGAACATTTTTTTTTTTTGGGGGGGGGGGGGGGTGCAATATATGAAATCGGCATCTATTTTGAAATTTTTTTGACAAATTGACGAAATTTGCCGTTTTCTCGCGATCTTTCGATGAAATTTTCGGTTTTTCGCGATCTTTTGACGAAATTTTTGGGCTTTTTCGCGATCTTCTGATGAAATCCTTCGGGTTTTTTGCGATCTTTCCACGAAATTTAGTTTTTCCCGCGTTTTTTTCGTGCTCCTTTGGCGAAATCTGCGTTTTTCTGAAAACGATTGGCAAAATTTATTTTTTTGGAGACTATTTGTCGAAATTCGCGATTTTGTATGGCCGAATTTTCAGATTGGTGAGCGATTTTTGTAATTTTTTTGGAAATAAATGCTTTAAATTTAAGGAAAATTTGGAACAAAATCACCCCTACGCGATCCTTTGAAGAAATTCGCAATTTTTTGCGATCTTTTGTCGAAATTTGTGTTTTTTTCATATTTTGTCGAAATTTGCATTTTTTGCACGATCCTTTGATGAAAACACGCGTATTTTCGCGATCTCTTATTGCAATTCGCGTGTTTTCCGCGATCCTCTGACGAAATTTGCGCTTTATTCGAGATTTCTTGTCGAAATTCGGGTTATTTCTCGTCTTTGACAAAATATGCGTTTTTTTTTCCACGACCATTCGACGAAATTCGCATTTCCCCCCCGATCTTTAGACAAAATTTGCATTTTTAAAGCGATCCTTTGGAGAAATTACCGATTTTTTTTTAATGCGAATGATTGTTAAATTGATATTTTTCGGCAACAATTTGTCGAAGTTTGCAATATTTTCCAGCACTTTTCATTCCTTGAAAATGAATACTTTTTTTTATCCAGCACTTTTCATTCCTTGAAAATGAATACTTTTTTTCCAGCACTTTTTCCAAAGCATACGAACCATGAACCAGTAAAGCTCCACTAATGTTAAATACAAACAAGAGATATCAAAATTGAAAGGATAAATACTTACTTTCATCTTCTGCTAATACAATGGCATTGTCTCTTTCTGGATACCGAGAAACAGCTGACACTAAAGCTTTTGTTGTACATGTTATCCGTTCCCTTTCAGATGGCAAGGGAGTCACAGAGACCAAATCATACCTATTTGAACTCCTAGAAATAAAAGATAAAAAATAAAATTATGGAAATATAAAAATTGCCAAACTTCTTAAATTACTCGGAACTGGTGATCAATCACAATGTACAGGTGCTTGCCGACTTTTTGTTTTCATGTCAGACTGCTGTTTTCTAATATGTAATCATCTTGGAATCATGGGAAATAAAATATTTATAAATAACAATATTTGAACTTTGAAGCCTTGCAAAAGTTACAGATCTTGATTATTTCTTCATGAAAAACACAGATTATTAAATCTTGTATTTTACTTTTTTTATTGTTACTTAACAGTTTTATAAAAAGCTCATTTAAAAACAAATACATCTGATTACATATTTCGTATGCACAAATGGCGACTTTGACAAGATGAATAGTCAGACCTGCCAACCTTTGAAAATGAGAAATTGTAGCACACAAAATTAAAATTAATCTGGTGGTTGGTTGGTTTTTCATGTTTTGCAGCCATCTTTTGGCATTCATAAAAGGAATAAGGTTTCAGCCTTTCAACTCTTTTTCCTCTGAAAATTTTTATACGACTTTTAAAGTTTCTTCTCGTTTCAAAGCATTTTTTTTCACATTTGTAAAAGGAGTCTGGTTCAAATTTTTTAGCCCAGTGCAGTAAATTGGACGAAATTCGCGATTTTTTCCCGCAATCATTTCAAGATATTCACAATTTTTTTCCCACAATCGTAATTCACATTTTCCTATCACGATTCTTTTTTTGAAATTCACACTTTTTACCACGAACTTTTGAAGAAATTTACATTTTTTTACCATGATCCTTTGATGAAATTAGTGTTTTCTTTCCGCAATCTTTCTGTGAAATTTGCATTTTCTTGGTGATATTTTGATGATATCCGTGTTTTCTTTCTGAGATATTTTGACAAAATTCACGTTTTAACCACGATCCTTTGACGAAATTAATTTTCTTCTGTGACCAATTGAAGAAATTGCTTTTTGCGATAGTTTATAGCAACCGATCAGCAAGATTTTCATGACCAATTAGCAAAATTCACTACTCATTTCCACAACCTTTTGACAAAGTTTGCAATATTTTTACTTCGGTAGCTTATCGAAATTTGTTATTTTTTGCGTAATTTTTTGACAAAATTCACAATTTCTTTCTGAACTTTGAACAAAATTAGCATTTTTATTCAGCAACCACGAAGTTAGCGATTTTATTCAGTGACCAATTGAAGGTAATCACTATTTGTTTCTGAGATCTTTGATGAAATACCTGATATTTTTACACGATCATTTGAAGAAATTCTCAATTTTTTCCGCGATCGATTCACGAATTAATTTGGGGAAATTCCAGAAAAGAAAAAAAAATTCCTTGACTTCCAAGAAATTTCAAATTATACTTGCAAAAGTATCATGGGTCTGTGGAAGAATTTGCAGGGGGAAGTACTGCACAGCATTTTTCATTATGCAGGACTAAAGAACCCTAAAAGAACCTATGCCCTAAAAGAACCACCTCCCCCCTCCTCCAGAAATTCTTAAAATGGCACCCCTGTTTCTAAGTAGAGATGCAACGAATATTCGGCCGAAGCCGAATATTCGACTTCGGCCGAATATCAAGTCCATTATTCGGCCTTGGCCGAATAATACTGTAATAAATGTTTTTATATTTACACAGTATACATTTTTAATTTGACAATTTATATTCATCACGTATAATGATGGTGGCTTGATCCGATACTGAATAATAGAAATCGCTGATGAATAGTCACTGAATGAGTTTCACTGAATAATATAAATGAAAGATTTTCGGTACTGCTTGATTGTCTTGTAGACCAAAAATCTATTGCCAAACTATATAAGATTAAATGCCAATACATAATGGATGATCGTAAATGCCACATTAACTTGACATTAAACACAATGCACATGTTGTTACGTCATCAAGATCAAGTGACTTTTAATTCGACATTTTACTTGTATTTTTATTAAAATGTTTACTAATTTATTTGATCTTTCGTTATTTAAAATAGGGTAGATGCACCAGTTTTGGCCACTTTTAGAGAAATTTTGAAATGGAAATTTTACAATTCTTGATGGATTGAAGCATATTAAATCATAATAACATCATTCTTTAGTAAATTTAATTGTCTTTCTGTTAACTATAATGACTTTCTACAGAATATTTTAGATTGTGAGTAATAACTCATCAAGTAATTTGTTCCAATTTGTACCAGTTTTGGCCACCCCTACCCCAGTTTTGGCCATCTCTATGCACCAGTTTTGGCCACTCCAATATCATGTAGTTTAACAAATATTTTAATTGATAATAAGTAAAAATAAAGCATTTTTATGCACCATCTATTTTACCTTTTACCACACATACTATATTTGTTTGCTGTATTAAGAGAATTTTGCAGATTTCTTTATGAATTGATAAAAACATTAAGTAAAATATACTTATGTTGATTTTAGCTGAAAATTTCAATTAAAAAACAAAAAATATATTTAAATTTGATTCATAAAAGGGACAACAGTGCCTATAGGACATAAAAATTAACTATTTAATCAGTTTTATAATTATTCATGAATTGTGGCTTGTTTAGAACACTTGAATTTTCATCAGAGTTATATTTCTTGGAAGCATTTTCTGATTTTGGTTTGATTTCATCAAAAAGTTATACTTCTTGAAATCATCTTTTGATTTATATTAGCTTGCGTCTTATTTATGTACCCTGCTTCTTTGCAAGTTATTTTAGGGTGTGATTTCAGAAGCGAATCATACCATTTCATGCCTGGTCTTCCATCTTCCGTTCCTTCCGTTTCTATAATGCCGGCTACAATTTTCTGGACAGAATCTTAAAAGTTATTTCATTTTTATAGGAAATAATATTCTGACAATATCTAAAATCCACTTTTATAATTGATTTTTAACTTCAATTCCTAGTACCTAGATCCTAGATCTACTACTTGAGATTCAATATTATTAGAGAAAAGTGGTGTCTGTCCTGCAAACTTGTGATGTAAGTGGCAAGAACGGGTTACTCCAAAACTTTGCTTGCTTGTAGTGCTGGCATTACATTTTGAATGACCTTAATTTTACTTCCTATCTTAGGGCAGTGTTCCCTCTAGGCCATTTTTTAAGAGCACAGGAATCTCTTTTAAACTTGGTAAAATGAATGCTGTTCTTTTTAGATAATGTGAAATACATTCTTACTTGTATTTAGATATCTCTAGCAAAGATTTTCACAATATTTAGTATTTCTAAATCTGTGTGCCTGAAATATTGCAAAAATTATGGAACTTCATTTCTTTAGGGAAAATACAAGCAGTCATGCTATAATTTTATTGAACTTTTTAATTTTAAGTTGTAAAATCTTTAAAAATTTATGTTTTAGTTTATTTATTATATCTAAACATTACATATCACCTCCCCTTTTGTTTTATCAACTAAACACAATATACTACATTTTCTTTAGCAATGTCATTCTTTAGTGACTAGCCTTCTTTCTAAAGTGAATTATCTATTGGACAGAGGATAACAAAATCTCTTTTATAGAACTGCCATTAGCCTTGTTTTATTATTATTATTATTGAAGTTACTATATAAAACAAAACTAAATTGATTTTGATTTATCCAGATGTTCTTAAATTTATTAAATGGCTAAAATTTCCTCTATAACGAATTACGTGGCCAAAAGTGGAACATATGTTGTACCCTTTTTGGCCACCCCCATGGCCATAACTGGTACATATAGCAAATTTAATGCACCAGTTTTGGCCACCCCCCATTAAACTGTTAAAATAATTAATTTAAATGTAAAATTGAAGTAGAGAGAAAGCTTACCTCATAAAACAAAATAGCAATTTGTTTCAGAACAAATAGAACCTGATAAGTGCCTAATGTTGAAAGACTCTGAAAACTTGTCAGCTAAGCAAAAATCTTAATATATGTAAGCACACACTACAGTTTCACACATTTATTTTTTTTGCAAGTCACATTTTATCAAAAAATAAACAAATGATATGGTAAATGATAAAAGATAGTTTGCTTAAAGTGTAAGAATGCATATTATTTGTTAGCATCAATTCACAGGCTAAATATTGGACAAATTGATCCAATGTGGCCAAAACTGGTGCATCTACCCTAAAAAATATGTCAATTTGTATAATTTGGCAGACAGTTTGGCGATTTGTATAGTTTGGCAAAATCGATCAACGGGATAATCAAGTTCCCAATTTTCTTTATACTTTAATGGGGGATAACTTACCATCCTGACTTAGAATAAATCAATTTGGTTACCAAATAATATAAAGGGATAAATGAAAGTTAATTTTTTTGCGATGACAAAAAGGGAAGGAAAAAAAAGCACATTTAGCAGTGGTAATGAGTTTTTATGTTACATAAAATGCATATGAATTACATACAATTAATAACTTAAAACTTGGTAAAAATTATGTTTTATTATTAACATGAAAACTTTTGAAAGACTATGAAAATACATAAAGCCGCTATAATTTTCAAACGTACCTACAAATAACAAAAATACAAATTTAAATTTCTGTTTAATTGTATTTTTGAACCGATATGTTTATACAATTAATATAAATATGTATAGTATGAATATATAATTAAGATAGATAGTACATATTCAAAATGCATGTTTTAAAACTATTATTCGACCAAAAATTTGGCAGAATATACAACATAGATCCTAATCACTATTTGTTACTTCCCAAATTTTTATGAGAAGTTCGACAGGATACAGAAAAATAAATAGATGAGCTAAAAATTTAAATACTACGCATAATAAACATTTAAAATCATAAAGCTATATGCATATAGTAGCTTTTTCTGAAATTGAATAAATATAAATATTTCTAAACAAAAGCTAAGACATCTCAGCTTTTAATAATGTAAACTAATTATATAAACACATATGTACATATATTTGATTACCATTTTCAGCACACAAAAACCAAAAACTTTTCGAATAGAAAAGATCAATTCTTACGAGTCAATACTAAAAGTATAAATATGATCTGCAATCCTTCAGAAAAGCAAAAGATCATTTCAAACAAGCTCTTTAATTAAGGAAATTAAGTACCATTTGTAGCAACCTCCTTCTTTGACTTCTAATGTATAATTAGTCGGAAGTCCTGTGTTATAAGGTAGAAGTATCCTGGGAACTGTTAATTTGGCAGCATTTCCATAAATTATGAACAATGAAAATAAAATAAGTTTTATTAAAGTTTTTTTAACTAACAAATGACCCTTAAAATTTACCGCCATCATCCACGAGAAGCACGCTGTTTTGCCGACAACGACATGCGGTTATAAACAAAGAGCACACCAACAGAGATGTTCGAAAATTTCAGCCAGATTCACTAGTTAAAAAAAAGAATTAGTATTAAAATATTTTTTAACTTAAAGAGATGATTTGCTTGATATATATATATATATATATTTTTTTTTAGTTTCATTCTTATTATGTGGTTTATGACCTTTGTATTTGTTTAATATAAATAAGAATTAATTTAAAGAATCACATGATTATGAAACGTAGCTTTTACTTGTTAATATCGTCTGTAATTTTATAACTCATATGTGATAGCAATTTTCAAATACTTTTTCAAAAATGATAGACGGCATAATTTTGCTGCGCATTTCCTTTTGACATGTTTTGGCAATCTTGCCATTGTTTACATCTACATGCTCAGGTGGCAGGGGCAGGAATCTGACACATCTCAAATTGTTTTGTTTCACATTTTGTAAATATTGTTGTGAAATTGGCTTCAAGATGCTGTCTTTTTAGCTATATAAGCAGTGAGTATACTGTTGGAAAAAATCTATAAACTAATTTACCCTGTTTTGTAAATTTTTGTTTGTTTATGATCTTCTGTTTGTCCTTGATAAATTTTCTAAATTCTCTCAAAAAGTTTCGCAATAATTTTTTTCTTTCTCATCCAATTATTTTCCTATTTTACTTATTTTCTGTGATGTTAGTTGCATTTCTTAATTCCCCTGTAAGATTATAATTTTGACAAACACCAGATCTGTTTTAGTATGCATACTTCTTGCTACTACTGAGTAAATTTCTTGTTTTATACTACATTTAAAGTTTTTTAAAACTGCATGCTATTTCAATAAATCAATGTAGATAGTATTTGATACTGGCACTTTGAACATGTTAATATAGGTACTTTTTATTTTTAAAACGTAAATCATTTTCATTATTTTAGTGTGTTTTTTTTTTTTTTTTTTTTTTTTTTTTTTTTAAATCTCAAAGTTTACTCTAATATCTCTACTAAATATTCCAATTAATATTACATATAATTGTTTTGAGAAACATACAGATAACCTTTAAAAGAAGCTAGACTATAAAAAAATTCCCTTTAAACAAATAGGGGAGAGGGGGTCACATGTGAACAATTTTCACACTTTTGACTATTTCTCAAAATTGTTATCAGCTATTGAGCCAAAAATTGATTCATATGAATATTTACAATTTGTTTGTTCTTTTCGTGGAACTTTTGGTTGCATTTATCAAGAATTTCTAACTTATATCGTCATTCTAAAAATTGTCTAAATTTGTTCACATGTGCCCCGGTGGAGGGGTAGTTGTGAACATAGCTGTGGCACATGTGAACACATGCATAAATAAGACAAAAATAATTTTTTGTGAATAAAAACTGTGATAAAAACTAATTAGTTGCCCTCTTTCTAGCTGTGTGAATAAATCAATAAATGTTTCAACATAGATACAAGAAATTATTCGCAAAATTGTACGCTCATATGCCTACTCCTTTTGAGGCACTTTTAATTGTTATCTAACTTCCAGTAAATTAAAACTGTGAAGCAATTCTAAAAATATTGAATATGTAGCTCAATGTTTGACCAGGGTAATTAAATTTTAAACTAAAAAAAAAAAAGTATGCATTCACAGACTTAAAAAATACACTTGTGAACTGTTCACATCTGCCCCCCATATGTTCTGTTCACAAGTACCCCATCTACCAACTTCAGGCTAACTTATAAAAAAAAAGATATTTTTAATTGAAATAAGGAAACAAAACTTTTTGTAGACTTACCTAATTAATGCCACTATAAAATGCAATCCTGATATCCTTCTTTAAAAAATGTCTTGAATGAATTTTTACTTCAATAACTTAGAAGGCTTTTTTACTTTACACCTTCTAAAACAAATTACAACTTCCAGATATCTAAATGGCCCATTGTTCTGAAAATTCAGCCAAAAGATGGTACCAGTACTACCATCAATTGGTAATTTTTTGAAATTTTTTTATTTCAAATTAATTGAGTGAAATATGTACTGTTCACATGTGATGTGCCCCCCTCTCCCCTATGTTTAAGAAACACATTTATATAGTACTTAAATCTATGAACAGAACCAAAGGCCATAATTAATCTTTAACTACTGTGAGTGATTTTACAGATTACTTACAATCATTTCCTATCCTCAAAATGTTTAAGTACTCTCTTTTCTACTTTCCTGTGACATTCCATGGGCCGTTCAGCTAGTGCGTTTTCAGAACCATATGGCACAGTGTTGAAGCACTGAGGGGGAGAGGGGTATTCATGAACTATTTGTTGGTCACACTTAAAAGTCTGTACAGGTATGAGTTTATTTTCTACAGTAATTACAATTAAACAAAATACAGTGGAACCTGCTACAGTGTCCATCTGCTTAAAGTGACTGTTTTTACGAAATTTTGCTTTTGCTCATATAAAATAATTGGTAATTCTCCAGTAATGTGACCACCTGTCTTTTGTATAAAGTGGCCAGATAACCTATCATTGCTATTTGCCAATGCTATTTGAACCTGTAAAATGTGACCATCCATTTTTGTGCATCTGGAAAGTTTTCAAACTATACAAACTCATTCAATATACTAAGATGAAAATGGACATTACTGAGAAGAAAATTCTTTAAGACATGATAGGGAAGACACACTTTTAGGTACTATACAGGCATCCCTCGACTTACATAAGAGATTTCGAAAATTGCATTTATGAACATACTAGCGCATTTGATATGCATTTGCATACTTTTGATAATTGTTTTATAAATATAATATGCAGATAAAAACCACAACAATAATATAGTTTTATATATTACTAGCAGCCTTTGCCCGCTACGCTGGTTGGTTTTTCTAAAGAAATCTTGAATGAAACAAAATATATCTGTGAATTTGATCATGCGTTTTAAAGCAATATGGACATTTACCTGGTGTATCCAACCGAATTGCTGAAAGCAATATGAATGTCATTACGCTATTATATCTTTTATTGAGTCATACAAAATTTAGACTGTTAAGTACCAATTTCTTTAGTTGATCTGTTAGTGTAGGATTCGGTAAAGAACAATAGAACAATATGTAATATACTAAAAGCGTTCATGAAAAAATATCAATGCAAGTCTCATCAGAATCTGTTAATTGGACTTATTGAAAAGGCTGATCGTTCATAATAATTGGGTTTGCCTGATTCTAGAACTTTCATCTATAATTCTACAATCAAGCAACCTAACAACCAAGCAACAGCAAATGATATGTGCTTTATACTAAAACATTCACTGAAAAATTAACTAACTGATCAAGTTGCATCGAAATGCACTTAGCAGAATCTTTTAAACTGGAAAATATACTGAAACCTTCCCTAAAAATGATATAACTAACATTTTAAATCCCATAAAAATTCATTCAGTGGAACCTTTAAAAAAAGCAAATCTTTCAAAATTGGGTTCATCTGATTTAGAACTTTCCCCATAATTATTTATCTAAGCAACGTAGAACGTTAGGTTTTATACTAACATCTTTTCTGAAAAATTATCTAACTAACAATGTAAGTCCCGTCAAAATCTATTCAGCAGAACTCAAGATATAAGCAGCCGGAATGAAATTTCTCTTTGCATTATATATATATTGAGATAGTTAAATATAACTTTCATAATCGCGTTAACCTGATTATAGAACTCTCTGGGAGGTAGAGATAGGTATATACTGCATCACTTCTAAATTTTTTAAGGAACTCAGCTCGACTTCCGTAACTATAGCATATACTCTCTAGTATACCCTATCTCTGTAGCGTATATCTACTAATTTTCTTTACTGTATTACTTAGAACTTTTTCCGCATAGCTCCATAACTAAACAACACAGAATGATATGATAAATATTGAAAAAATCCCTGAAATATTATCTAACTTACTGTGCATTTAATTAGTTGACTTGAAATCTTTCATAATCGCGTTCACCTAATTTTAGAACTCCCATAGCAACTTAGAATGATGGTTTTTACATTAAACCATTTATAAACCAAATTTACCATTTAACAGTGTAAGTTCTACAAAATTCTGTTCCGTAGAATCTGAGTTATAGTCATATTTACAATATTTATTGCTCATTAAACCTTTTTTCTTTACATTTGAAATAAAATCAGTAACTGTTTTGGTATTTCATTGTTATGCCAACACCATTGTCACCAAGCGTAATAGTTGGCACAAAAATGAAATGATACATTTGAAAAAGAAAATAATTTTGTTGATAAAAAAAATGAGCATTTAAAAAATATAACTTTTGAAAATTACCGACTTTGACCTACTTTTTTTTTTTTTTAAATCAATAAAAATAATGGTACTACTTGGTTATCCCGTCGACCAAAAATCTATTGCCAAACTATAAGATTAAATGCCAATAATGGTTGATCATAAATGTCACATTCACTTGACTTTAAGCAAGTTACACGTATTTACGTCATCAGGTGATTTTTATTTCGACGTTTTAAATGTATTTTTATTAATGTTATACTAATTTATTTGTTCTTTCGTTATTTAAAATAAAAATTATGTCAATTGTATAATTTGGCGAAATTGGTTGATGGATACCAAAATAAATACTTAAAATTAGGGATTGACCGAATACCGAATAGTTGATTCGGTATTCGGTGATTCGGCATGTAAACCGAATATTCGGCTTCGGCCGAATACTTTTAAGTATTCGGCCGAATAATTGCAGATAAGTATTTTCTTAGAAGTAGAAGAATTCTCTTTTACTTAGCAGAAGAATAGGCTAAACAATGAGTTTCAATATTATGTGCATGAGTTCAGAGTTCAGCTGCACTACAAAAAAAAGTCAAAGGCCATTTTTAATTTAAAAAAAACTTTTTCCTTCCTAAAATAGTCTACATAGGTGTGGAATCAAAACAACTGTCTACAACAGAGAAAAAAAATGTAAGGAAGATGCGCATCTTTCCCTTATCATTTAATTTTATTTACTTCTACATTAGTTTTTTTTTTCATTTAAATTTATTTAATGTGTATTTTCTTTAATATACACATCAAATAAGTATATCAGGGTGATATCTGTATATCTAAGGTGCATATTAAAGAAAATACACACACCAAATAAGTATACCCATGTGCCTATCCTATAGCTTTTATAACCATTATATCAAAATCACTCAAATTTCTTTTCTTCATCACCACAATGTTAAAATATTAATCAAAATATAAATATTCTATCAATAATTTGACAGAAAATAGTTAAATGTACAAATTGATATGACACCTTTTGTATTTTGAGAACATTCCTATTCAATATGTTTATAATTAGACTTAAACAATCAGTAAATCAGCTTAATGACAACACTGTTTCTTTGTATTTCAATGAACTTTTGTTTTTCTGATAATCCTTATCCTTAATAATACCCTGTATAGTTTAATACTTTCATAGGTTATTTTTGGGTATTGACTAAGTGATAAAATAATAAAAAATAAGTGATGGGTTAGTGAATTTGTGAGTGGAAAGAAGTCATTAAATGTTTTTGTGTAATTAGATTTAAGAATAAAAATATAACTGAATTAAATTATTGAGAATTTAATTTCAATTAAAGCTTATTAAAAAAGCTAATATATGCAAAAATGCATATTAAAAAGTTTCAAGTATTCGGTTGCCGAATACCGAAGCTTCAGTATGGACTTCGACCGAAGCTTCGGTATTCGGCAAAATTGCTGCTTCGGTCAATCCCTACTTAAAATATAAGAATAAATAAATATGTTGCAAGTAATAAAATATAGTCAATTTAAACTGCAGTCTTGAAATTGTAAATGTATTTTACTACTGAAGCATGACGTACGTAATACGTATGTCTCACATTGCAGTAAAAATTTCATTCTTTCAATGACGACATTCATGGTTTTTTGAACAAAACATTTTGATATGTATAATTCCTAACTTCTGAAATAATTTTATTGTAGCTTCCTCATCATCAGATAACTGCGAAATGGTAAAATCTATATCAGTATCAGTAATAAATATTATCTATTCAAAAAATAGCAAATTAAAAAGTTTTGCGAGATTAAGATGGAATAAAATAAATTCCATCATTAAAAATTCCTGCATAAAAATATTCACGTTCAATAATTAGCAAATGTTAATGTGTGGCACGGTTTGTAGTAAAAATCGTTTGCACGATTAGGGTTGAAATAAATGGCGCAATACCATACATTTTGGCATGGTATCGCGATGAAAATTAGAACGAAAAAGTACCACAGTTTTTTATTTATTTAGTTTTAGTTTTTGAGGCATCTGAATTTTTTTTCTAATTGACGAAGTTGTTTTTATTTAACCAAATGGATTGGTTAAAAAATTATTCAATTTGAATTTTTTCCCTTGCTATAGTAACAGAATGAAAAGAATGAGTTTTTATAAATTATCGCTTGAAAAATTCAGGTTTTGGCGCCAAATATAGTGCCAAATTAGAAAAATATAAAATATAGCACTAACTATTGGACTTAAAATTGTTTGGTTAGTACCATTCGATTCAGCTTATAAAAATACACCAAAATATGTCATCAGTTGAAAACTAACTATAAAACCAGATTTTTAAGGAATTTTTTAAAAGTCCGTTCTCTTTTTTACCCCCCTCAGGGGTGGAATTTTAGAAAATCCTTTCTTAGCGGCACTCTTTCTCTAAAGAAGTATTTTTACCCCGATTTTCAAGATTCTAGGTTCAGTAGTTTTGGCTGCGCGTTGATTAATACAAAATCCAGACTTTCTTTTATATATATAGATGTTATATTTTTATTGGGAAATACAATTAAATCTTTAACAAAACAAACACAAATCTGATTAAAATGAGCCAAAAAAAAAAGAAAAAAAACTCTGTTTAACATAACCGTTACAATTTTGTTACCTGAATTCAAACCATAACGAAACCTAATTTTAAAGTTTCGGTGAAGAGAAACGAGTGTATTTTTTCTTCCACCTTCAGAGCTGTTCATTTGATGTAGATTCAAAATTGATATAAATTAATTCATCAATGTTAAATTTATAAATCCCATATTCCACAAGTTACTTTTTATTTGAAAAGTGTTCTTTCAGTTTGTTTTTATATTTTTTCAAACTTTTATAGTTTATATCCAAGTAAATACTGCTGCATGCTACTTTATTTGTAGAATAATACTGTGTAAATAATGTATATATTATATATATAATAAATATTATCGTTTCTGACTAAATTTTACCTAAGGAATTTACAAATTTGACTTATGTAAGTCGGGGGATGCCTGTACTTGATTATCCCATCGAGCAAAAAACTGTCTCCAAACTGTAAGATAATGTCAATAATGAACGATTGTAAATGTCACATTCACTTGATATTAAACATGTTACATGTGTTTTTTAATTCAACGTTTCATTTTTATTTTTATTAATGTTTTACTAATTTATTTGTTTCGTTATTTAAAATTACTGCAAATTTTTACTTCTTTTTTTCAAGCCTATATCTAATGTTTACATGCATTTTATACTTGTATTCATCTGTGGTTTTTTTTTACTAAATAAAGAGCATTAGGTTCCTTACAATTTTCCGTTATCATTGATATTTATTGTGTCCCTTAATAAATTTTATTATTACATTTAAAATATTAAAATATACATTTTATTCACAAATACCGTAATTTCTGGCCTATAATCTGCGGATTATCTGTTAAAAAAACCTCAAAATTTTTAAGTGCACATTATCTGCTGAAATTTTTTTAAAGCAGAAGTTCAGGGCAGACATCCAGTTTCTACCGGCAGTCATAAAATAAAAATGTAAACAGTTATCAAACGTTTGTCTGCTATCGACCGTTCGTGGAGTTGCTTTTGATTGGTTCACATGTGACGTGTACCTGTATGTGCTAGTGGGAGTCGCTTCTGATTATGATTTTTTTTTTTTTTTTTAGCCTTATGGCAACATGTTTCTATGAAGAACGAAGCGTTTCTCATCTCATCCCTTTCAAAAATTGCAATCTCAATCATTTATGAAATAGCTCCTCCCAAAATTACGACAGTTTTACTGATTACGATGCAACCAAGGGGAATCCGTCACACATTAATCGAATGAATCATTATCGTATCGTAGTTTCATGGTTTTACTACTGCCCTCTATGGAGGGGATAATAAAATACAATTATGTCCTTGTAATTTATATTAAAAACCAAAGCGTATTTGATGGTATATCACGTTGGAAGTTATAATAATGTCTAAGAGAAAACTTGTTATTTAACACTGCAGAATTAAACAGAACGTTATTTAAAAAGAGGAAGATGATTTAAAAACAGCAATTATTACAGAATGATCTGTATTCACAAGACATTCAATGTTTTAGATATAAGATTCAATGAAAAAAATTATTTGTATTTTTTAACTTGTAATTATTTTTTTTTTCAATTATTTTATTACTATTATCATTTAAATAGAGCAACTAAATAAATAGGGAGGTGGTTTATTAGTAGTACTTTGGAATGTTGAAAACAATGAGTAATTCTCATATAATCTGCAGATTATATGCCTATGCAGATTATCTATGAAATTTTTTTATAAGGGCTAACAATTGCGGCGGCAGATTATACGCTGCCGCGTATTATATGCTGGAAATTACGGTACATACAATATCTTAAAAATATCTGTTTGTTTATGGTTTAATTTATTAATTCTACATTTAAATATGTAAACTATTAGTATTCTTTTGTCCTAAATCATCTAAATAAAACAAGTGTTATATTTGGTGTGTTGCTATGCCATCCCTTTAAAGTAACCCTAATATTTAGTTATTTTTTTAATTTAAATTCGGTAATTTTCCTACCTTAAAATTTTAAAATGGCAACATTCTTCCATTTGTATAATTTGGTGAAATTGGGCGATGGGATAGTCAAGTACAGTAGACGCTCGATTTTACGAACCTCTTTTTTACGAATTATTCGTTTTTACGAACTGATGTACTGGTCCCAACCAGCATCCCATTGAACTAATATTACTCCCATTTACGAACTTTCGATTATACGAACACATTTTATGAGTCCCATTGGGTTCGTAAAATCGAGCGTCTACTGTAGTACCCATTTTTAGTTCTAAGAAAATCATTTGAATAAAAGAAATTGCACACAATGCAATAGCCCACACCTTTTCTTGTTAGGGGCTGTGCATATATAATGTTATCATTTTAGGGGGGAGGGGGGGTCTGGCACTTGATATCATAAGATATCGCTGGGGGAAGGGGGGGGTTTGGTTTTTGATATCAATATCATTTTCGATCCAACCAAACTTTTCTTTTTTCAGTAACTTTTTGTTTACGTCCAGGTAGTCTGTTATCTTTTTTATTATTACTATTTTTATAAGTTTTTATGAAAATACAAAGCTATTATTAAAGCCGTTACATTTTTATAAAATCATTTCATTCCGAAATTTGAATACCTCAATACCTTTGACATTCCTTTTCTTCTGCTTTATGCACATATAATTCGCTGTTAGAGAAATCAGGAGCATAATATGTAGAAAGTGATACTTGCATTTACCACTAAAGAAAGTCAAAGAATATTTGTTGATTAGTTCTGCTTTTAACTTTCCCAGGCAGGAGGCAAATGTAAGAATACAATATTACTTTTGAATGCATCATGTAACAATAAGCTTTTATTAAGTACCTTTAAATAGTAACTAACTCTTTTAGATGTTATTTGATATAAATTTACTTCATGTATTGATATTTTCATGTCTTCTTGAATCCGTAAAGCATGCGACTAATATATGTATAATCATATGCGTATGTCACGTGTAACAGCGTGTAAAAAGAAAGAAAAAGATTAGAAATTTTTTTTAGACATTGATAACGATAACATCAAGGGGGGGGGGGGGGTCGACGAATGATAACGGATGATATCGTAAGAGGGTGAGGGGGTCCAAAATTAGCCAAATGTTGATAACGTTATATATGCATAGCCCCTTACTGCCCAAAGAGGAATGGTCAGATGTGGTGAATGTGTTTAGGGGTGGTGTCACTGTATGATTGATTGAGAAGACCACAATCAAATGATGGTTTTTAGCAGAAGAGGGTAAGGGCAAAAACTGTTAATAGTATGCACTCTAAGTAAAGTTAGTGCAACTGATTTGTGTCAATAAACCTCAAGCATTACTTTGTCCTTTCAGTCTCAGTGAACAAATTATAGAGATTATCACATGAAAAATTTTTTTTTTCTAAGTATTGGAGCGCTGAAATACAAATTCTGTATACACACAACTACGACTACAATTTAAGTCAGTTGGACTGTACCTGGGACATATTTTGCTCATTTGCATTTGTCCTATGCTTATGCATACAAATTCTCTGGTATAGAAAATTTTCAAATTAGTAAAACTTGTGTTAGCAACATCTATAAGTTGAAATCTAAGTATATCTACAACAGTATGAAGAAGATAAAAATGTTTCTTGGAGTTGTAAAATTCATAAAACTAATAATTTGAAGCAAGCTGTGCAACTTTTATGTGATTTAAAAGAATGTGGGGAATGAATGCACTTGTGTCAGACCCAATGCTAAAGGAAGTAGCAAGTAGCATTAGATAAAAAAAAAAAAAAAAACTTGGATTGAGGAATTTACAGCTTCAAAGGAATGGTTTGAATCTTTCAAAAATATACATATATACAGTAAACTCTGTCTAAGGCGGAATCAATCGGGACTGAGAAAAATTTCCGTGGTAGACAATATTACGGCTTATGCAAAAAAGCTCACCCTCCCCCCCCCCCCCCAAAAAAAAAAAAAAATCCCTGGAAGATGACGATCATTTATTGATTCTCCTGACTAGAAAATCGGTTGAAAACTGAAATTCTGAAAGATCCTTTGTCTTTTTAAAGATAAATGAGAAACTTTATTCAATTTCTTAGTACTGCTGTAATACATTCATACTGGAAGTTTATACACACCAAAAAAACTTCGAGAATGAGAAAGAATGCTATAATTTTGAATTTGAGTACAATCTTAAAGTATAATATATTGTACTTTCAAAAATACGTAATCATTTTCATAAATGTTCATTTTACTAGAAATATTAACTTTTAGATGCAATTTTGCATATGAAAAAATGGCATAAGCATAAATTCCTTAAAATTTAAAGTTTCTGTTCTTTTGAATTAACTTTTTTAAAAGCTTACGGAAATTTTAGCTAACATGCTCGACATTGAGTTATTTGACTTATCAGTTTTAAAGTTTAATAAACAAAACGCTTTTCTTTTTTAAATTATCCTTTTTCCGCCTTATGCAAAATTTTGGTTTCGGTGGGACCTTAAAATCCTTTCCGTTTCCGCGTCAGACAGATTCCGCCTTATGCAGCATGAATTAATGTAATTTTCTATGGGTTCGCCGGGACTTGAAAAAATTTCCGCGGTAGACAGATTTCCGGCTTATACAGAGTCCGCCTTAGACAGAATTTACTGTATATATATTATATTATACATATAAAAATAAAAGGCAGAGTATTTCAGAGAAAATTTTCTGTGGTCAATCAAATGATATTGATTTTGTAATGGTGGATAATTTTAAAGAAAGAATTGCTAATTGCATAGGAAACTATGAGATGAAAGGCATTTTTAATGCTGATGAAGTGGATTATTTTTTCCAGCAAAAGTCTAGTGATGGCTGTTGGGAGCGTGAGGGGGTTCAAAAGAAAGGCTATCAATATTAGCAGGATGTAGTACAACTTGAGAAAAATGGAAACCTCTGGTAATTGGGAAAGGTAAAATGCCACATCGTTTTAAATCTGTTACTCCTGAAAACTTGCCTTTTTTAATGATATGCAAATAGTAAAGTTTCAATGACAGCCACTATTTTCTCAGAATGTGTAGGCATGATAAACAAACAGATGAAGCAGAAAAAGAGAAAAATCCTATTGAGTATAGATAACTGCCCCACTTATATCCTCAGGACTTTTCAATTTGAAAGTTCAGTTTCTTCCAGTTAACACATTATCGTATTTACAACCATTTGACCAAGGAGTAGTTAAAGCCTTCAGTCTGTATTACAAAAAAGTTTTTCTAAAAGGTGAGGTATCCAGGTGATGAATGTAAATCTGAAAATGAAATAGTTAAATGTATATAAATGTTTTATATATTATTATGTGGATATAAAGAGTCATAACTAGAATTTTATTAAACTGCAGTGAAAGTGAATCTGTTTCTGATGATAAAAATGAAATAGAAAATCAAATTATTCATTACTCCTTCTGAGAATAAGATTTGCATAGGTGCAAAAAAAATAAATAAATAAATAAATGCAAGCATATGCATTAACAGGCTGCTTTACTCACGTGAAAACACCCGCTTGCTAATCTTATACTATAATAGGAGCAAAAATTGTGTGTGTGTGTGTGTATGTAAATTTTATTTTAAAAACGGCTCTCGCTCTAACGATTTTGACTAAATTTTGCACCCTACTGTTTTCGGGCACGAAAAGACCATTGGCCTGGGTCACATATTCCAGAAAATTCGATTAGTAGGTCATTTTGGTTCATAATGGGTCAGGGTCTACCTAATTATATCTAAAAACGGTTCAATGGATTTTGACTCAATTTTGTATCCAACCGTTTTCTGGTACGAGAAGACTATTGGGCTAGGTCACATGTTCGAGAAATTTCAATTAGTGGGTCATTTTTGGGTCACTCCGGGTCAAGTCAATTTTATCTAAAAAACAGCTCTAACGATTTTCACTAAACTCTATATTCTACAGTTTTGGATTATGAGAAGACCATTGGACTAAGTCACATGTTTGAGAAAATTCAATTAATGGGTCACTGTGGTTCAAGCTAATTTTGTCTAGAAAACAGTTCAATCAATTTTGACTACATTTTGTATCCAACCATTTTCGGGTGCAATAAGACTATTGGGCTAGGTCACATGCTCAAAAAATTTCAATTAGTGGGTCATTTTTGTTTCACTCCGGGTCAAGCTAATTTTATCTAAAAAACGGCTCTAACGATTTTCACTAAACTCTATATTCTAGTTTTGGATTATGAGGAGACCATTGGGCTAAGTCACATGTTCGAGAAATTCGATTAGTGGGTCACTGTGGGTCAAGCTAATTTTATCTGGAAAACTGTTCAGTCGATTTTGACTAAATTTTGTATCCAACTGTTTTCGGGTACGAAAAGACTATTGGGCTTGGTCACATGCTCGATAAATTTCAATTAGTGGGTCACTGCGGGTCAAGCTAATTTTATCTAAAAATGGCTCTAACAATTTTCACTAAACTCTATATTCTAAAGTTTTGGATTACGAGAAGACCATTGGGCTAAGACACATGTTCGAGAAAATTCGACGGGTCATTTTTGGGTCACTGTGGGTCAAGCTAATTTTATCTAGAAAACAGTTCCAACGATTTTGACTAAATTTTGTATTCTATCGTTTTCAGGCTAGAGAAGACCATTGGGCTAGGTCGCATGTTCAAGAAAATTGGATTAGTGGGCCATAATGGGTCAGGGTCAAGATAAATGCAATTAAAAAACGGCTCGAAACATTTTGACAAAATTTTGTATTATGGACAATTCCGTGGAGAGTGTCACACACGCAACACAGGCTATAATTTGCATTTATTCAATTATTTATTAAATTTAAATGTTAATTCTGATTTTAAGTGGTATAGTAAATAAGTTATTACCATATTTTTTAATTTAAATGTGTGGCAATAAAACTCACAGAAGTATATCATTTAATTTCATTACTCAAAATGTGCTTTTTTTCTACTTCAGAAAAAAAGCACATTTTGAGTATGAAATTAAATGATATATTTCTGTGAGTTTTACTTACACGCATTTAAACTAAAAAATATGTTAACGTATTTACCATACCACCTAAAATCAGAATTAACATTAAAATTTAATAAATAATTGAATAAATGAAAATTAAAGCCTGCGTTATGTGTGTGACTCTCTGCATGGAATCGCCCTTATACCGTTTTCGGGCATAAGACTATTGGGCTAGGTCACGTGCTCAAGAAAATTCAATCAGTGGGTCATTTTGGGTCTTAATGGATCAGGATCAAGTTAACAGTACCTAAAAAACAGCTCAAACGATTGCGACAAAACTTTGCATTGTACCGTTTCCGGGCACAAGAAAATCATTGGGCTAGGTTGAATGCTCAAGAAAATTCTATTAGTGGGTGATTTTGGGGCATAATAGATGAGGGTCAAGCTCTTGGTCAGAAATATTTGCAGTTTTTTGTTAGTAATATTTAGTTTGCTTTTCAAGCACTCATGTTGTTTTTAAATAAACAATTATGTTGGTGCATAGTAGTAGCTGTACAGAATGTTTTTTGAGTTCTGTTAAGAATATTGGCTTAATTTAATGCTTTCATACAGAAGTTCACAATGTTCATGTCGAATTTTTTAACCTTTTTAAATTGACATTCCTGGTGTTAAGAACATTGACGTTGATTGTGCAAAATGCTACTTGTTATGATAGAAGTTGTTAAATGCCTTTTTAAAATCCATCCATGGAATTGTAATGAAAGTTTTTCCCTCTCCCGGACGGATGTGTTCGGTTTTTGGTATGCCCAAAGTCATTGACCGAATGTTGTTCATGCACGTACAGCAATCTAATGTAACTGTTTATTTGTTTTCTCAAGAGGTAACGCCATGCTAATCATGTTTCCCTTTGAGTTGAATACATCATGTTTATATTTCTCATATAGGTTTTTGAATTAGCAATTCTACAGATGATGTGCTGGTTTTTGTACCACCATGAGCTTCGGTACAATAGTATCTTTTGAATTTATTTATTCTTGAATATGTGTAATTAATCTGATATACAGTGCACTCCTTCAAAACTGCACTGCTTGAGATCAGAGGGTACGAGAAGACTATTGGGCTAAGTCACATGCTCGATAAATTTCAATTAGTGGGTCACTGCAGGTCAAGCTTATTTTATCTAAAAACGGCTCTAACAATTTTCACTAAACTCTATATTCTAAAGTTTTGGATTACGAGAAAACCATTGGGCTAAGTCACATGTTTGAGAAAATTCAACGGGTCACTGTGGGTCAAGCTAGTTTTATCTAGAAAACGGTTCCAACGATTTTGACTAAATTTGGTATTCTATCGTTTTGGGGCTAGAGAAGACCATTGGGCTAGGTTGCATGTTCAAGAAAATTGGATTAGTGGGCCATATTGGGTCATAATGGGTCAGGGTCAAGATAATTGTATTCTAAAAAAACGGCTCAAAACATTTTGACAAAATTTTGTATTATACCGTTTCCGGGCATAAGACTATTGGGTTAGGTCGCATGCTCAAGAAAATTCAATCAGTGGGTCATTTTGGGTCCTAATGGATCAGGATCAAGTTAACAGTACCTAAAAAACGGCTCAAACGATTGTGACAAAACTTTGCATTGTATCGTTTCTGGGCACAAGAAAACCATTGGGCTAGGTTACATGTTCAATAAAATTCTATTAGTGGGTCATTTTGGTCATAATAGATGAGGGTTAAACTCTTGGTAAGAAATATTTGCAGTTTTTTGTTAGTAATATTTAGTTTGCTTTTTCGTTGCTGTTTAGTTTTCCAGCACTCATGTTGTTTTTAAATAAACAATTATGTTAGTGCATAGTAGTAGCTGTACAGGATGTTCTTTGAGTTGAATGTTGGCTTAATTTAAAGCTTTCATACAGAAGTTCACAATGTTCATGTCGAATTTTTTAACCTTTTTAAATTGACATTCCTGGTGTTAAGAACATTGACGTTGATTGTGCAAAAGGCTACTTATTATGATAGAAGTTGTTAAATGCCTTTTTAAAATCCATCCATGGAATTGTAATGAAAGTTTTTCCCTCTCCTGGATGGATGTGTTCGGATTTTGGTATGCCCAAAGTCATTGACCGAATGTCGTTCATGCACATACGGCAATCTAATGTAACTGTTTATCTGTTTTTCTTAAGAGGTGACGCCATGCTAATCATGTTTTCCATTGAGTTGAATACATCACGTTAATATTTCTCATATAGGTTTTTGAATTAGTAATTCTACACATGACGTGCTGGTTTTTGTACCAACATGAGCTTCGGTACAATAGTATCTTTTGAATTTATTTATTCTTGAATATGTGTAATTAATCTGATATACAGAACACTCCTTTAAAACCACAGCTTGAGACCAGAGGTTGTGCAGATTTTAGAATTTTGCAGATTTCTGGTCATTGCTTTGTTTACATTTTGTAAGCAGTAATTTGAATAATGTAATAATACAGACAAAATTATAGTGAATGCTTGCAATATAGTAAATTATTAAAATAATGAAGTAAAATAATAAAAATCCCCAATATCGTGAATATTTTGGGAAATAAATTTATACTTCCTTCATGAAAAAGCATGAGTTCAGTCATATTAATGAGAATTTGAATTACATATTAAAATGCATACAGAATGATATAAAAATAAAAAGTATATTTTTTTCTCTACATCTGCGATGGTGTGCAGGTTTTAGAAGTTTGTGAATTTGAGGCAGTTCTACTGTATACTTATTGAAATTCTAATTGCATAAAAATTATTCATAGAGCATATTAGAACTTGTTAAAATGCGATTTCTCCTTTTGAAGATATCTAAGTTTTTTAATTTAAAATTAATATGTATACAGTGATGCCGCTGTATTTGAAAAAACCTGGGTCCCCGGGACTCAGGATTTCCAAAAATCTGGGTCCCTTTTTTACAAAAGTGGGTCCCCAATCAATAATAATTTATATTTTAAAGGAATAAATGAAACTTGTTTATTTGGAAAAGATAAATGAAATGCATTAATTATCGTTTTAATAATAATTAAATAATGAATTAAAACCAGTATTATTTGCACTCAAATAAGATATTTTTAAAAAATATTAAGAGAAATTTTCTTTACTTTTTTAAAAGTAAAAATGCAAGATACAATTTTAATTGTAAAATAATGTTTATTTGAGAGTAGAAGATACCAAGTTCCACTAACAAGTATTACTAATGTTCGCATTTCTTTTAAAAAGGGGCACGATGGGTTTATTGAAAAAGATACTTTTGCTGAAAAAAAGAATACTTATGTTAAGTAAAGGTGTACTTTTTGTTGAATGAATGGGTGCTTTCATTATACTTCCCATTGAATTATTTGTCAGCATAGATCTGTGTTGGAATCAGACATTTTCCTTGGAAGGGAAATTTACATCTAAATCATTAATAAGCATCAAATCCTAAATGTTCTGAAGGCAGGAGACATTTCAATGCAGTAAGAGGGAGGGGGGGGGGGGGGATTTTTCACTGGTCCACCTACTGAATACATTATCAAAGTACACTGAAATCATGCTGAATTTTTAAGAATCTCATTAAAAAAAAAAAAAAATACCATTTTATGAATTTTCTACCTATAAGTTTAGTTTGCACATCTTTTTTGGTGCTTTGACTAACTACACTATTTTGTCTCAGCCCTTTTACGAAAACAGCGTTTTTTCGCGATATTTTGATGAAATTTATGATTTTTTCGCGATCCTTTGACGAAAATCGGCTTTTTTACGCTTTTTTTGACGACATTCGCTATTTTTGGGGGATCCTTTGACGAAATTCGCTATTTTTTCGCGATCCTTTGACGATATTCGCCATTTTTTCGCGATCCTTTGACGAAATTCGGCTTTTTTCCGCGATTTTTTGACGAAATTCGCTATTTTGTCGCGACCTTTTTGACGAAATTCGCTATTTTTTCGCGACCTTTTAACGAAATACGCTAATTTGTCGCGACCCTTTTACGAATATCGCGCTTTTTTCTTTTACAATATTTTTTTTTGCAATATTTTGATGAAATTTGCGCTTATTTCCGCGATATTTTGAGGAAATTTGCGTTTATTTCCGCGATTTTTTTTTGACGAAATTCGCTATTTTTTCGCGATCCTTTCACGAAATACGCTATGTTTTCGCGGCCCTTTTACGAAATTCGCTGTTTTTGCGCGATATTTTGATGAGATTTGCGCTTTTTTCGCGATTCTTTGACGAAAAGCGGCTTTTTTCCGCTATTTTTTGACGAAATTATGCGTCCCACGGGACGCGTAAGAGCTATTTTTTTGCGTCCCGTCTCCGATTTTTCGCGTAATTTACGCGCTACAGCGCGTCCGCGGCATCCCTGGTATAGTTATCTTAGAAAACACCATGTAGAAATACATTTTGAAAAATAATGGTAATTAAATTTTGATAGCATATTATAGTATGTGTAAATTATCTACAGAAATTGCAGTAATTGAGGACTAAAAATACCAAAAAATCGAAAATCTTTTTTTTTTTATGAAAAAATGTCTTAAATGCCAAGCTTTACAAACAGGAGAACCCTTGAAGGGCCAACGCTAGTAGAAACAGTTAAAAAAAAAAAGAGTAAAAAAAATGCCGTTGGTTGAATGTGCCACATGAAGTGAAGCGGAGAATGCTGAAAGTGCCAGTGATAAGATATGTGGTGACTGGTGGCCATTGCACAACTTGATCATGTTGTTATCGTTTATATCAATAGGATATTTTTAAGAAAGGTAAAAAATGTTAAATAAATAAATAAAAAAAATGTTTTCAAATGATAATATTAGGTATTTAAACACTAAACGAAAGGAAGCTAGGGACCTGCATTTTAAAGTGTTGAACTAAGAGCACAAAAGGAGTGAAATGGAAAACGCTGTAAGTACCGGAAGTAGGAGTTTTTCTTTTTTACGCTCTCTTGAAAAATTTCCTCTAGTCCCCGATAGCATTATAATTTGTGAACTGTGTAGTTGAACTTTCTTCTTTATTATTTTTAAAACCTTACAGCTTTTATATGCATTTTTAAAAAATTGCAAAATGTGTCTGATTACATTCTTTAAATTCTCCTTTTTAGTTAATTTAGCTACTGAAATGAGTTGGTTTGATACAACTGGCATTGCAAGTTTCGCTAAATCTGCTTTGAATACTGCACAGAAGACTATTGATAAGGCTCTTGATATACAAGAAGAGGCTGAAAGTAAAAAGAGTAAGATAACGAAAATACCAGGTTTGTTGATTTTTTAAATATTTTTTATCTTACTTAGGACTTTCAGAATGATATAATTTTTTTTTAAGTCATATGTACTATATCTTGGTGTTTCTAACTTATATTTGTTTCTGGGCCACAAATGACTATATAAATCCAGTGCAGAGATATGTTTAGGAAAATTTTAGGTCCTTTAAAGGACCCTTCACAAAATAATTTATCTTAAACAGGACCCTTCACAAAATTATTTATCCCAAAACAGGACCCTTCACAAAATTATTTATCCCAAAACAGGACCCTTCACAAAATTATTTATCTTAAAACAGGACCCTTCACAAAATTATTTATCCCAAAAAAGGACCCTTCACAAAATTATTTGTCTCTTAAATAGACCTTTTACAGAATTTTTTCACAAATTTAGTCATTTAAAAATAAAATCTGGCCTGTAAGTAAACAGTTGAACTCACCAAAGAGCATATTATTTAGCTTTTTATACATGAAGGATAGGACAGGAAGACATCGATAATTTAAAATTCACAAAATTATGACTAGAATTTTCACAAAAATAAGAAAAACTTCACAATTTCACAAAAACAGGACCCTGTGAGAAAAGTCTGGTCAGACCCCTGCAGTGGCAGGCAGTAGCATCTGAGGTGAAACAAAACTTTCTATGACTGGAGTTCTTGCTTTAATAAAACATTCATTATTTTAATATATTATTAAATAAACAACATTGAATTTGTAAAATATTTTCTTTTCTTTCTATTACACACTTTTTATCTCATAGAAAAAGAATAAATTAATTATTGCAGTAAACCGCTGGAATTTTGTCTGGGGCTGTCAGTTGAAAAGCTCTGTCACATTTTTATTTTAATCTGCGAAAAATTTAGAGTACAGTCTCATTCATCAGTGAGTGGAAAAGTAAAAGTAGCCTTTTTTTTATACAGACTCCCTTATAAGCATTTAATGATTATCTTAAAAATTATGACTTAATTTCATGTCTGCAATTCATGATTTTCTTTAAAATGTTTGTTACAATACATTAATTTGGCATGAAAATTTTTTTTTTATCATTTTTTAAATTTTACATTATAGAATTGTAGATTTTTTTATGTTATAAAATTGTAAAAAATTCACTGTTTTTTTTTTTTTTTTTTTTTTTTTTTGGCTTGGTAGAAAATGAAAGTCAGTGAATTTATTTTTAAAAATTATAATTTTGGCTCTGTTTCCTTTTTAATATAAGACAACCGGACAGAAAAAAATCACTATTTAAACTGTCTTTTTAGGATTTTTAAATTGATTTCACAATGTATGATCATAAGTTATTTAATGTGAAACTATTAATTGGTTAACCCTTTATATCCCAAATTATGAATTCATGAAAACCATTTTATCCACTAAAGCATTTTTCATGAATTTTTGAAACTACATTAGAAGATTTACATAATCATTTAAAAAATTTTAGAAGGATTTTGTCAATTAAAATTAATTAATTGTGAATTTATAGGGAATTTGTGCAATATTTATAACTCCACTCAACTCTCTTATTTAAACTATTTTTTTAGTATTTTATAGAATTAGGAAATATACAAATATAATGCTCTTACAATGGTAATATAGAAATACAGTATAGAACCACTTATCCAGAATGGTTGGTGTCAGATGTACTCTGGATAACTGGTTAGGCATTAAAGTGACATCTATTTGATCAGATTGGTAGAATATATGTGACTGTGGCATTGACTCTGATTTCAAATTCACTATTAGATTACACAAATTAAAATTCAGTCCAAACAAGATCAAAAGTTAATTAAAGTTTAAAATAAAACAATTTATGGAACTATCTTGGAAACAAAAATTCTTATGTTTCCTATGCATAAAAATCAAAATGTCAAATATCTAACTAAATATGCCTCTATTTCAAGTACTAGATGCTGGCATCAAGTTATACTTTGTATTGTATTAAGCAATGCATATGTCAAACTGGCACTGTATGGCACTTTTTTTCTGAAAAGATTCTGAAATCAACTAATTGGAAATACCATTCTGTATAACTGGTTTACGGATAAATGGTTCCATACTGTATTTCTAAACCTAAACTGAAACTTCTTTTCCACAATCTTTCAACATCAAGAAAACTGAGGAGTTAGAAATGAAAATAAATCATCCTTTTAAAAATATTTTTCTTTTGTGCAACCAATAAGGCTTTTGGAACAAGATAAAGTAAAGTATCTATGTTAGAATGTTATTCCATATGGAAGGCATGAATACGAAATTCCTCAATAGGTAAACAATAAAAAAAGTTAAAAGTTTTACCTTTATGTTTTGATGTGTTTCAATGGAAATATACTCTTCTTTGGATGAACAAAAAAACATTTATTAGAAGATTGAATACACTAGAATAATATATATGCTGGTCACAGTACAGATCACACTTCACAATAAAAACAAAACAGATGTATAAGACTATTTACAAACACAAAGAAATCCTTTGAACTATGGCTTGTTGCAGTTTTTTTTATCATATTATATTCCTTTGGAATATTATTGGATTTTTTTTAATCAAGCAGCATTTTGCTGCCAACTGCTATAAGGGAAGAAGCAACACTCACTGAACTGAGTGTCTGTCACAGTAGATCAAATAAAAAATGATTGTCTGATGCTGCCATCTGGTGGATGTTCTTGAAAACAAAAGAGCATTTTCTAACATCTCTCCCGTTTTGTGATAGAATCTGACACCAGGTGGATAAGGTTTCTACAAAGTTCAAATTTGGCTTTTGGCAGTGGCTTCGTCATTATATCTGCTATCATTTCATTTGTTGATAGATATTTGACATCTATAACATTTTTAGTTTTTAAATCTCGTATGTAATGATACTTTGTATCAATGTGCTTAGTGCGGGATTTAAATTTTTCACTTTCAACCAATTTAATTGTAGATTGGTTATCCTCAAAAATTCTAATAGGAAAATGTTGTTGTAAATTGAGATCTTTACATAATTTTAAGATCCATAGCACCTCTTGAGTTCCTTGTGACAGTGCCACATATTCAGCTTCTGCTGACGATAACGTCACACATGTTTGTTTTCGCGAGAACCAAGAAATGCAGCTATTGCCTAAGAAGATTACATTTCCTGAGGTGGATTTTCTGTCTGTAGCATCTTGTCCCCAGTCTGCATCCGAGTATGCAACTATATTAGGATATTCTTTTGAAGAAATGTGGAGATCAAGGTCTTTCGTTGTTTTTAAGTATCTTATTACCCTCTTAACAGCATTCCAGTCCTTTTCTCTTGGATTATTGCATCTTCGACTTAGTATGTGTGTAGGAGCGGTAATATCAGGTCTTGTACATGAGGAAATATATAAAAGACTTCCTATAGCTTGTCTGTAATTATCATTTGATGATAAAAGATTTTCTTCTTTATCTAAACTATAATAGTTAGTTTCCATTGGGGTATAAGTTGGTTTGGCTTCTTCAAGCTGAAAATCCTTAACTAATTGAGTTATTTTACTTCTTTGTGAAAGTAAATAACTTCCATCTTCTTTTCTGTAAATTTCTATACCTAAGAAGTATTTTGCTTCTCCTAGTGATGTTATGGGATAAGATTTCTTTAAGTAATTTATTACTTCATTAACTTCATTTTCATCTTCTGAGCTCATCAGCATATCATCTACATACAGTATGAGATGAATTGTCTTCTTTGATTTTTCTTTTATGAACAAACATGGATCAGCTTCACTTTGTTTAAATCCATATGCCTTTAGAGTATTCTCTATTTCTTCATTCCAGCACTTGGCGGCTTGTTTAAGACCATATATAGCCTTTTTTAATTTATAGACTTTGTCTGTATTTTCTTCATCATGAAAGCCTTCTGGTTGATGCATGTATAATTCTTCATTATCTAGCTTACCATGTAGAAAGGCTGTTTTAACATCTACTTGAAATACTCTGGCTTTATGATATGCTGCCCAGGTCAGAAAAGCTCTAATAGTTGTATGTTTGACGACAGGAGAGAAGGTTTCATCATAATCAGTGCCTAATTTTTGAGCGAAACCTTTGGCAACTAATCGTGCTTTGCATTTTATTGCTTCTCCATTTTCATTATGTTTTGTTTTGTAAACCCATTTACAGCCAATGGCGTGCTTGCCTTTGGGTAAAGTAACAAGCTCAAACACTTCATTTTCCTTTAAAGAGTTAAATTCTTCCTTCATAGCTTGAAACCATTTCTGTTGATCTTTTACTGGTAATTGTAAAACATCTTTAAAAGTTTCAGGATCTTGATTTTTTGAACAACTGTCTTCAGTTTTGTAAGAATATCTTTCTGGTGGAATTCCTTTAGTCTCTCTGTTAGATATTCTTCTCTGGAAATTATCTTCACTTTCTTCAGTTGTTGGGCTATCTACTGATTTTTCATCCGTATTTATTTCTTCTGCAGTATTTTCTATTTGGATAGCATCACTATCATTTTCAAGATTTTCTTCTGAAAAATTTAAATGCATTAAATCTGAGATTCGCTCTTCAGGATTTTCTTGAAAGACATTTTCACAGTTCATATTTTCAAAAAACTTCACTGTTCTGCTTATCACTATTTTTCTACCACCTATATAAATTCGATATCCTTTGCTTCTTAAATCGTAACCAACAAAGACTCCTTCAGTGGCCTTTTCGTCAAATTTTTGTCTCTTCTGTTTATGAACATACACATATGCTTTGCATCCAAATACTTTAAGGTGACTCAAATTTGGCTTATGCCCATTCCACAGTTCATATGGTGTCTTTTCAGTTGATTTTGTGGGTAATCTATTTTGTAAGTAGGCTGCTGTAGCTATGGCTTCTGCCCAGAATGTTTTTGGCAATTTAGCATTTATAAGCATGGCTTTACTCATTTCAATAAGCGAGCGATTCTTTCTTTCTGCAACTCCATTTTGGGACGGTGAATATGGCGTCGTTGTTTCATGATTTATTCCTAAGTTTTTAAGGTAGTCTTTGACAGATTCGTTGCAATATTCTGTTCCATTGTCACTACGCAAAGATTTAATCTTCAATCTAAATTTGTTTGTTGTTGATGCAACATACTCTTTTAATTTATCAAATACTTCATCTTTAGAAGAAATAAAATATACTTGTATATAACGAGAGTAATCATCAATAAATGTAACGAAATATCTTTTTGATCCCATACTTTTTGTTTCTGCAGGACCGCATACGTCGCTGTATATCAAATCAAGTGGTTTTTTACTTCTGTATTGCGTTTCTTTTGGAAATGATTTTTCTGTTAACTTAGCTTTTATGCAACTTGAACATTCAGTATTATGAGAACAATTATTCACAGTAATACCTAAAGCTAAATCATCCTTTTGAATTTTCTTGATGGATTCCAAATTTCTATGGCCCAGCCTTTGGTGCCATTTTAGAATGCAGTTAACATTAGAACAAACGGGTAATATTTCTGAAGCACTATATACCTTTTCATTTGTAGGTATTATTTTTAATCTGTATAACCCCTCATCAGCTTTTGCATCTGCAACTAAGATGTTGCCCTTTTTAATTAAACATATATCATCTTTAAATGTTACAACAAAACCTTTCTCAGTACAAGACTGGACAGATAATAAATTACTATCCAACTCGGGAACATAAAGCACATGATCCAATGTAACTCTATTTGTTTGACCATTAAGTGTTTCAATATTAAAAGTACATTTACCCTTTCCCTTTGCAGTTAATTTAGTTCCATTAGCAATTGTAATTGTATCTTTATTCGAACTTTTTAATTCTGAGAACAGTTCCAAGGAATTAGCTAAATGAACAGACGCACCTGAATCAATAACAAAAGACAAATTTTTGTTTTTATTTCCATTTTGTTGAGATTTCATAACAAAATTCAAAGAATTTGATTCTTCCATTAATTCATGATAGTTTTGAGAATCTGATAGATTTTCATTTTGACTAGCAGTAGAGGCAGAGAAATTGTTTGGTTTTTTAAACTGTTGACGTGATCTATCTTGGGTGAAATTTGGTTTTGTTTTGTTAGTATTATTACCCTTTAAGTGAAAACAATCTTCACGGTTGTGATTATTCTTTTTGCAATGAGAACAAAATTTTTGCTTATTCAAATGCTTTGGTTTATCCCTATTACCCTTCAAAGCAATAGATTCAAATTTTGTTGAAATTTGTTTAGTTTCAACTCTTCTAAGATACTCATCAATTAATTTGTTTTGAACATATTTTAATGATAAATCTGTTTCATATTTACTTTCAATAGCAGTTATAAAGGTACTATAAGAATTTGGTAAGGAACAGAGCAAAATAGCTATTAAATTATCATCTTGTATTACTTCACCTATACTTCTTAATTTTTCTGCTAATTCTAAGACAGAATTAATATGATCCTGCATTTTAATACTTTCATTATATTTAATGGAATACAGCTTCCTAAGAAGATAAAGTTTATTTGTTAAATTTACTCTTTCATGAACAGATTTCAATTGATCATATGTCTCTTTAGCACTTTTAGCATGTCTGACATGAACAATTTGTGAATCTGAGATATTTAAACAAATTAATGCCCTAGCATTTCTATCATTTTTTTACCCAATTATCATCATTTTCCTTTTTAGGTTCAAATACAACATCATACAGACCTTCTTTGATTAACAATTGTTCTATTTTGAATTTCCAAACTGAATAGTTGTCATCAGTTAATTTATCAACATAATGAGATTCTTTAATACTAGACATTATGATAGAATAATATTTGCTTATTTCACAGAAAATAAAACTTTTTCTCTTATTAATACATCAAAACAACAATTATAAACTCAAATATAATGCTAATGATGAAATAAGAACAAAATAAAATTCTTGAGAACAATTTTTGAAGTTACTTTTGATTTCAGAAAAACTGTTCTTAAATGTTAAATTCTTTGTTTAAAACATAAATTTACATTTGCAACTTATATAATAAAATTTCAATAAGAAACTGGCAAAATCAAAATCAAAATAATTTCTTTTCTTATCAATACACAATACTTTTGGTTTCAAAATAAGAACAATTCTTTGAATTTTCTTTTATATCATTCACTTGTGAAAAATACCAACATTCAGAAAATAATTATTTCTTTGAATTTAATTATATTATATTTTCTTCTTTTATATTACTATATTTAAAATTGAGATAAGTTCAGTCTCATAATCGAATGTTAGAATGTTATTCCATATGGAAGGCATGAATACGAAATTCCTCAATAGGTAAACAATAAAAAAAGTTAAAAGTTTTACCTTTATGTTTTGATGTGTTTCAATGGAAATATACTCTTCTTTGGATGAACAAAAAAACATTTATTAGAAGATTGAATACACTAGAATAATATATATGCTGGTCACAGTACAGATCACACTTCACAATAAAAACAAAACAGATGTATAAGACTATTTACAAACACAAAGAAATCCTTTGAACTATGGCTTGTTGCAGTTTTTTTTATCATATTATATTCCTTTGGAATATTATTGGATTTTTTTTAATCAAGCAGCATTTTGCTGCCAACTGCTATAAGGGAAGAAGCAACACTCACTGAACTGAGTGTCTGTCACAGTAGATCAAATAAAAAATGATTGTCTGATGCTGCCATCTGGTGGATGTTCTTGAAAACAAAAGAGCATTTTCTAACAATCTATAACTCATTCTAAACTGTATTACTGCTAACTGATGTATGAAAATTATTTTATAACAATTCATTTTTATGGTACTTTAAAGTGCCATCGAGGCATAAAGGGTTAAAGCATATATATTTTTTAAGTTATATTTTTTATTTTATATTTATATTTTCTACTTTATAGTGTTTAAACTATTTTGTTGTTGCAGCTTTATAGCCGGTTGCTCTTTTTTGGTGAGCATGGTTTGGCATATAATTAAATCCATTGTTATTGTAGCTATAAAGAATATATGGTGAGTTAAGCAGCTAATGAAAAAATGACTTAAGATTAAGTTATTAATTTATAATTAAGTTCTAAAAATATTAAAGTGTTGCATTGTCATTGGAAACACACCTTTGTACATAATTTTTAAATTGTAGTATATCAGGAAGTGAGTTAAAAGTCTATTATAAAATTCCATCTTTACATACAAAAACTAAGTTGAATTAAATAAAAGAATAAAAAACAATGAACTCATCTTGTCATTATTCACAGTTTGTTTACAATAAAATCACAACAACAATATCATGGGACTTATAATAATGTATTCTTTTCGAATATATATACATACATTTATTGTATATGAGGTCATCTATTTAGTAAAATTTGTATCAACTTTCATTTTCTAAATAACAAGATTTTTCTAAATAACCGATTTTGTTAATAAAAAGATAGGTCTAATATATTCAACTTACGTTTAGCACAAAAAACAGGGGTCGATCCAGGCAAAATTTGGGGCCTCTTTAGGACCCTTTCACAAAAATCTATTTAATAAAATAGGCCCCTTCACAAGAATAAATTTAATCAAATGGGCCCCCTCACAAAAATAAATTTAATAAAATAGGTCCCTTCACAAAAATGATCTTAATAAAACAGGCTCCTTCACAAAATTCTCTTTAATAAAATAAGCCTTTTCCATAACATTCTTTTCATAAAAACTGTTTTAAAACTGTTATGGGCCCCAAGAATAAAAACCTGCATCGAATCCTGAAAAAGAAATTTACATTTAACAGTCCTTAAAATAATACAATAAAACTGTGAAAATAGAACCTATCTATAATGGAATCCTGTCTTAAATGAGAAAAATTATAGTCTCAGTAGGAGGAATATCATGCAATTACACTTTTTAAGACAGAATTTGTTTCTTGTCCTTACTGATTTTGTTTTCACACTCCTCATTAACCAGAGTTTCTTAACATGAAATTTAGTTAGAGTGGTTTTGGATATTCAGATTGCATCATATTGAGTCTTTTATCCAAAGGAAGGTGGTTTGGCTATAAAATGTCAACCATGTTTGCTTTTTTTCTTCTCCACATTAACTCAGGATTTAACATTTGGGATATTTACATTATCAGGAGTATTTGATTTCTTTCTCTCTTTTTCCTGAATCAAATTTAACCTGTTGATCTTGTGTAACACTTTTCAACGTAGTTGAAAAGTGTTTATGAATTTACTTTAACCATGCTCTAACATGTGTAAATATAGTCCGATTGCCATGAAATGGATATATGTTATTGGTGTTTACTATGGCATGTTCAGTATTGAAAATGAAGTGTGTAGCATTTTCAGTTCATTTACAGGGCTACTAAAAAGAATTTCATTACTGTTGCATCATAAAAAATATAATGCATCATTTCCCATTCAAATTAATTTAAATAATATAATTTATTTCAATTTTACAACTTAAATTAACATTTTCAAACACCTAATTTCTAATCACAAGTTTTAAACTCATAATGTAAATTTTAATGATAAATAATTCAATATTTCCTTATTTTTCAATGTAAACATTATCTCTTATTAAGATTATTTAAGTGCAATTAGTATTTTATTATATTTCAGTAATTTAACTTTCAAATTTCTTTCAACATACATTGCAAAATGTGTAAACACATCGGAATTTTCTAAGTCTAAAATATAAAAAATAGAAATCTTTTATTTATCAATATTTCCCTTTTAAATTATATTATGTGGATAGAAATATTTATTTCTAGCCGTTTGCGAAATTTTCAGCGACTTGTGATAAATACTTTGGCAGAAATACGCAAAAATATATTTTCTATCTTTTCTCATTTTTAATTTCGGCGCGTGACGCCATGAGATCATTCTTTCCGACATTTTGAAAGTTCCAACAAGAAGGGTATTCCCCTTTGCCAAACAGACGCTTAGTTCAAAACCGGACGTCTGCTAAATCGTTTAACATTCCTTTTGGAACACGCACGTTGTGTGTGACGTCAGGCGCGGGAGGATAGGCGCTTTGGATTGGCTGGCGCGCTTTGTAATGGCTTTTGATGTTTGAAACTCTGGGTTCTGGAATAGTCATCATTCTTCACCAGGGAGCCGTTAAAGCAAGTAACTTGTGGGGGCTGCGACGCCGTGCCTTTTTTAGCCGGCTGTTGCGGCAGAAGAGTTCGGCTAGCCAGTGAGAAGAGATCGACGTTTTGTTAGGCCTTGGCGGCCGTATATCATCTAAAGGAAATATAATATTTTTTTTTCTTCAAGAAGCATTTCTAAGTAAATTTCATAGAACATTAATTGGAAGCCTTGAATTGTTGTTCTGCTCATCGACATTTTATTATTCTTCGATCAACCATACTTCTTTGCTATAAAAATATGAATTGATTATCTGTTTTTTTTGTCGATGCAATAAATAGTAAATTGCCTTTGTAACGAACTGAAATCGTCAAAATCTGCATTTCTGAAGGAAGTTCTCAAACATCCTATTTCCAATTTTCCAAATCCGTAACTTCTCATTCGGTTCGGATTCGCATTTAATAAAAAGAAATAGAATCTACATTCCTGAAGGAAGTTTGTCAACAGCATGTTTCCAGTTCTCCATATACAAGAGTCCTTCAACGATCCGAGTTTGGCTTTATATTCCTGAACTTTATTCCCTAGTTTGACTTTATGTTCCTGAACTTTGTTCATTTTGGAGGCCTTAGAACTAAAAGAAATATTTCATAAATATCAGACTCTATAACATCACGATATCAGAACTTCACATTCTATTATGTTAACTTAAATCTCATATTTTAACAATTTACTTCTGCTTTTTCTCAGATGACAATATATCTCCAATTATCTAAAGTTATATTGAATTTTACATTCATTTTGATAATCTTTTCATAATTCATAATGTAAGAATGCATTCAAATTAGCAAATTTTATATATGTTTAAATAAACGTCATTTGTGAATTATCTTTCTGTGTTCAAGTACTTGGGTGAGTGTTTTCTTTTCTTTGTTTTTTTTTTTTTAGCTACGATAACTAGTAAATATAATTTTTATTTGATCTTAAATAATTTAAAATAATTCTTAAAAAACACATTAAGCAATGTCTACCACTTACGTCATCGGCTGTAGTGTAATTTTGAGCTTATGAATCGGGATTAATTTCGTTCAATTCAAACTTTGGATTGAATTCCACTCTCCAATTCATTAAGCCCAAACATTACAGTACATTTATGGTGCCGTTAACTTAGTGATTTCATTCTTGGAGTTATTGTTTTAAGCCTTTTTAATATTAATTTTTTCTTTTCATTCATAGGCATTAATTGATGCCATAACTTTAAAGATCGGAGATCGGGTTTCATTACTTTTTCATGATAATAGATAAAGTATATTTATTAATTAACTTATTAATTATTTAACCATTTATTTTAAAAATAATACTCACTAAACTTATATATTTTTTTTCTCTCTATTTCATGTGCGGACCCCATATTGGTGCAATATATTTTTAAAATATACATGATTTATATTTTTATTTATTTTCCTTTTAAGATTTGATTCTATAAATATATGTAAAGAAAAGAAATTTGATTTTTCAAAGATTTATTTGCTAATATTTTTTCATAAATTGAAAAAACGAAAACTTTATATATTACGCTTTGAATTTATAACGATTTATTGTTGCATGTTTTGATATTTGTAGTTATTGTGTTCCTTTTTTTCTATTTTGGGGGATTTGTACATTTTTGCATATATTTATTTAGTTTAACTGTATTGCACATTAATATGCATTTTTAGAAAATTTTTTAAAAAAGTAATCTTCCATTTTTTTTTATAATTTTTTTTCTTTCCTTCATCATTTTAACAAATTTTTCCATTATTATTTTTTTATTTGCTTTGCTTTAAGATAATTTATTTGTCATACATCAGTGTTTTAGTATACTTTTTGATTTTTCACGTGTATACAAATTATTACGATATGGCAAATGATTTGCAATTAAACGCGCTTATGGCAGCGATTCCCACTTTCCATGGAAAAGAAGGGGAAAATGTACATTTTTTCATTAAAAACATTAGTGATGTCTGTAACATACAGAATTGGAACGACGAGAATCGTATTCTACTCTTCCGCCTGTATTGTAGAGACAAGGCGCAGGAATATGTTGCGAGCGATCCAGAAATTAACAATATTGATAATTTTGAAATTTTTGTGCGTTTATTTAGAGCAAAATTTAGCAGAGAAGAGAATTTCCAGGAAACCTCTTATCAGTTCTCAAATACAAGACAAAAACCTAAACAGACAGTGAAGGAGTTGGCTGAGGTAGTAAAAAAATTAGTCAATCGATTGGTTCCAAACGCTGAGGATATTCCTCAAATGGTTATTCTAAAGCAAAAATTGATGTTTAATAAATTGCTCGAAGCTCTTAGACCGGATATTAAAACAGAGGTACTTAAACTTGGAAAGGAAAATTTCGATGATCTGGTTTCTAGTGCTATGGATTGCGAAAAAGCTTTGGAGCAGCAATGCTCTTTCTCAGTCAACACCATCAACGCGACGCAGGTTTCAAACAACAGCAGTCAGGACTCGTTGATTACAATTTTGTTGAAACAACAAGAAAATTCAAATAAATTATTGCAGAGTATGGCGGAGCAGTTAAAAGCATTAAAAGAAGAGCGGGCTGTTTGCCATATCTGTAACAAACAGCATAATACGCGCGATTGCTGGTTTTTTCCGTCTTTGCATAATAGGGGATTTTTTTCGCCGCAGCAAAATTTTTCTGGTCAGGGTAACAGTGCTGCTAATCAAGCAAGTAAATTTTTAAGTCCTAACAGTAATTCTCCAAGTAATGATAGATATTTTGAGAATCAGGGCAGAAACTTTGCTGGAGATTTTAGAAGAGGTAGCGATAACAATGTGCAGAGATTCAATAGGGGCAGAGGTAGAAATAATTATCGACCATATCGTGGCAGAGGCAGAAGAAATAATTTAAACTTCTAGAGGGTTCTGATGATATTTTGCACAATTTTTCCCCTCAATCTCACAGAGCCCTAGATGATAAATTTTTGCACGAGGGTATGAATTATTCTGATACTGCTGTTAACATTCCCAAATCACTTATGTCATGTTTTTCTGATGATTCTCCACTTCCTTTAATTAAATTAACATTTGGAAAACATAACTTTATTGGTCTTCTGGATTCTGGTGCAAATCTTTCTCTTATACAACCTAAAACTATTAACTTACTTAAACAAAACAATAAACTTAACTTTTTATCTAGATCTGTAAACATCAAGACCATCAATAATTCCAGTGTTCCTTATTTTTCTGCTGTACAATTAAACTTTAAAATTCGTAATAAATGGTTCAGCAATGTGTTTTTCGTTACCCATGATAATTGGCACTCTAACTACCAAATTATTCTCGGTTATGATTTTTTAAACCGAAATAACGTTTTGTTAGACTCTGCCAACTCTCAACTTATCATGGGAAACCTCACATTTCCTTTCGAAAATAAAAATCCTGATTCTACTCAAACTTCTAATTTTAACAATGAAAATCTAAGTTCCAATGACAATAATACTATTCATGATATTTCAAATTCCAATGCTGAATCATATGAAAACATTAATTCTCTCTCTAACGATATTAATCATGAAGATTCCAAAAACTTTGTCACACCAGCTAACCGTGTCATTATTCGGCCAAATCATGGCAGGATTATAAGACTTAAAGCATTACATAAAATTAACAATTCATTTAACTATTTATTTGTTCCATTAACTACCAAATTGCCACTAAACTTAGATCTTAGTCTTCATGAAGCAAATGTTAACAATTCTATTCTTCTGTATGTATTCAACAACAATAGTCAAAAAATTGTCCTCAACAAAAATACTAAATTAGGTTACTTAAAACAAATTTCTAAAGATCAAATTTCTACGCATGACAACAGTAAAACATACCAGGTAAATTCGCTAATTTGTGATGATATTTTAGAACTTCGTAAAAATGAACTAAAAGCTAATAATTTTCAAGTTGATCACTTACCTGAATCAGATAGGAAGAGAGTTCTCAAACTTCTTATGAATAATTCAGCTGTTTTTTCTTCTTCATACAGTACACTGGGATGTACAGATAAAGTTGTTCCTCATTTTAACTTACTGCATGATTTTGCTTTACAAACAAAACCATATCCCATTCCTAGAATTGCCAAGGAGTTTGCTAGAAATGAAATCGCTGATGTTCTGAAGGCTGGCATTATAGAAAATTCAACCTCAAACTACTGTTTTCCAGTCATTTTTGTTAAAAAGAAGACGTTACCTACTGATGACCCTAACAAACTTAAATTTCGTATGGTTATCGACTATCGATTACTTAATGCAATAACTGAACCTTATAAAATTTGTTTACCAAAAATCAACGACATTATGCAAAATATATCGGGCAAAAAATTCTATACTGTTTTGGATTTAAAAGCCGCATTTTTTCAAATTCTTCTTCAACAGAAGGATAGGGCCAAATTGGCATTTGCAACGGAGTATGGGAATTATCAACCTAAACGCCTGCCATTTGGATGTGTGAACTCAACTTCTTATTTTCATACTTTAATAAATAACTGCCTTAGCTCATTAAAAGGTAAAAATGTTCAATATTTTCTAGATGACATAATTGTTGCTGCTGATTCGTTGGAGGAAATGTTAATATGGTTGCAGAAAGTTTTTGACAAATTGAGAGAATTTAACCTCACTTTAGACCCTAAAAAGCTTCAAATATGTAAAGAACAAATAACATACCTAGGTTTTAAATTACACAAAAACGGTCACTCTCCTTCTACTGATAATGTAAACAAAATCAATAGATTTCCCATTCCTACAAACCTGAAACAAGTTCAAAGTTATCTAGGTATGATAAATTATTTCCGTCATTTAATTTTCGATTTTGCAAAGATAGTACAACCTATTGTAAATTTAACGAGAAAAAAGGTAAAATTCTTCTGGAGCAATGACTGTCAAAATGCTTTTCTCAAGATTCAGGAAATTTTGCTTACTAATCCAACAGTTAAAAATTTTGATGATAGTAAGGATGTTTATTTGGTTACTGATGCATCTATAGTTGCAATTTGCGGAATTCTTATGCAAAAACACAATGACAAATTCTACCCCATTGAATTTTATTCCAAGCAATTAAATCAGGCAGAATCTAAATACCCTTCAATCAAACGTGAATTTTATGCTATCTATTCCTCTGTTAAACATTTTTCTGAATTCTTGTACGGTAGACAATTCAAAATTCTAACAGATGCTAAAGCTTTAACTTACCATTTAAACCTAGAAAAACAGGCTGAAATTATAACTAGATGGCTTTTATATTTGCAGAGTTTTAATTTTAAGGTTGAGCACATTCCTGGGCTTGTTAATCCAGCCGATTTTCTTTCTCGTGTCGTGGACCTTCCTAATAACCCTAATTTATATGTAAATGCATTAAATATTTTTATACCTACTAACGACTCACTAACTACCGAAAATATACTAAAAGAGCAGCAAAATGATGAAAAACTTAAAGAAATCCGAGAAAAAATAATTGCCAAAACATGTTCTAACACTAATTACTCAATCAATCCTAATAACGATCTTTTAATGTTTGCTAAAAAGAAATCTGGTAATGTCAATAGAGTAAAGAAAATCGTTATTCCTAAAACATTAATCAATAGTTGCATTGCCCTTGCTCACCAAGCTCATTTTGGAATGATAAAAACGGTTGAGACAATTTCCAGGAATTATTTCTGGCACGGAATGGTTCAGGATGTTCAAAATTTTGTAAATAACTGTGATAAATATCTTCCCTACAAAAGTAAACAAACCAACACAAAACCTTCCTTCATTTCCAAGTGTGAATTAGCTCCCGGAGAGATGCTTGCGATAGATATTGTGGGTAAACTCCCCAGGTCACATGACGGTAAATTTTTTATTCTCACCATCATTGACCACTATTCACGCTTTCTGGAAGCTATTCCGCTTAGAGATGCTACTTCCCCATCTATAATTAAAGCTTTAAACGACTACTTTTCGAGGTTTGGTATACCAAAAATTATATTATCTGATAACGCCAAAAACTTTACCTCTGATGTCTTTCTAACCTTTCTTAAATCTCTCAATATCAAACGTAGAAATTCGTCCATTTACTTCCCGAGGTCGAACGGTGTTATTGAACGTATCCATCGATCCCTGAAAGAATCAGTTGCTTCACTATCTGATCAAATAATTGAATGGTCTGATAGATTGAAATTTTTTGTGCTTCACTACAATAATTCTAAACATTCTGTAACTAATTTTAGTCCTGCAAACTTATTTTTTGGCAGAGATTTAAACTTACCTATTGATACTTTCTTACCACCTAAAGATGCTGAAGAACCTTCCCAATACTTTAAACAACAACAAGAACATATCAAAACAACGAGAGAATTAGTTAAACTTAATGAACAAAAATATTTTAAAATGAATGCAAAATTTCTTAAAGGTCGTTCTCCTCCAAAGTTGAAAATTGGCGACAAAGTTTATTTAAAGAATTTCAATCATACTAATACTTTCCATGCAAAAAATTCAGGTCCTTTTAAAATTATCCAGATATGCAATAACGATAACTATCAAATTCAACATATGACTGATCCAACAATCAGAATTATGACGGTGAATGTATCAAAACTCATCTCAACAGGATGTTAGTTTTATTTGTTTTCTACTCGCTTAATTTTCTTTTGTTATGGACATTTTAATTTTTTTTAGGGCACTACAATCTTCCTACAAATGTAAATCCCATTTTTTCTAATTTCCATTTTAGTGTCTTCATATGTATATATATCTCTCTGAATTACAATTTTTTTTTTAAACAATACAGTGGTAACATCTGTATCAATTCTATGAGTTTTCAATATTTTGCTGGCGAAATACTAGTGGTCACGGAATGTAAGCGCTTACGTACTGTCCATTACTGTTCACTCATACAATTGATTAAGCATACTGATTTATTGATTTCATTATTTTACAATTCTATATTTTATAATAGGTACTATCCTTCATCTATTTTTTTTTTTTCTACCTTAATTTAAAGGATGGGAATGCAATATTATGTTGCCACAGATTTTTTTTTGTATGTTCATCTTTGTTAATTTTTGAACAATATATATCCATATCATATTGAAATTGAAGGGTGATCTCAACATATAAACTTTTACTGCTTATCCATGTGATGTTTTATTTTAAATTTAATTATAGGATCCTATATAACTATTATTAAAAATTATGAGAAAATATATATAAAAAAATTAATATATTTTTGAGACAACTTTAATAAATTACAAATAAAAAAAAAAAAAAAAATACAAATGAAAATTTATATATGTTCCAGAAATTATATGAAAAATTATCAATGCTCAAATCTCCTAGCTGCAGCTCTTTAAATACTAGTGGAGATATTTTATGAGAATACGATGGAGCAACTGCTCTAAGTTATTTCTCTTTTTCTTTCAGTTCCCAACAAATTTATAGCGAGCACACACAGAAGGTAAATTCGGCATAGCTTGGGGCAAAAAATAATCACAAAATTAGTACCCTTCGGATAAATCCTTCAAGGTGCAACTATTCATAATTTAAAGGGAATAACATTTTATATTGTAAATTTCAGTGTCCAAGATCACATGTGATCTATTTTAAAATTCACAGCTTAATGTCTTAAATTTTTTTAATTTGATGGGCACAACTATCATTCTGAACAATGTACATTTGTTTTTTGTTCAAGAAATTGATGGTATTTTACAATGTAAACAAAATAAATACTACAAATAATGATATACAGTTGTCTCAGCTACATCACAATTGCAGTATTATCCTGTTTTAATTTTATTGGTTTGATTTTGCAATACTTGAAAACTTTATGCAGCATTTTGTTTAAAAAAAATAGGATTAAACATATAGTTTTATTTTTATCATAGTTGCAATATGTCTACTGTTAGGGGTTTGCACATGAAAAGATTACATTTTTATAGGCCAATTGGAACCTCACCCATGCAGTGTTTTGTTTATATATAAATTTTAGTGGTTTGTTTCTACCTGTACCATGTTTGTTATTGTTTGATATTGTGTTACAATTCTATTTCTACTTGTACTGTGTATTCTTGTTTGGTATTGTGTTTATATATTTGTTTTGTTGTATTGTGTTTATTGTTGTTTAATATTGTGTAGTTTACCTTTAAATTTGCATAGAATTATCTGCAGATGGTTCATCTTTTCGAACCTGTCAGCTAAAAATTTTTTTTTATCCTTTTTTTTTCTGCTACCGGGAGATAAAATGTTGCATCATAAAAAATATAATGCATCATTTCCCATTCAAATTAATTTAAATAATATAATTTATTTCAATTTTACAACTTAAATTAACATTTTCAAACACCTAATTTCTAATCACAAGTTTTAAACTCATAATGTAAATTTTAATGATAAATAATTCAATATTTCCTTATTTTTCAATGTAAACATTATCTCTTATTAAGATTATTTAAGTGCAATTAGTATTTTATTATATTTCAGTAATTTAACTTTCAAATTTCTTTCAACATACATTGCAAAATGTGTAAACACATCGGAATTTTCTAAGTCTAAAATATAAAAAATAGAAATCTTTTATTTATCAATATTTCCCTTTTAAATTATATTATGTGGATAGAAATATTTATTTCTAGCCGTTTGCGAAATTTTCAGCGACTTGTGATAAATACTTTGGCAGAAATACGCAAAAATATATTTTCTATCTTTTCTCATTTTTAATTTCGGCACGTGACGCCATGAGATCATTCTTTCCGACATTTTGAAAGTTCCAACAAGAAGGGTATTCCCCTTTGCCAAACAGACGCTTAGTTCAAAACCGGACGTCTGCTAAATCGTTTAACATTCCTTTTGGAACACGCACGTTGTGTGTGACGTCAGGCGCGGGAGGATAGGCGCTTTGGATTGGCTGGCGCGCTTTGTAATGGCTTTTGATGTTTGAAACTCTGGGTTCTGGAATAGTCATCATTCTTCACCAGGGAGCCGTTAAAGCAAGTAACTTGTGGGGGCTGCGACGCCGTGCCTTTTTTAGCCGGCTGTTGCGGCAGAAGAGTTCGGCTAGCCAGTGAGAAGAGATCGACGTTTTGTTAGGCCTTGGCGGCCGTATATCATCTAAAGGAAATATAATATTTTTTTTTCTTCAAGAAGCATTTCTAAGTAAATTTCATAGAACATTAATTGGAAGCCTTGAATGGTTGTTCTGCTCATCGACATTTTATTATTCTTCGATCAACCATACTTCTTTGCTATAAAAATATGAATTGATTATCTGTTTTTTTTTGTCGATGCAATAAATAGTAAATTGCCTTTGTAACGAACTGAAATCGTCAAAATCTGCATTTCTGAAGGAAGTTCTCAAACATCCTATTTCCAATTTTCCAAATCCGTAACTTCTCATTCGGTTCGGATTCGCATTTAATAAAAAGAAATAGAATCTACATTCCTGAAGGAAGTTTGTCAACAGCATGTTTCCAGTTCTCCATATACAAGAGTCCTTCAACGATCCGAGTTTGGCTTTATATTCCTGAACTTTATTCCCTAGTTTGACTTTATGTTCCTGAACTTTGTTCATTTTGGAGGCCTTAGAACTAAAAGAAATATTTCATAAATATCAGACTCTATAACATCACGATATCAGAACTTCACATTCTATTATGTTAACTTAAATCTCATATTTTAACAATTTACTTCTGCTTTTTCTCAGATGACAATATATCTCCAATTATCTAAAGTTATATTGAATTTTACATTCATTTTGATAATCTTTTCATAATTCATAATGTAAGAATGCATTCAAATTAGCAAATTTTATATATGTTTAAATAAACGTCATTTGTGAATTATCTTTCTGTGTTCAAGTACTTGGGTGAGTGTTTTCTTTTCTTTGTTTTTTTTTTTTTAGCTACGATAACTAGTAAATATAATTTTTATTTGATCTTAAATAATTTAAAATAATTCTTAAAAAACACATTAAGCAATGTCTACCACTTACGTCATCGGCTGTAGTGTAATTTTGAGCTTATGAATCGGGATTAATTTCGTTCAATTCAAACTTTGGATTGAATTCCACTCTCCAATTCATTAAGCCCAAACATTACAGTACATTTATGGTGCCGTTAACTTAGTGATTTCATTCTTGGAGTTATTGTTTTAAGCCTTTTTAATATTAATTTTTTCTTTTCATTCATAGGCATTAATTGATGCCATAACTTTAAAGATCGGAGATCGGGTTTCATTACTTTTTCATGATAATAGATAAAGTATATTTATTAATTAACTTATTAATTATTTAACCATTTATTTTAAAAATAATACTCACTAAACTTATATATTTTTTTTCTCTCTATTTCATGTGCGGACCCCATATTGGTGCAATATATTTTTAAAATATACATGATTTATATTTTTATTTATTTTCCTTTTAAGATTTGATTCTATAAATATATGTAAAGAAAAGAAATTTGATTTTTCAAAGATTTATTTGCTAATATTTTTTCATAAATTGAAAAAACGAAAACTTTATATATTACGCTTTGAATTTATAATGATTTATTGTTGCATGTTTTGATATTTGTAGTTATTGTGTTCCTTTTTTTCTATTTTGGGGGATTTGTACATTTTTGCATATATTTATTTAGTTTAACTGTATTGCACATTAATATGCATTTTTAGAAAATTTTTTAAAAAAGTAATCTTCCATTTTTTTTTATAATTTTTTTTCTTTCCTTCATCATTTTAACAAATTTTTCCATTATTATTTTTTTATTTGCTTTGCTTTAAGATAATTTATTTGTCATACATCAGTGTTTTAGTATACTTTTTGATTTTTCACGTGTATACAAATTATTACGATATGGCAAATGATTTGCAATTAAACGCGCTTATGGCAGCGATTCCCACTTTCCATGGAAAAGAAGGGGAAAATGTACATTTTTTCATTAAAAACATTAGTGATGTCTGTAACATACAGAATTGGAACGACGAGAATCGTATTCTACTCTTCCGCCTGTATTGTAGAGACAAGGCGCAGGAATATGTTGCGAGCGATCCAGAAATTAACAATATTGATAATTTTGAAATTTTTGTGCGTTTATTTAGAGCAAAATTTAGCAGAGAAGAGAATTTCCAGGAAACCTCTTATCAGTTCTCAAATACAAGACAAAAACCTAAACAGACAGTGAAGGAGTTGGCTGAGGTAGTAAAAAAATTAGTCAATCGATTGGTTCCAAACGCTGAGGATATTCCTCAAATGGTTATTCTAAAGCAAAAATTGATGTTTAATAAATTGCTCGAAGCTCTTAGACCGGATATTAAAACAGAGGTACTTAAACTTGGAAAGGAAAATTTCGATGATCTGGTTTCTAGTGCTATGGATTGCGAAAAAGCTTTGGAGCAGCAATGCTCTTTCTCAGTCAACACCATCAACGCGACGCAGGTTTCAAACAACAGCAGTCAGGACTCGTTGATTACAATTTTGTTGAAACAACAAGAAAATTCAAATAAATTATTGCAGAGTATGGCGGAGCAGTTAAAAGCATTAAAAGAAGAGCGGGCTGTTTGCCATATCTGTAACAAACAGCATAATACGCGCGATTGCTGGTTTTTTCCGTCTTTGCATAATAGGGGATTTTTTTCGCCGCAGCAAAATTTTTCTGGTCAGGGTAACAGTGCTGCTAATCAAGCAAGTAAATTTTTAAGTCCTAACAGTAATTCTCCAAGTAATGATAGATATTTTGAGAATCAGGGCAGAAACTTTGCTGGAGATTTTAGAAGAGGTAGCGATAACAATGTGCAGAGATTCAATAGGGGCAGAGGTAGAAATAATTATCGACCATATCGTGGCAGAGGCAGAAGAAATAATTTAAACTTCTAGAGGGTTCTGATGATATTTTGCACAATTTTTCCCCTCAATCTCACAGAGCCCTAGATGATAAATTTTTGCACGAGGGTATGAATTATTCTGATACTGCTGTTAACATTCCCAAATCACTTATGTCATGTTTTTCTGATGATTCTCCACTTCCTTTAATTAAATTAACATTTGGAAAACATAACTTTATTGGTCTTCTGGATTCTGGTGCAAATCTTTCTCTTATACAACCTAAAACTATTAACTTACTTAAACAAAACAATAAACTTAACTTTTTATCTAGATCTGTAAACATCAAGACCATCAATAATTCCAGTGTTCCTTATTTTTCTGCTGTACAATTAAACTTTAAAATTCGTAATAAATGGTTCAGCAATGTGTTTTTCGTTACCCATGATAATTGGCACTCTAACTACCAAATTATTCTCGGTTATGATTTTTTAAACCGAAATAACGTTTTGTTAGACTCTGCCAACTCTCAACTTATCATGGGAAACCTCACATTTCCTTTCGAAAATAAAAATCCTGATTCTACTCAAACTTCTAATTTTAACAATGAAAATCTAAGTTCCAATGACAATAATACTATTCATGATATTTCAAATTCCAATGCTGAATCATATGAAAACATTAATTCTCTCTCTAACGATATTAATCATGAAGATTCCAAAAACTTTGTCACACCAGCTAACCGTGTCATTATTCGGCCAAATCATGGCAGGATTATAAGACTTAAAGCATTACATAAAATTAACAATTCATTTAACTATTTATTTGTTCCATTAACTACCAAATTGCCACTAAACTTAGATCTTAGTCTTCATGAAGCAAATGTTAACAATTCTATTCTTCTGTATGTATTCAACAACAATAGTCAAAAAATTGTCCTCAACAAAAATACTAAATTAGGTTACTTAAAACAAATTTCTAAAGATCAAATTTCTACGCATGACAACAGTAAAACATACCAGGTAAATTCGCTAATTTGTGATGATATTTTAGAACTTCGTAAAAATGAACTAAAAGCTAATAATTTTCAAGTTGATCACTTACCTGAATCAGATAGGAAGAGAGTTCTCAAACTTCTTATGAATAATTCAGCTGTTTTTTCTTCTTCATACAGTACACTGGGATGTACAGATAAAGTTGTTCCTCATTTTAACTTACTGCATGATTTTGCTTTACAAACAAAACCATATCCCATTCCTAGAATTGCCAAGGAGCTTGCTAGAAATGAAATCGCTGATGTTCTGAAGGCTGGCATTATACCAAAAAGCGCGAGAGAGAAGAAAGAAAGAAAGCGCGAATTTTGTCAAAAGCTTGCGGAAAGAAAAAGCGAATTTCATCGAAAGATCGTGTTAAAAAAATGCCAATTTCGTCAAAATATCGCGGTAAAAAATGCAAATTTCGTTAAAGGATTGTGGTAAAAAAACACGTATTTTGTCAAAGGTTAGCGGTGAAAAGTGCAGATTTCGACAAAAAATCGCGTAGAAAGACGTGAATTTCGTCAAACGATTTTGGGAAAAAATCGTAAATATCATGAAATGATCGCAGAATAAAATCGCGAATTCGGTCAAAATTTACTGCACTGGGCTAAAAGATTGAAACCGGGTTCCTTTTCCTACTTTCAAAAGAACGCTGCGAAACAAGAAGAGACTAAAAATCGTGTAAAAATTTTCAGAGGAAAAAAATTACTATATTGACTTGAAAGATAGCAACCATATTCTTTTTACGAATGTCAAAAAATGGCCGCGAAACACGAAATTCAACCAATCAACCAACTTCCAGATTAATTTGAATTTTCTGAGCTATTATTTTTCATTTTCAAAGGAGGTAGATTCAGTGTACCCCCACCCCCATCCCCTTTCCCCCGGCTAATCGCATTTTAGAATTATTTTTTTCACATCTGCATTCCGTTTCAAATTGTTTTGCTTCTCTCTAGACTTTAAACTACGAAAGCAAACAGACAAATAGTTTCTAGTTCGTTAAGAACTTGCGTTAATTTCTCATGAAATTGCAAAAACATGCAATAGGAGGAACGGCTTTAAAAAAAATTTCCAAGAAACAAAAGACGTCAAAGTGGAATTATAAAGCCACCTTTTGGACTTACTAGACTAATACAGATTCTTGTAAATGTTCTAGTTTTAAAAAAGATAAACAACATAATTTTCTTTAAAAAGAAGAGAAAGAAAGAAAAAAAGAACGAGGTTTTTTTTTTTATCACATTTCAAAACTTAGGGTGTTAGTTTTTTGAACTAAACTAATTTGCTGAACTAACTGAACCCTGCTTTCACTTAACATAACTGTGTTTAAAATAACTGTGTTTGAGTCTGCGGAAGCGGGGGGTGCCCGGACACCCAGGGCACCCCCCTGGTTACGCCTATGAATAAGAGCAATCCACACAATATATTGGCAAATATTCCATTTCATTCTAGCATGTTGTTGAATTTCTCATTTTATTACATCGAAGAAGGGTTCTATTCTTTTTATGCCGTTCTGTTTACCTTCGTTCTTTACTCTCAAAGTAGTGTTGTTGTTTTAATCTCAAAACAGAGTTTCTCTTATTACCACATGCAATGCTAGCACTGGGTGCATTCACTCAGAATGAAAGTGTACCTTATGAAGATCACTCTGAATCCTACGCTATTATCATACTCATGATAGTTAGTAATCTTAAAAAGAAATTCTTTTATTTGAAAAACTTGATTTCCAATAAAAATGTTTATCTTTTAATAATAATAATCAAATTTTATTTAAAAATGTCTTTTATTAGTATAGATATATACAAATTTGTCTCATTAATATTTTTTGGCCAATCTTATTTGAATTTTACAGAATCCGTTAGTTAAAATGGGAGGATTGAAATTTGTGTCAATATATTAAGAAATAAATGGACAGTGTTAAATAGCACAAATTCTAAATACAGTCGAACCTCTATTTAATGAAGTCGCTAAATCCCGGAAAAAAGTTCGTTATATGGAAAATTCATTAAATAGAGATTCACCTTTTAAAATACTTTAAACTACGTAAAACAGTTTTTGAATTCATAAACACTAAATATTTTTACTAAAAGTAATTAATCACATTTTTTTAAATAAATTATATCGATTTGTTTTATTTATTTTACCCACTAATATCCATCATCAATTCATTTTTTCTGTGTGTTTAAATCTTTGAAATCTGCAATGAAAACTAAACATTGTCCGGGAATACACTGTATTTTCTGTTTCAAATAAATAGTTTTACATTAAAATTAATAAATTTTAATGACATAAACGTATTTATTATTATTATAACAAATAATTTTATCCATACATTAACATATGCGTCTTTAAATTTAATTTCTGAAAAATTCTGTTAATTTTGCCTGAATATTTGTATTTTAAAAAGTGCTTTCTCTCATAATACACCTTGCATCTTTGCAATGCGCCAAAAACCCCTTCATGCGTATTTTCTCCTAACTATAATCTGTGTCGGATTGTTTCGAATGATTTTAGCATTTCATCATACGAAGTTTTATTTAATTCCTGCATAATGATCATTTCCATCATCATCATATTCGTCTTCATCGCAATTCATTGCTGTATTGTTTTTATTTTTCACACTGTTGAAAATATCCAATTCGGATAGTGTTTCCGAATGATCAATCAACACATCATGGTTAATTTCTTCTTTTTTTCTCATCTGTATCCACATTCTTTTTAAGTTACTGTAAGGGATTATCGTCTTCGTCCTCCGTACTTACCGAATTCTCACTGCTGACAAAGAAGGTGCCTGGTAAAACCAGTTCAAGGCCATTGAACATCATAAAATGTGGTTAAAGAAAGAATAAATTTGAAATGTCCAGAAATATTTTGAGAAATGGGGAGAAAAAAAAATTTAGATCACAAGAAAAAATTCGTTAAATAGAGAATGCACTTCGCTATTTGGAGGTTATTTTATAAAGAAATTCGCAAAATGTTCTTAGTTCCAAGGAAAAGTTTGCATAATAGAAAAATTCGCAAAATAGAGGTTCGTTAAATAGAGGTCCGACTGTATGTGTGTTTCTTAACTCTTCTAAAGTTCCATCATCAATCCAAAGGATAAATTTAGTGTTTAAAACATAGAAATATGCGAGTGTGAGAGCTTGCGGCTAACGGTAAAATGATGGTGAGTGCTGAAAGGGAGGGGGAGGGAGAAAAAGAGAGTGAATTAAAGAAATGAAAGCCAGACTTTAGAAAAATTGGGCATACTGGACATACCATTAGCCAGGTTGTTAGAATTCTTACATATATAATAAGCTTCCCCAAAATCTAGATTATAGATTGATTAGCATTTCTGAATTATTGAACGTTTGGAAAAGTTAAAATTGTTATTGTTAGACCAACAATGGTTAGCAATAGTCGACATTTAATGCCACAATTTTTAACATTAGTTTTATGCTTCTGCCAAGCTGACCTTAAAAGGACGCTTTGATTGACAAATGTACATTTTATCCCATTCACAATTATCTTATAAATTCCCGATTGTGAAAATCTGCCTATTGGATGTCCTTTCCACTGATGATGGAGTTTTAGAAGCTCCAAAACATCTGCATCCTTTTGTATACACATATATTTACAATTTGTGCTATCTAATGTGTTGTCCATTTATTTCTTAAGAATCCTTTAGTGTTTTGTTATATTTACAACCCTTATAACTGTTTTATTTTAGAATTTTCCAATGTTTAAAAATAATATATTGAGATTACATATTTATTTTCTAATTAATTATTTAAAATTTCAGATTCTGATTCCTTTTTTGAAGCTTTTGGTTTAAGTGATAAACCATCTTCTTCACAACCTGAGAAAAAGTCAGCTGCTTCTCAAAATGTGCAACCAGAATTACAAATGCAACAGGTTCAAGGTTCTGGTTTTTGGACTGATACCTGGAGTTCTTTTTTTGAAATGAAAAACCCTTCTTCTAAATTAGACTCTAGCAATGAAACTTTGAACTTAGAAAGTAAATTGTTAGATAATTCATCAAGAAAAGACAATGCAGTTTTATCTCAGCCTCACAGAGCTAGCCTTTTCCCTAGTGATTCAACTCAAGCAGTTGTTTCAGACTCTTCTTCTAAGATAGAAAATGCTAACGTTCATCTGGAAAAGACCATATCTCCTGATCAAGAATGGGTTTCTCAAGAATGTGTAAATGATAAAAATAAAAATTTAGGGACAACATTATTACAAGAAAATCAAGATGCTATAGTAACTTTACAGCCATCTAATGATTCTTTATCTTCTTCAAAACATAAAGACAATTTGTTAAAGTCTCCTGCCATTGAAAATTCCAATAAACATTCAGATATCAATACTGAGGTGATTGGAAGTGAATGTGATAAAAATGTTAGCAAAAGTACTGAAGAAGTACTAGATAATGTTCCTACATCAGTCACAATTCCAAGCGACAGCAAAAATAAATCCTTTGATGAAAGCCAATATATATCTGTACATATTCCTCCTGATTCTTCTGATGCTGGCCAGAATGTTGAATCAGTATATGATGTAATTGAAATGAGTGATAGTGATGTGTCAAATAATGCCATGAAAAATTCCTCTGATTCTTTCACACGATCTGCATCTGTAGAAATAATGACTTCAATGTCCCAGTGTTCAGCCTATAATATTAGTAATTCTACTGTAGAGATTCCAAATTTGCCTGAAAATATGACTCAGAATCTTGGTACATGGGATTGGAATGCAGTAGAAAATATGCCACCTGGTATGTATATGAGTCAGAGTGAAAGTTCAGATTTTGTCAATAATAGTATTAGTCAGTCAATACAAATGCTAAGTTCTGACACTTCTTTTCATACGATAACAGCCAGTTCATTTACTAATAATCCTCTTTGGGTTAAAGATGAAAAATCTAGTCATTTTGTTGATAAATCTCAGAGTTCTTCTGAAGAACAACACTCACATCATAGTGATGGTAGTATTAATAGCAGCAAAGATGATGATGATGAAGATACAGACACAGCAGAAATCAAAGAATATGATGCAAAATCTTCAAGTAGTAATGGTTCAGGTACTACTTCATCAAGCTCTTTTGTTAAATGCTCAGCTGATGAAAATGATCAAAATTCTCACAGGGGACAATCGCCTGTTTCTACAACAGCTTCTGAGAGGTCTGATATTACTAAACACGAATCTGAGCAAAACACTTCAGGCGATGAAAATGAAACTGCCACATCTTCAGATATTGAAATATTATCTCCTCCCAATGGAGAAAATGGAGATCGCAATTCTTCACCTCTAAAGCATATTTGGTTGCCTAGGCCATTAAGATTACGAAGATCTGAAAGTCCTACTTCAGATAACAATAAGGATAGTTTAATGCCAGTTGTAAATGAACTAGAGGAAGTTGCTGGTTCTAGTGATAAAACTTCAGCTTCTTATAATAAAGGTATGTGAAGCTTTTTAATGTTTTGAGTTGCCTTTTTAGTACAGATTAAAGTTTTCTGTTAAAAAACTAATGTGATCCTAATATTTTATTATTAAGTTCTCAACTTCATATATTTTACAGTTTTTTCATATGTATGTAATATTTTGCTATATTTCTATATTAAATTTAAATAAAAAGTTATTCCTTTAAATTGCAGATGAAACTTTGCCTAGTAAAATTTTTAGTGAAGATAGCAGCCTAGCCAAGCTTCTGCAGGTATTTATATATCTTAATACTCCTATAAACAGCTATCGTTTATTTTTAAGTTTTACAATGAATGAGTTGATTCTTGAAAATGAAAATGCTTTATAAAATATAATACAGTGGAAGGTCTTTATAACATACAACTCCTCAGATGCAAAAAATGAGTTTTGCAGTTAAGAAGTGCCTGCAATCCACATTGTAGAAATATTGCTACTCTCTAGAGTACTAAGTTTTAGACTTTCATATGTGCTTCCTTAATTCAGAGCCTCCTCATCCTCCTATTCTCCTTAATTCAGAGTTTTTTAATTAAAAAAAGCATACTATTAAATAAAAAATTTGGAAATGAGTAATATAATGATTTGGTCAATTTTAATGATGTGTGAGGCAAAATTCTAATGCATAACCTCTTGCCCTTAGGTTTGTGTTATAAAGCTCTTCTGCTATAGTAAATGTAATAAAATTGAGCAATTAAAATAATTACTGTAAAATACTGTTAATCCACCCTTCCCGATTAAGCACCCCCCTCCCACTTTGTAAACAAATTGAAAAATTCAAGAAATCCCAAGAAAGCGCCCTCCTCACAAAAAAATTTCAGCTTGCACGTCAAGATCAATACCAAAAATTTTATCTTGCGAGTGATTTTTTTTTTCCAACGGATCAGAAAGGCATGACGAACTAAATCTATTATTCTACTTACCTTTGATTTCATTTATTTCATTCAGTTTATTCAAATCTCGTTTTGGCGTTTGCATTTACCTTTTGTTTTCATATCGCCATACATGCAGTTCAGTTATTCGTTTTACGATTCGATTAAGAATCGATTCGCGTCATCGGACTTTTCACTACCGATTGGTACTTCTGTTCAGTACAGCTATGTAACTTCATATTTATACGTATAATTCATATTTTTTATAATACTATTAGCCTTGTATATTATACTAATAAATATGTAAAATAATAGTGATAATAACAATTTACAGCCTTTTTTTAAAAGTAACTTTCAGAATTAATTTTATATCATGTTGGTTTTCATTCTTCTAAGTTATGGTAGATGGCGCCAAAATAATACAAAATCAGATTTATTGGTATTATTTATTTTATTATTAAGTATTGAATTGGTGATTTAATTTGATAATTGAAGGTGATATACATAATATTTACTTTATATATCACTATTTAAAATGAGTTAATGTAGTGATAAAGTTATATTTTTAAATTAATTCTATGTCAGTCAGATTTAAATTTCCCATTATGACACATTTCTTCTTTTCTTTAAAAAATTAGTTTCACTTTCAATATTTTTCACCTTATTATTGTTATTTTTGTGATTTGTATTATTTATTTAGCCTTTATAGATAAGAAATGATGAATTAAAAAAAGGTATGGTTATTTAATCTCCCTAATTTACAACAGGTGGCGACACTGCATAAAATGTTACTAGTTTTAGAAAGGATTTTAGGACAAATGCAATTTCTTAGTGTTTTTTAATTATTTTAAATTATTAAATTCCTTTTATTTTTCTGTTACCATATTAATGACAAATATTAGTGTTGTTATTTATCTTATGACAGATATTAGTGCTATTATTTATCTAAATGCATTCCAGTTTCAAAGCTTTTGAAACCTGAAATCGCCGTTCATCGCGAAGTTATACTGTTTTTCTATTTTGTATATATATATTTTTTTTTTTAATGTTTTTCTTTTCCCGCTTTATTAAAATAATGCATATTTTGCGACGATTGGCCATTACCATCCCTTACCCCACCACCCATAGATATCATTACTACAATTTTAATACCGTGTAAGCACCCCTCCAGTTTTTTTACGATTTTCCATTGTGTTTTTTTTTTGGGGGGGGGGGGGTGGATTAACGGTATCTGTCTAATACACTAGATTCTGAAATCCACACATGCTATTTATAAACTAAAAAAAACAGTGTGTGTGTGTGTTCATATGTCCTAAAATAATGTATAATTGTTAGATTTATAATGACAAAGTATTATAATTTCTAAATTAAAACATGATTTTGAAATTAATTGAACTATTTTTATTTTTCTTTTTAAAAAAGTAAATTTTCTTATGTTTTATAAAAATTAGTCATCAATGGATTAAAATAATTTTTTAGGTGTTCTACAATCTATAAAAATTGTTTCATAAGCTGTACAATTTTGTCCTTATACATTCACAGATAAAAGTGGACTCCAATTTTTAATCAAACAATGTGTTTTAACAAAATGTGAATGTACTATGAAAAAAGCCTGAAGCCTGTTCAAAAACATTTTATATGACAATTTATTCATTGTTCTATGTTTTGTGTGTGCATAGAAAAAGGATGTGAAATCAGAGCACAGAATTCTTGATCAAATAAATTACATGGTAAGACGTCTATATGACATATATATATATATAAGTAAGTGCATGGCATGTATGAATTTCACATTGGCTTGGCAAAATTGTAATTGTGGGAGCCTCTATAATAAGGAAGTACCAATTTTTTTTTTTTTTTTTTTGTATAAATGCTGCTAGTTTGAAAAATAATTAAAACTACTTAAATATTTTGAAAAGACATTACCTGCCAAATGAAATACACATATATGTGCATGCAAATTATTTTACTTCTTTTTTTTTTTTTTTTCTTATTCAGAAACAGGAAGAACTGCAAACTATTTTAGATTCTAGAGAAAGAAAGCTACTAGAATTAAGTAAAGAAAATATTGAACTTCAAGAGAATGAACAAAGACTAAAAAAGTAAGTTATTTAATCTTTCAGGGAATTTTTTTTTTTTTTTGTTAATTTTAATGCTATTTCATTCATTAGCTCTAATAGTACTTACACATAAATGCCAGGAAGATGCTTTGCACCAACAATGTGTAAGGTGGCGTTGGGATTATGCATGTAAATTACAAATGTAAAATAAAATAAAAGAATCATTAATGCACAATTAAATTTGAATTATGGTAATACTAGAACTAGATACATAACCGCAGCATCATATTACGGATGTGATGTGTAGTGGGTACAGGTAAAAGCTGATTAAAATTAAAATCTTTAAATTATCTCTCTTTACATGAATAATTATCTGAAAACATTAAATTAAAAATATTTTAAAATTCAGCTTTAATGTTGAATTTATTATGATACATTGTTCAAACCTGAATAATAAGATGTTCAAAATCAAATACTCACCAGAAATAACAATGTTGGTCACTCATCCGAAATCAGAACAATTGCAGCTAAAACTTCTGCTGTAAACATCATTTGCAGCATTGATCTGTTCAATCCCGTAATTTAAACAGTATAAAATTTATGTATAAAAATATTTTTAAATATTTTTTTAAGATATGCATTATTCATATGTGAAAATCCTTTCAATTAATATCCCAAAATAAATTCAGTTATGAGGAAATACATCAATGCTAAATTTGTGCATATAAAATATGTGTATTTGCATGTCCAGACCCCTACATTCATTTATATAAATATTAAGAATATAAGAGTACAAAATTTATTCCTTTCCTATTGTCTATTTTTGAACATTAAGTCCTTTCTTTAGTATTCAATATTTAGTAAAAGATCGCAAATAATGATTATTTTTAAACATTCAAACTGCTATCATCATAATAAAATATTTGTTTTTATAGCTCTTTATCAGAAGATACTAATTGACCATCGTCCAGCAATATGGTCCATTTTGAACCGAATATTTACTATTAGAACGATGAAAAGTTTTACACTTTTGAGAGAAGATGCAGTGGAATATTATATTTATGCTTGGAAGAATTCAGAAATATCAAAAAGTCTCATGAATAACAGAGAGTCGGAATTGAATCTTCTTCAGAGAGTTTTGCTTCAGAGTCACAAAACAATTATTACTCCTGATGATCAGCTGAGAGACAATAATTTAAAAGGGAAAGTTACTATACCATTTCCAGGTATGTATACACACGGAACATCCTCTTGAAGACGCTTTTTCAGCTGAATACACTGTGTAACGGAATAGCTCCATAGTTCATGAGTAAAGTTCTTATAGTTCAAATATTCCCTGGAACAACAGAGCATCATTATTCCCTTTTCTGTGAATCAGGGTCTTCTCAGCATCCTTCATCAGCAAAAACACGATGGCATCTTTCATCATAAAACTGTGCCAGCATCTCCCAATACTTCCCTATTTTATATTAGAAGAGTTTTGATGAAATATTAAATTTAAAGTGATCTATCAAAAGTAATTGGCCTTCGACCTGTATAGTCAAAGAACCAGTCACAAAAAAAAGTCTTTTGGAGTGATGATGCATGCATGTTTGTGCATCAACGTCCAGTCGAGAAGAGACGAAATCCCTGTAGGATCTTTTCGAGAAGAACGCTGAAATTCCAAAACGTCAATCAGCATTCACCAAAAGCGATTCTCAACCGTGCGGTCACTGAACTTGTATCTAAAACGTATTTCTCTCGAGCAAAATGGTGTCTTGTGTGATGTAAAGATGTTGTTTTGAAGCAGTGGAGAAACAAGATCATGACCGACTCAGGGTCTCCTAAAATGAATGGTGTGCGAATTTAAAAGTAGCAAAAATCAATAAAACTTAAAATTGGGATAACTCGCGATCTGTTGCATCAAAATAGACGAAATTTTGCCTGCTGAAAGTAAATAAATATTTAAATAGAGTAGATATATTTTGCAATGAAAATAATGAATATTTAAGAAATTTTCAAAGAAAATAACAGAATGATGTTTTGAATATCGGATCCTTTTTCAATAGTCTATTATTATTAATTTTAAATATTTTCTTGCTTTTCTGGTATTCAATCTATGGTTCTGGAATCACACATAACACAATAATGCTGATAATAGTTACTACTTATAATAAACTGTTTTCTTTTTCTACATTGTGACTTTTTAGTTAATTTTATATTGTTGCACTTTATAGGCAATTTCAAAAGCATTGTATAATTGCATAATATAATGTAGCATAGTATAGATATTATATTCATTGCTATGGTATGTCTATAGTGTATAGAATATGTATATTATATTCAATCTGGTGGACATAACATCGCACCAGAAATAATAATTGTTGTAACTATATTTTAGAAGTAAAATCACTTGAGATACACTTTATTAATTTTAACACAACTAAAATAATTGAGTTAAAATTAATCAGGTGTATTTACATATCCAGTGTTTACTTGGAGTTCCATTACCTTCATTCTATTCTGTTGAGCTGTTTCAGACAACAGATGCTCTTATCAAAAGGCTTTTTGAGTGAATTGTGTTCACCAGATTTGTCCAGGATAGTTCAGTCAACTGAGCATTGGCAGCTTAAGTCAAAAGAGGATCCTTGGCTCGAGTACTTTTTTTCACACAGAAAATTACAACTCATTAGTATTAAGTACAAATTTTCCTTTTTTTTTCATATTAAGTTATCATTAAATGTAAGATTTATTTTATCAGCCATAATTGTTTTTCAATTAAATTTAAGTATTCTGCACAGCACAATACTTATTTATTTCCGGTGTCACTTCTGAATTTTAATTTAACATAGAAAAGCCTATGGATCTCATAACTTTTTGATTTTTTTCTTCCTACCTTTTTGTCCCTCATGCCACAATTTTCACTATTTTCATTGAGAATGAATGGTCATTTTCCTATAAAAATTAACATTATTTCTTTATTGTTGCAAAATTGCGAAAGCTGTGATAAATTTTTGTCTACAGCAATTATTTTTCAGTTCAAAGATTTCCACGTGAAAATTGAAATAATTTTTTTTAAGAATTAAAAATAAGATTAATATGGCATCAAAGTGGAAATAAAAATGATATTTTCAAACATTTGTTACTAATACAAAGTGCATTAATATGAGTTAACCCCTTGAAGGGCACCGGTATATTATATATACCACTTAATTTTAATTCTTAAATGCCACATTGACACCAGCATTTTAAAACTAAATTTTGAATTATACTATATACTTCAAGAAACACTTTTAGTTACTTTCATATAAATTTTCGATACTTTTCGGTTAGCCGGGCACCAGTGTTATATATACATATATATGTATATATATATACTTATACATATATGTATATGTGTGCATATATACAATATATGTATATATACATATATGTATGTATGTTTCAGTGGCGTGGCGTGAAAATTTTAGGTGGTCATCGCAATTATTTAAGTTTGTGGTGAAAAATTATTAACTCTAAAATTCAATGGTTGAATGTTCAAAAAAGAAACTTTAAATCTTACCTTCACTTATACATGAACTCCAAATGTTCTGCTAAAACTGGATCGTAGAGTTTTAAAAGATTTAAAGTTTCAACATAATTTCCTTGATTCAAAGAGGAAGTTTTTTCATTGTGCCTTTGGAAGGGTAATTCTTGTTTGGCAAGAAAACATGTCACATCTATGAGTCGTTTTAAAACTTCACGATTTTTCTTAACTTTTTTGTTATGCAAATTGTTATTAACTTTGAGGGTTTTGTCTATTCCTTCATCTATTCGTTGCTTTCCAAAATTGTACAGGTCTACTACACACTGAAGATGTGATTCAGAATTTTCGTGTGCCTTGGTTGATTTGGTTAATCCATTCAAATTACTGAAACCACTAAAATTCCAAACGTTTTTGGATTTTGAAAATAAAAGACAGGGCCAGCAAAAAAGTTTGGACAAACTTTCACTACCACAGAGCCAAGTATGAGAATCATAATTAGAAACTGTAAAGTGTCTGGTATATTCTCTGCCTCTTTCTTTTACTTTAGACGATAAATTTTTGAGTGATGGACAAGGTCTACCATTTTAGACAATATGCAGTTTATCCTCAAATCTTAAAGAACCGAAAGGTTTTTCCAGGAGTTCTTGTATAATATCCGATTCAGCCATGTTCGAATCAGTAAAATGGGCATCAATGGGGAAAAAATTTCAGTTCATTCAATGAAAACACTGAATTATCCAAAACGAATATTCAAAGCCGATGCAAAAACTTACCAAAAAATAATTAAAACATTATCTTAATTAATAAAAATATGTATGACACAGCAAGACACAAAAATCACTGAACAACAAACCCGCCAAACAAACAGAAATATCTAAAAAAAAAGTGCACATCGGAAGTTGGCTGTTCTAACTTACGATCTAACTCCCTCCCCAAAACTTTCAATTTCAATATATTAACTAAACCATCTCAGTTAAAAAGCCGAATATACGATATAATGAAAGAGAAAAATTTGGCTTCTGTCCAACAGAAGCGCAAAAATCTGCGATGAGTAGCCTACCTTTAATTGGGAGAAAGATGTGCGGGGTGAGTGGGAATGAAGTAGAAAAAAAACGTTACTTGGATGCGCTAAAGTTTGCGAATCGCGCGAGGTTTCTCTTCGGTTTTTACACATTTTGGATCGGGATTTTTTTGTTTTTTGGAAAAATCATAGTTTTTAAATTATATTTAAACTTAAAATCTTCTATCTTATTCTCTGAAATATTGCTTGGTCATCGCCGCATCGTGCGATGACCGGACGCCACGCCACTGGTATGTTTATATGTATATATAACACTGGCGCCTGGCTAACCGAAAAGTACCAAATTTTCTTGTAAATTCTGGTGTCAATCAATCATTTTACCATTTTAGAAACCAAAGTACGTTGCCCTTCAAGGGGTTAATACAGAAAGCAGGTGAACATGACGTCAAATTTAAAACAAAAAATTTATATATATTTTACCGATATTGATTTTAAAACATGAATATCAGTTGTCTATAAATGAGCGCATAGTTCCATTAAATAGTTGTTAACTTTGTGATTTATTTATATTTTTCTTTTATTTACTAGGGGGCTTGGACCCCTACGAGCTACGCTCGCCAACCCCCGTCCAGGCACCATAGACTCTAAATGCACGCTAATTTGATTGGCTTTAAAAAGATTTCGAAAGATTGAATTATAATTTAAAAAACAGTGGCGATCTCTCTATAAACGGATTTCTATTCATTTCTCTTTGATTGGGGAATTTTAACGCCAAATCCGTTGCGGCACTACTTGATTATCCCGTCGACCAATTTCGCCAAATTATATAAATCGCCAAACCACTCGCCAAATTATACAAATTGACATAATTTTTATTTTAAATAACGAAAAAACAAATAAATTAGTACAACATTAATAAAAATACAAATAAAACGTCGAAATAAAAATAACTTGATGACGTAGACACGCGTAACAACATTTCAAAATAAGCTAATATAAAAGGAATTAAGTAAACTGAGTCTTTGTCTCCTGGTATTTTTTAACAAAGTGAAAAGAAAGTTCTTTTAAATGAGACATTTTAAATTAATCGTTTTTAATCTGACGTAATTTTGACCAAACTATTCTTTCTCTTTTTAATATTCACGTGAAAATACTTGTGTTAGAAATGAAATATTATTTGCGCTTTCCTAACAAAAATAGTTGAAAAATATCTTCTTAAAATATCAAATAAATGTCTAGCGCAATTTCTAAATTTAAACCGTTTTGCAATATTATTTTGTGTTCATTTTATGTAATAACTGTAATGTGACATAAATATGACGTAATTTCTCCTATTTAAGACTTCTAACGCATGTTAATAAATTTATTGTTTTACAAATTCCTTTCTCTCTTAAAATTCACGTGTAATTATAGTTTTTATGACGTAATTTTTAATAAGTTCCTGCTTTTTGTACATAATTATTTAATTCTAATTCCAAATGTTTTTTTCTGTTTATAATAGTCACGTGTAAATAAATTTTTAATTTATTTACACGTATAAATATTTTTTTTTTTTTTTTGAAGCAAACATTATTATTTCCGCTGTTTATACAGTTGGCAACAGTTTAAATTAATCTCACTTTCTAAATTCTGTTAAAAATATCTCTAGAAATGCTGAAATTCTGAATTTAAAATAGAAATAAAACCTCAAAAAATTAGTCAAAATAAAAAAATTAATGCAATCTGCACTCCGGCAAATTCTAACGCATAAAATGATCTAAAAATGATTAAATTCCTATGAACAGTTTTTGCTCCTATAAAACTTTTTTAGTGGAACGATTTTGTCCAAATTTAGCATTAAATATCTCTTAAAATAATTCTTCGATCTGAAAACTATCTGCATCAGCGTGTTTATCAAACATTTCTGTATAATTCTACCGATTTTCATATTTTTGTATGCATTATTTTTCTTAATATTAACGAAGAAAGACCTCCGGTCACAAAAAATTCAAAACCGGCGGCGGCGGCGGTGACAGCGGTAGTTACTTTTTTTTAGAATAGAGAGATTTATTGATTGATGGATGAAATTTTAATTTCTTTACAAAATATTAGCCGAAAACAAATACTGTAACTATTTATATTGTTTTATAACTGGGTAACAATTGAAATTGTCCAATCTTTAGAGGTTAATAAATTTGCCAAAAGCGAAATTTATTTTACAGGTTGCATCAGTATGATGTCAGCGTTACAAACTAACATGTTTTTTCTGTATAATATACAGGTGGTTATCAAAATAATGGAAACACCCTAGATTTTGAAGGAATTCTTTATTAATATGGCGTAGGACCGCCTTTGGCATGTAATACAGCTTGGATTCGCCTGGGAATCGAATCATACAAATTCTGAATAGTGTTTAGAGGAATATTGTACCATTCTTCATGGAGATATTGTGAAAGTTCCGTGAGAGATGCCGGTGGAGGATATCGATTCCGGATTGAAAGCTCTAAAATAGACCACAACGGTTCGATTATGTTGAGGTCTGGGGACTGTGCGGGCCAAGGTAGATGTTCCACCTCATCCTCATGTTCATCAAACCATGATTGGACAACTCTGGCTGCATGAATAGGGGCATTATCATCCTGGAAAATTCCATCTCCTGCAGGAAACAAAATTTGCATCATGGGATGGACCTGGTCAGCTAAAACTTCTCTATACTTCTCCCCAGTGATCCTTCCTTTCAGGGTTACGATTGGACCAGCTGAAAACCATGGCACGGCTGCCCATACCATGACCGATCCACCTCCATGCTTGACAGTTGGACGGAGGCAATCAGGATCATACGCTTGTGCAGGTGTTCTCCAGACATGTACCCGTCCTGTTGTGGGGAACAATGGGAAAGATGATTCGTCTGACCATATAACAGTCTTCCACTTATCAATCGACCAGGTTTTGTGGTTGTGGCACCACTCTAGACGACGTTTGGCATTAGCATCTGTGACAAGTGGCTTGGGAATTGCTGTTCTGCCGTAAATGTTCTCTTTATGAAGGTATCTCCGAACTGTAATTGTTGACACTGGAGAATCCAGATGCTGATTGAGCTCTGCGGTCACTTTGGCTGCAGTTGTTTTCTTTTTAGACATTACAATCCGCTTCAATACCCGTCGGTCTCTTTCACTCAGCTTCTCCTTCCGTCCACTATTTTGCTTTGCTGAGCTTGTCTTTCCGCGCTGTGTGTATGCTGTCATGACTTTAGACACCGTACCTCTAGAAACGCCTATAAGCTGGGATGTTTCGGTCACCGTTGCTCCAGCTAGTCGGGCTCCTACAATTTGGCCTCTTTGAAAATCTGTGGGGTCTGACATTTTACGCTTCTGACAAAAAAAAAAAATCAAAGCGTAGACAATTCTTCTAGAGCTCTCTCATACTACCTAATACATGTACTTTTTATATTAAAAAAAATCTGGTAGCTAAGATTATATTTTAATGCTTACGAAGTGAATTCTTAAATGTCCCTTTCATTCACAAGTGTTTCCATTATTTTGATAACCACCTGTATATATATTGTTAATAGGCAGTTTCTTTTTGTGGCAACAAGATAGAAAAAATAAATATAGGGACATTTAATGTTAAGTCTATGGCATTTTTTCTATCTCAAATTATTCCTAATGACATGATTTTTCTCTTTTTGTTACTAAAACCATGACACTGAAAAATTTTTTAGTTAAATTATCATCGGTCGAACAATTTTGACGACTAGAGTAACTGCTAAATAATCGTTTGGTAAATTTAAATCACAAATTGTGATGCAATACTGCATAAATCAAGCCATGATTCTGTTGAATTTGACATCAACTCATTTTATTGTATTACTTATTAAAAAAAATTTGCATATTAATCAAAAACATAATTTGCACAAAAAAAAAAAAAAAAAAAAAAAAAAAAAACAGTTTATTTCCAACATTGTTTAAGCCCAAGAAGGGACTGATATTAAGATATTTCATTCAGTTGCTTCTACATTTAACGTTAAATTCTTGTAAGGAATATGGTTAAACTAATTTAACTTTAAAAAATAAAAATAAAATTCAAACAGTATTATACTTAATCTGCCCTAAAAATTTTGATTCCGTTCAAATAAAATCGAAATAAGTCTTAGACTTTTTTCCATTTTTAAGTTGCAAATATTTGTATTGCAGATTTTGCATGTTTATACAAAATGATAAGCTACATACAAAATGCAAATCATAAAAAAAAAGTCTAAGAATTATTTCGATTTTATTTGAACGGAATCTAAATTTTTAGGGCGGATTAAGTATCATACTGTTTGAATTTTATTTTTATTTTTTAAAGTTAAATTAGTTTAACCATATTCCTTACAAGAATTTAACATTAAATATAGAAGCAACTTAATGAAATATCTTAATATCAGTCCCTTCTTGGGCTTAAACAATGTTGGAAATATTTTTTTTTTTATTTGTTATGCAAATTATGTTTTTGATTTATATATAAGTAATGGGAAACTGAATAAGTACTCTTCTTTATGAAATAACAGTGGTTTAATAAGTTCTAGATTAACATTACAAATAAAGCAGCATAATTGCACTATGTAAAAAAATTAAGGGGCTTTTGCTGAACATATCAGCTGTCATTATTTTTACTCTGGGGGTAGAGGATCAGGACCATGTGCCCCAATCAAACTCTAAGTGCACTCTGGCTTGAAATTGAACAATTAATACTCAAGCCAGAACAAAAAAACTATGCTTCAGCATATATCCACTTGGGTTGTGTCTTTGACGTCAGAACTTTCTCGTGGAAAAGTGCTTGCATCATCTTGTTACTAGAGTGTGTACAGTGGGAATCTTTAACCACAGCCACACATTATGTTATTAACAGACAGATGAATACATAGGATTAAAAAGTCAAAATGTCCTGATAAAATCTTAAATATGCACTTATAACTTTTAATGAAAACCATATACTTGTGACGAGTGTTCCTAATTAGCAGTCGCTAGTCGTCAAATGCAAGTAAATTATTACATTTGACGACTGCAAAATTATTCTCGATCATCAAATTTGATGCCTAGCCTTTTTTTTTAATATTTATTAATTATTATTTTAATGGTTAACACACAAACACAAAAAAAATAGTGCAACTTTGATTTCATGTTATGAGATTCAAATGTAGAAATACACAAATAAAAGATGGTTTTTCATTTTCCCAACCCATTTGAATCCAGAAAATGTTCTTTTAACTTCAGCAGGTGTTACTGGGTAATAATTGTAATATCAGTTGGTAGCTCATTTCTATCACCATAAAAGTCATTTCATTTTTACACATTTTTAATCTAACTTTTAGTGTAAAATAAAAGTTAACTTCTCCCTGATTTTCTCTCCCTCGGCAGACTCAGAAATGACAAAAACACACATTTGAGCATTTTTTATTTCACAAACAGCACCATTTAACAAAGAATTCTTTGGTTCTAGTTTTGAGCTGGCTAGAATTAAGAAATTAATAAGAGTTTCTATGGTATAAATTTTTTTCTGAAAAATCCTATCATTCAGCATATTGTTAGCAGAGAAAGTAGCAGAAGAGCATGGACTATCATAAGCATTAACAACATTTCTTATAGACATAGATTAAACTTTGCGCAAATTTTAATAGAAAAGTTAAAATCTTTAACAACGATTTTACGCATAAATAACGTACAGAACGACAACAAATTCCCATACGATCGTTTCAAGGATTCCTGGATCCCCTTCCTCAGTGAGAAAAAAAAAAAGAATTAAAATGGGTTTGAAGAACCCCTCGGGGTCTATAACCAAGGAGTTCTTCAAACCCATTTTAATTCTTTTTTTTTTCCTCACTGAGGAAGGGGATCCAGGAATCCTCGAAATGATTGTATGGAAAATTTTTGTTGTTCTGTACGTTATTTGTGTGTAAAATAGTTGTTAAAGATTTTAGCTTTATTTCTTATAGAATCTAAATTTTGTGCATAAAATATTGTTGCATTTAACCTTATATTCCATGTTATTAACACTTGTGATACTTTGCAGAATAAAAAGTGGGAAAACATGATAACCAAATGATGTACTTAACCTAGATGATCTTGTTTATTTGTATATGAAAACAAAAAAGTCAAATGAAAGGCACTAAATTTTGTTTATATTTTTTGCATAAAGTGCTGTAAAGACTTAAGGAATTTATAGCAAGCTGAACATGCCAATCTTAAAAGTTAAAAATATGCAGTTGGTCTAATTATTAACGATAAAATTACTCTCCATCTTGTCACTTTGAGTGGCTTGGGTATAAAGTTAAATTCTTATCATTATTTATTGCATTCTATCTTAATGACTACATGTATAAGCTTCAATATTTTAAGATGACATATTTTCTTCTATCTAATTATACAGGTGTTAATTTTGTATATTATAGTCAGAATTTTTTTTTTTCAGTTTAATCCAAAAGATGCGTGTAGAACAAGCTAAAGAATCACGAGATATTGCCGCCTTAACAAAAGAATTTACCCAAAGACTCTCGTTGGTTGAGAATCAGCTTCGAGAAACCACCCAGGTACTTAATTAATATTATGTCACTTAATGTATCAGACGAATTTTCCCTCTTATCCAAATAATAAAGAAAAATGCTTTTGTCATGTGTATATGATGTAAAATATGTGTAAAAATTTAATAGATTTTAATTGAAATAGCTTTTATTAACCATATCACGGGAGGTTTAAAATTAAAATTTAACAGGCAGTGTACAGTCATAGCAACTTTATTTATTTGTGGATCCAATAAATCTTGCTTATTTAAATACTAATATGAAATTGTACAGCTGCATACTTTGAACATTCAATTTATGAGAGAAAGCAAACAAATTTCAGTTTTCACAGAAATTTTTTGTATAGAAGTCCTTTTTTAAAACAGTGTTTTTTAATTTAAAAAAATTCATATGGCTTAGTCGATGCAGTTCAGTCTCAGAAACCACATTCTCCTGTTACATGTTAGATATTCAATACATCAAAAACATTTCTTTATATAAATTAATTTATTTTAACTAAATTTTAAAGATATTAAATAAAAATTTCTTCAGTAAGCTAGCATAATGGTTAAAGAAATTGAGGCAAAGTTAGGTATTGCTTAATATGTTCACTGCCAAAAAATAAACGTGCTAAAAAATAAGTGCTGTTTATGACTTGCAGTTAAATCGACAGCAATAAACACGTTTCATGAAAATTGCTATCATATGGAATAAATATTAAAGAAAAAATAATGATTTCTAGTTTTTAAAAATGCAGTATGCTTAACTCAAGCTATTTCATATCTTTGAATAAGTATCAGAAATGAATGCATCTTTACTTTTAATAATGCATTATGAATTTTTTTCTGTGTATTAATATTTTTACACTTTTGTTGGGCAGTTATAAAAAAGATTATTTGTAAATTACATCATGGGTGCCTACTATTTCTCATCTTCCAAAGCATCTTTAGAAATTTGTTAGGTGCTTGTGCTGTGTGCAAATTTTAAATTATAAATATAATTCAATTTGCAAATTTCAGTTCTCTGGAAAGATTTTCTTTCTCTTTAAAACCCTTTGAAAATTTGCTTCATACATTTTGCTTCCTAAACTTATTTCCTTTATTTTATATCAACAACAACAAAAAACATTTGATAAATTATCATTATAGTTACTTATTAACTGTACATAATCATTATAAATTAATATTCCATGCACTTAGGCTTAGGATGTGGTTTAATATTTATTTTAGCTTTAAAAAAATTCTATAGTTTAGATCTTTTTTAATTACAAGCAATATTGAGTTTGATTTTTTTTTTTTTTTGTGCATATTGTGTGTGAAAATATTTAATCTTGTACATATAAATGAAAATAATGCATGCAAATTGGGTTTTGCAGTATTATGGTTAACAATCTACTTATAATAAAAGCTGAGTGCACGTGACCGGCGGAACGATGCCGGTGCGAACCACTCTGGTCTGCGAAACGACCGTAGTTAAACGCAATGTTAGGCTTAACGAAAAACATATCTTAACATATGACAGCTAAATGATAATTTTTTCTACTTAAAATCATGTCTGTTCAGCATATTTTCATATAAAACATGTGTATCATATCCATTTATAATGTATTAAGTTCTAAATTAAAATTAAGCTATTAGAAATCAAATCTAAACAAACGATACTGTTGCCATTCAGATTCAAATTCCAGCAAATTAAGAAACAAATGAATGACTCTTTGACGATTCATAAAAAAAAATACGGCTAACATCTGATTCTGCTTTAAATATATTTTTTAAAGCATATTATAGCCTTTAAGTTTTTTGAAATGCGTTTTTCATTATTGTTTACATTTATAAGCAGCAATTTTATTTACGACTGTTTACATTTACAAGCAGTCAGTTTATGACATACATATGAAATATTACGTAATTTATTGAATAAATATTTTAAAAAACATTATTTAATGATTATTCATCATTATTCATATGAATCATTCATATGAATATTGATTCATATCAATGATTCATGTATTTCACTCTTCTGTAGTGGCAACAGTGAAACGCTGATTCTAGGAAAAACAGAGGGATAAACGTGCTGATTTTTCGCCACTACTCGCTTTCATCTGTCAATAGTTATTTTTGAATGTTTTAAAAGTTTTTTTAATTTTTATTATGGACTTTCGGAAGGAAGGTGCCAATTGACCAGGAAAAGAATTGCGCAATCGCGGCAATCAACGGATTTGTCAGTTTGCCTGATAAACTCTGCTGAGTTTACACCGAACAGAATTAAACACCCATACGCACAATTTTTTGTTTATTTTTTATCTAAACTATGCATATTTTAAGTTCTGTTCATAAAGTGTTTATCACTCACAGGAACGTTTCATTATAATAAAGATTTAAAAATCAAAATTACATTTTTTTTTTTAAATTTTACTAAATTTTTGTACCGTTAAAAAACATAGCTTTTTGTATGTGTATTACTTTCAACGATGCACATAATGGTGTTTTAGTTTTGGCCAAATATATGCATCAAATTTTAAAGTTTCATCTAAAATTAAAAAATAAACATCTGATTTTTTAAAGAAATGCCATATGTTTTTTGTTTTATTTTTAAGTTTCTTATTTCACCTATGCTGCATTTTTTAAGCTGAATTTAATATATTTCTGTGAATTATTTTTTGCTGTTTGAAAAATGCAACAGCTTTTTTTTTTTTTTTTTTTTTTTCAACTATGCATATATTTTTAAAAGCATTTACAGACATGCCACTTTCCAGCGAAAACAGGGAATTCCATTTTTTCGGCACAATTTATCATCCCTGGGATTGATGCAAATCAGTATTAAAATTTGTTGACATTTTTAGGACGAGAAGGGGGGGGGGTAGCAGAATTTGACAAAATAAAAATGCGAGTACAAGCAGCTGCAATTTGAGTTTATTTCTAATCCTTTCCCATGACCTACTGTGCATTTAGTCCATGTATAGAAACAAACAGCATGAAAAAAACATATAGCCAGGAGCTTGCAACTATCATCTGTCTGCTTTCCCCGAAGGATTGCAAAAATCATCAAAATATCGTAGAAAAAGGGTGGTTTCATCAAACGAATATGAATTCCATCAAAGGATTGCAGAAAAAAGCACAATTTTTCCCAAAGGGTCCTTTAGAATGCATATTTCGTCTAAGGATCATGGAATATGTGAATGTCGCCAAATAATCGTGGAAAAAACATGAATTTCATCAGATGACTGCAGAAAAAATGCATTATTTGATCAAAGTATCGCGAAAAACGTGAATTTCGTCAAATAATCACAGAAAAAATATGTTTTTTGATTAGAGGATCACAGAGAAAATGAGATTTTCATCGAAAGGTTGCAAAAGTGCAAGTTTCAACATAAGATCCTAAAAAAAAATGTAAATTTTGAAATCGGGGGATCTTGAAGCTTATTGGTTCATCAGTATCAGGTGAACCGTTAGTCAGCTAAATTTTCTGTTACGTAACTAATTTGCTGCATACATTCGGATGCCCCTGTGCTTCTGTCAACGTATTTTGATTGTAAGGTAAGTCTCGCTTGCTCTGCTGTTTCTTTCTTTCTTTTTTTTTTTTTTTTAATTAGGATTTTTGCATTAGCTGTTTAAAATGCACCCTTTATTGGTGAATATATCGAATTTTACATGGTTTACCGTTTTAGAGACAGACGATTCAGCCAACGGCTGCCGAAAAAATTCAGAGTCTGAAAACATCGAGGGTGTATTACCAAACATCCATCAAAATTTAAATTTAATTCAGTTAGAAGAGAAGTACCATACCTTGACGATGCCTTGGATTTCCATGCGTAAATACGGGTTAGGTTCCCTTAGAAAGACCCCCACGAAGGGCACTCCCCCTAGGGCCCATATCCCAAGCGTAGATAATCGGCCGTCAAAAATCAACCAACCAACCTTGACGATGTTTCAGACCCTGACTAGGATCCCTTTTTCTAAACATTAAATTATTGATTTTTTTTAAATTTTAACTGATTGTTTGTTTTTTATGTAAATACAGTCGAACCTCGTTAACATGAACCTCAAGGGGAATCAAAATTTTGTTCATGTTAACAGTAATTCATGTTATCAGTATCAAATCTTTGTATTCGCTTTTATAGGGAACTGTGAAAACAATTCATGTTAAAAGTAATTCACGTTAAACGTGTTCATGTTAACGAGGTTTGACTGTATTTGAAATTTTTTTTGTATGAAACTCCCCTTTTTTTTATGAATCGCCGTCTCATTTATTGGTATTTCTTTATATTTATGCTTTTACTTTTATTTTATGTTTAATAAATTTTTTGGCAGTTGTGAGCGAGATTTTACCTGCATTCGTAACAAATTTTTCAAGATGGCAGTAAAACTTCGTTTTTAAATCTTTATGTTACTTATAAATCCATGTTTTTACATCATTTTCTATTTTTTTGTGCAAATCATTGATTTATAAATAACATAAAGATTTAAAAATTGAGTTTTTCCGTCACCTTGAAAAGATTTTTGGCACAATTTTTTTCGCCAAGCGGCACAGGATGCAGAACTCTTCTCTGAATTTTGTCAAAGAAACGTGAGAGGTGTAATTCGTCAAAAAGGCGCAGGAAAAATGTGAATTTTGCAACAAATCCCGATAAAAACACTCATTTCGTGAAAGGATTGTGGTAAAAACAGCCATTTTGTCAAAAGGCTGCGAAAAAAACATGAATTTCATCAGAGATGTGCAGAAAAAACGAGAATTTTACCATAAACATTAAATTATTGATTTTTTTTTGTTTGTAAATTTTAACTGATTGTTTTTTGTGTAAGTATTTTTAGTTTTTTTTAATATATTTTTTTCTGTATGAAACTCCCCTTTTTTCTGAATCGCCGTCTCATTTATTGGTATTTATTTATATTTATCTTTTTATTTTATATTAGTAAGTTTTTTGGTAGTTGTGAGCAAGATTTTACTGGCATTCGTAACAAATTTTTCAAGATGGCGGAAAAACTTTGGTTTTAAATCTTTGTTATTTATAAATCCATGTTTTTACATCATTTTCTATTTTTTGGGCAAAATCACTGATTTATAAATAACAAAGATTTAAAAATGATGTTTTTCCGCCATCTTGAAAAGATTTTTGGCAAGATTTTGAACAATTTTTTTTTGCCAAGTGGCACTCTTCCCTGAATTTTGTCAAAGAAACGCGAGAGGTGTAATTCGTCAAAAGGGAGCAGAAAAAAAGCAAATTTTCCAACAAATCCCGATAAAAACACTCATTTCGTCAAAAGGCTGCGAAAAAAACACGAATTTCATCAAAGATGTGCAGAAAAAATGAGAATTTTGCCATAGGGTTGTTGGAAAAAGCTCTTTTTTTTCCCCCGCATTAGGTGGTTCATATTTTCTTCATTTGAAGGTTGACTTTTACAAACACTATTTTTTTAATGCTTTTGAGGACTTGCCACTATCTGAATAATCATGCATATCAATCACCTGTTTAATTGAGTCTGACTTAATGTTGTAAACTTACAATAACACTTTCCCGTCATTTTTGACGGGGCCATATGCTAGTAAATAATAGAAATAGTTTTAGATTTGCCTGTTTGAAATTTTTGTTATTTCTCCTTCAAATGAATTGGGAGGAGATGCAATTGTATTGCATAATATGGTATTTTAATTTATAATATTTTGTAATCAGTTATATTTATAAAGAATTCCAGGATTTAGATTAAACAATGTATGTGTATTTAGAGGTGGGATTTAGATTTTAAAATATATTTTTGTTGCTTAATGTGTGCATGTAAAAATTCCTGAAAATTTTTATATTTCCTACAGGGAAGATTTTTGTAAGCAGATTTTATTGCACTGTCTTTTTTAGAAAAAAAAAAAAAAAAAAAAGAAATTTTGTTCAGTCAGTCTTAAAAATTCTGAGGTAAAAAAAAAAATGGGCTTAAGAGTGAAAATAATATAAATTATTTCAAATTGAAAATGTTCACACCGAAGTCTTAGATCCTCTAATACCGTATGGGACCCATTATGCAATCCTCAAGACTGACCCGATTGCAATTTTCAGAATTTCCTGATTTCAGATCGCTGCTGAAAACTTCAATATCATGCCCATAAATATCACCACCACCTCATTCTTTTTACAAAATAACTTATCCTTATTCTGCATTGGTGTTTTAGATGGTGCATTAGAGAAAAAAAGTGAAAGCAAATTCTTCTATTGTTAAAAGAAATTGCTGAAAATTATAAAAATACTGTTTTAAAGTTTCTTGTATTTTATATACAAAACATGTTCATAAGAAAAAATTTTGCTCTATTTCACAGGTAAGTTTTTTTTTATAATTCTAAACAATGGTCAATAGCAATATTCTGTCTTTTCTCCTTCCTCTACATTGCTATCCTCAGAACTAAAATTGATGTCTTTTGAGCACTCCGCTGATGATCTTGCTTCCAATTAATTGGAGCTTAAACGGAACATTTTTATCGGCATTTAGAGAGTCTTATATATTTTTATCATCAATTTCTGCTGCACTTGAAACACTTTAGCACACTATGATAGTTTTGGGATAATTTGTTTTCTTGCAATAGGCAGAAACCATGAAGTTAATTGCTTTCTTCTTCTCCATCAAAAAAAAAAAAAAAAAAAAAAAATTAAAGTTGGCCAGATATTATCCCAAGTAGTCACAAAAGTATCTTTTTAATGGCATTCCTGGAGTTAACAATATTCCAAAGGGCATTTTTGATGTGAAATGTTTCTGAAAATCTTTCATCCTATTTCAATTCCAGATTTCTAAATACTTTAGGATGAAAACTGCTTTATATGAGCATTTTAATGAATTTTGAATGCCTTGATCAAAGATGCGTAATTAGGTGATAAGGTAACAACTTAGACAGTGTCCTTTTCTAAGATATCTATATTAGAATGGATGAGCAGTGCAGTTATCTAATAGAAACAAAATCTTTTAAATGTCTGGAAGCTCTACTTTAGGCCAGTAACTCTTACAATTCAGTTTGAGATGTTTCAGCATTTGTGTAATTGCAGTCTGGTGATGAGTTTAGATTCTCTATTGAAAATAAGTTGACACATGTTTCACCATTTTTTGATTGAACCCTCCCCTCCCCACACCCCCTAAATGCCTAAAATACCCACTAATTATTTGTTGTTTTATTGTATGTCAGTCTTTATGAATTGCCAAGTTACGGAAATCTAAGACTCCCTTAGCGGCACGAGCACAGATTTACAATTCAACTATGTACATTTTTATTTTTTCTGGAAATGTAGCGTAAATATATCAGTATGAGTTACAGTGATATGAGTTACAACTTCTCTAAAGCATCAGTCACATGTAGAAATGGTCTTTAAGAGGTGTGGTCACTTAATAAGAAGTGGTTGAATTTTAAAGTGAAATATAAGGTTTTGAATAAAAAAATTAGATTTATACATATTTATTTATATTTTATTTACAAAATCATCAATCCTTGTTTGTTTATATTTTTTTAATTTGCGTTTTTACAACACTTGTCACTAAGGCCTTTAACCACTTCACCGGCAGCAGGGATAAAGAAACAGTGCTTTCACCCCCGACTTATCTTGGGGCAAGCATTGAAGTGGTTAAATTATAAAATATATTTTGAATTTTTTCACCATCAGTGCAATTATGATTGAAACTTAAAATTAGTTTTACCACATCTTTTAAACTGTGTTTGATATTTTAGAAAATTCAGCTTTATCATTGTTCGCTGTGTCAGATTTGCCTAATAAAGTGATGAATTAAAATTAAAGTATTGTAGAACTTGTCTAAGGATATAGATAATATATAAGGAAAAATAGCTTATCTATTTTGTGTCCTCAAAAAATATTATTCCCAGTTTTCTGATAAATGGTCATAACACTGGAAAAACTGGATCTTTTCATTATTATTACATCATAGTTAAAATCCGGGACTCCTGCAGCTCTGGATAGAAATTCAATATCTGCTTCATTGCAATTGTTTCAACTTCTTAGTTATGATTTTCTTCAGTATGAGGTTCTTTTTGTTTTTCTGTTTCTTCTCCGGATCTGAAAAGAGCACATGATTTAAATCATTTTCGAATGGTTTCGATTTTTACATTTTCCCATGAAGACTTTTATCCAGAATACTGCATCTGATACAGTTACTTCCTTCACAAGCTGAAAGGCACTGTTGCAATCATCTATTCTTGCAATTTAATATCGAGAAATCCATCTACTGTACTCTAATTTAAATTATTTTATTACTCCTTAATCTAACAGCTATACTTTCGAAATGTTATTCAGTGGAAGATAACAAACTTTCACATTTGAAATTTCCTCATGTTCAACATGACATGAGGCATTGTCAATAAATAGAATAATTTTTCAATTCTGTAGACACATTTTTCTATTGAAATCAACTAACCAATTTTCATAAATATGTTGTGTCGTCTAAGCTTTTCGCTCGTGCACCAGATGATAACTGAAGGTATAATAGTTTGTTTTTTTTAAAACATTGCAGCATCTTATCATTTCAAATTGTTAAGGGTTTCTCTTTTTCCCTTAAAGCATTCGCACAAAATGTGATGGTTAGACATTCTTTGGCTAAGTTACCACCCTTGCAGGAATTTGTCACCAATTCCATTGTCTTAGAAGACAGGGCTAGAAAAAAACCAGCCTTTCTCATCCATATTACATGGTTCGTACGGTCCTTGAAAGTCCTTAAAAGTGCTTACATTTTTCAAAAGAAATTTTTGAGGCTTAAAAGTACTTATTTTCATGCAAAATCTGAAAAAAGTCCTTAAAAGTGCTTAATTTTGCTCTCATATTAATTCTTAATCAAAGGTTGAACTCTTCTGCATTTCTTTTAATTTCTGATTTTTAAAAAATCTTAATACCGCCTTGCCTCCCCTTCTTCTGAAATTTCACTTCCCCATTCGTAATATCAAAGTTAAAAACTTCATTTTTTTAACCTTTTTCTACTCTCAGGGATGTAAGACCTGCGCCAATTGCGCCAGACGAAGCCAAAATCGCTTTACAGCGCCAAGCTTCTACGAAACCGCTATTTTTTCCCATTTTGCGCCAAACCTGCGCCAAAACGTACTTAGTGGCAAGATGAAATTTAGCACGATTTCGTCCATCCGAGAAAGAATAAAAAATCCATTTTTAACCTTTTTCTAGGCCGCTAATTGTGTCAAAAAAAGCAAAAAACCGCGGTCAAAAGATCTCGAAAAACACACGATGTTTGTCAAAAGATCGCGAAAAACACGCAAATTTTGTCGAAAGATGGCGGAAAACGCACGATTTCGTCAAAAGATCGCGAAAAACGCGCAAATTTTGTCGAAAGATCGCGAAAAACGCGCAAATTTTGTCGAAAGATCGCGAATTTTGCCAAAAGATCACTAATTTCGTCAAAAAATGAACAAAACACGATCAAAAGATCGTAAAAACGCTATTTTTATTAAAAGATGGCGAAAAAAACCCGCAAATTTTATCAAAAAGTCGCAAAAAACACACGAATTTCGTCAAAATATCGCGAAAAAAACGTGCATTTTGTCAAAGGATAATTGATTTCGTCAAAAAACGAAAAAAAACGGGGTCAAAACATTGTGAAAAAACGCGAATTTCGTTAAAAGATATCGAAAAATACGCGAATTTTGTCAAAAGGTTGCCAAAAATACGCGAATTTCGTCAAAAGATTGCCAAAAATATGCATATTTCGTCAAAAGATCGCGAAAAACATGCGAATTTTGTCATAGCAAAAAAAAAAAAAAAAACAGCCCGTTAATTTTGTCAAAGGATTACCAATTACTTCTAAAAACGAACAAAATGGGGTCAAAAGATTGTAAAAAAACGCAAATTTCGTTAAAAGGTCACAAAAAAACGCAAATTTTGTCAAAAGATTAAAAACAAATACACGCTAATTTCGTAAAAAAAATAGCGAACAGCACACTGATTTCAACAAAGGATAGCAAAAAATACGCGAATTTTGTCAAAAGATCGCGAAAAATACGCGAATTTCGCCAAAAGATCGCAAGAAATACGCAAATTTCATCAAAAGATCGCGAAAATACGCAAATTTCTTTTTTATTAGCATTAGAATTTCAATTTGCTCCAAAAACAGTTTTTATGGCTACAAAATTATTTTTTGCTGCTACAAAAATTGATTTACTGCTACAAAATCAGATTTTTGCTGCTACAAAAATAAATTTTACTGCTCCAAAATTCGATTTTTGCTGCTACAAAACTGTTACAAAATGGCTTTAGTGCAACTTTCATCCATGTACTCTATTTCTTACTTTATACTGACTAAATAATCTGTCCTAAATTTCTATAACAATTCATTCCATCTCATTTCATTAAAATTTCATCTAAATTTCACCCTCAAAATTTTTCTTCTTCCATTTTTCTTTGCTCCCCCACAGTATTCAAAGTTTAAAAACTCTTCGAAACCGTTTAATTAAATTTTTTTTTTGCTTTGTCATTTTATTGCCACAATAAATAATCAATCAAGATTTCTCTTCCCACCCGAAATTGGAATTTTCCTTTTGCACCCCCCCCCCCCCCACACACACACACACACTTTTAAAGAACACATGGAATTTAAAGTCTTTAAAACTCCTCTTAGTTTTTTTTCCTTGTAAATTTTTAGTAAGATAAATAAATAAGTCATTTAATAAACTCCCTCCCTCCCTAAAAAATTAAAAAATATATGCTTGTCCCTTTGCCCCCCCCCCCCCCAACTTATAAAGTTTAAAATCTTAAAAATCATTGTTTTTTTTTTTTAAACTTTTTCTGCTCCATTAGTTAATTTATTGTAACAATAAATAATCGATCATACAGTTTTACTCCCCCTCCACCGAAATTGACGTTTCCCCGCCCTCCTCCTTCCTTACCAAGCATACAAAATTTAAAGTCTTTTAAACTGTAAGTTAATTATAAGTCTGTTAAACTCCCCCCCCCCCCCCCCCCATCAATAATAAGAAAAAATTATGTTTCTCCTCTTTGTTTATCTTAACAATAAGAAAGTATTGGATTCGGGAAAATTTTCGACCGATTTGCACGTTTTAGGGGTCAGATATCCTGAAAAATATGTTTTTACAAAATGAGTCTGACTCTGTCTGTATGTGACACAAATTTTGTGGGTGGTGTATCTCGAGAACTAATGCACAAAATTTAATAAAAATTTATATTCAATTAATCCTCAATATAAATTAGTGTTGATTAGTTTTTGATGTAAATCGCCCAACAGGTGGTGCTGCTATGCTGTATTTTTCATGATTTACGCCATAGCTATATCTCAAGAACTAAAGCACAAATTTTCATCAAACTTCAGATTCAGGTATACCTTGATAATTATAGTTGCTGATTATGGTTTGGTGTTAATCTCCCAACAGATGGTGCTGCTATGCTGCATTTTTCACGATTTCTGCAATAGCTATATCGCAAGAACTAATGCACGGATTTTCATCAAACTTCAGATTGAGTTAGATGTTTACATAAGCTGTTGCTGATTAGGTTTTGGTGTAAATCACCCTACAGGTGGTGCTGCTATGCTATACTTTGCAGGATTTGCATGGTTTTAACAATAGTCGTATCTCAAGAACTAATGCACAGAATTTTATATCTTTAGAAACCTCATGAGGGGCATAGACAGTTTAATTTTGGCACTCTGATAATAAATTTTGTAGCATTAACATGTATGAGATAGAAGAAAGTTTTGGGATTGGCACATCTGACTAGTTTTTTCTTCTGCTGTATATTATTTTAAAATTTTCTAAATTTCTACTGCCACATGGTGAAATCCCCCCCCCCCCTTTCCCGTCCATTTGGATATTTAAAAGTTTTACAAAAATGAAAGAAACCCTTTATTAAAAAATGCATGTTATAATTTATTAGTTTATTTAATTTGAAGGTCCTTAAATTTTTTTAGTTTTGGTCCTTGAAAGTCCTTAAAAGTACTTGATTTTTATTTAAAGAAATGTGTACGAACCCTATATTAAATGTTTCGATGATCATTAACTTTCAAGAATAGTTGGCAGACATTTCTTGAAGTCATCACAATCATCATTATTTACATCAGATGGTTCTCCACAAATTTTATGAAAATTGGTGTTATGTCATCATTAAAACACTCTAATTAGCCATTGTTACCGCCTAAATCTTCTATTCCTAATAATTTCTCAATTTCTAATGCTTTTTCTTTTAGCATCAGATCAGAAATAGGAATCTTTTTTGATCTTGTACATTTAAACCACCCTTAATTCAACCACGCTATTATTTATTTATGAAAATTTTTCGTTTCATTTCCTTTTAAGCCCACGGCTGCAGTTTTCTTCAAAATCTTTCTTAATTACATTCTAATTTTTTAATATTGAGTATTTTTCTACATTGAAATAGTTCTGTTAATTTTCGTTTAGACTTTCTATTATTAGACGAGTATAGAGATGGACATGTAATTACATGATATCTATTTGGCACATGGTCAAAAGGTGTCTAATGGACGTTGATGAATGGTTTTATAAATCCCACTAGTGCAAGTTCGGACTTTATCTCGGATTTGTAAAATTTCTGTGAAAAAGTGGGGATACACACGGAAAATGATGTACGGATGCTGGAGGTCTTTAAGAGGGGTTGATGTAATTGTTTAATAGGGGTGTTTTTACATTAAATCTCAGTGTTGTCGTGGTAAAAAAATGAGAGTGTATATGCTAATGTCAGGAATATCATGCGTAGGTATACGCTATAGCTTTATTTGAGAAAGACAGGGTATACAGAGTTTCTTAGAAAAATCCAAAAGATATGCAGTGTATACCTCTGTATACCCTCCACTATACCCCTGTTAAATCTATGGGCTTTAAAATCTGTGGAATGAAAAAGTGGTCTTTATGAGGGGTGGTCTTTAAGAGAGATTTCACTGTACTTGTTATATATTAATGTACTTTTATGCTAGTTAATGCCAGTAACTGTTATGTAATTTAATAATTTTATATTAGTGATTTTATAGCCAAATTAGTAAGGTTAGTTAAAAACTAGAAGTAACCAGGGATGTAATGGAGGGTATATAGTAGTAAACACCATATACCTTTTGGATTTTTTAAAAGGAAATCTATATACACTCTGTTTTTCAAATGAAGCTGTAGTGTGTATTCTAGCCTATAGAGTATATTCTTTGATTTTTTTTATGACTACACCTCTGGTGGGCAGAGATGGGAAAATTTGTAATCTCTATTATCCACAATGTAATTACAAGTTAATTGCATGTAATTGATTATAGTTACACACATTCAAACACAAAAATTTAGTCTAATAATGGGATGGAGGCGGTTATGCCTACAGTGCTGCAATATTTTTTTTATGGTATGTAATTTTAACTATAATTAATTACATACAATTAAACTGCAATTACATTGCAGATAATAGCAATTACAAATTTGCCCAACTCTGCTGGTTGGAATCCTGACATTGTCCGATAATATTTTCTCTCCATTTTGTTAATTCAAGTGAGTTTTGAATGTGATTGAAAAGAGATAATAAGAAAAAAGTTTCTTTGTGTGTGTGTGTGTTTTTTATTTATTTATTTATGAAATATTTTTTTACTTACTATGGGATGGAATTCAGAAATAGAACGATAAACTAAACTGTGAGTCAAAAATACTTTAAAAACATTTACAAAAATAATGTTTTTGATATTTTGAAAAATGCCAGTTTTAGGAACATTTTGGTCTTTAGGCTGCTAAGTGAACTAGGTACTTTTTTTCTTCTTAAAAATTCATGATTTATCATCATAATAATCTCTATTTTATTATTGTTTTTTCTCAGGAGAGAGACAGTTTACGTCTTGAGTTAGAAGAAGCTAAAAAGGAAATAGCAGAAAGGTGAGTTGTAGGAAATAGCTATAACATAGGAAAATCTATACTGATTTGAAATTAGATTATATGCATTTTAATTGCAAAATATGCTTTTCATCCATTTAAAAAATATTCTTTGATGAAATTATTAAATTAATAACATATTCATTGTTAAATGGCATAACACACACACACAATCAGAGCTTGATTTACAGAAATAGATAAGGATAAAAGCATTCATTAGCTGCTACCTACACAGTGGGGTATGAAGACAAGAAAGAAGAGTTATTTGTTCCCAGATGCATTTTTTTATTATTATTTAATGCATCAAGACTAAAAATGGAATTGAGGATTTTGATAGTGGTAAAGTTAAATTTGAGCTACATATCAGGGAAGGTGTGTGATGAAAAAAGGTATCTCCAAAAGGAATTCAGCTTGTGTTTATGTTTATGTGCACACAAAAACATTCAAAACTATCTTGCTAAGTAGGTAGCATATGAATATCTGATCAAGCCACCATTTTAAATAGAATTTTAGATACATTCATTGTGATTTTAATTTCAAAGAGCAGTTAGTTTGTGGAGAGGTGGGACTTAAAACTGGGAGACTATGCACATGTCCCAATTTGTCTTGTCTGAAATTAATCCTTCAGATGCACTTGAAATTATACTTTGCCTTCTTCTCAACTTGAGTGCATAACGCAATGCAATAAGTAGACCAGTGGTTCTTAAGAGGCTACTTCAGTCAAATGAAAAGACGCAGTCGCTAATGCTAATCCTATGGAAGAAATTTATAAAGATATCTCGGTCGCATTTCAATATTTTTAAATGATTTCTTTTGCATTGAATAGTTTAGATCGACCTGTACAAAGGCCGTTGCTTACTTTTTCGATTTTGTTTATGGGTATTTCTTATGAAGACACTTTCATTTTCGGAACCGGTTTCAAAAGTAAAAGCATCCTCATAAAAAATATTTGCAATCACAATCCATGATTACAGGAAATACAAAAGTAGGTCTATGATAACTTTAAGTTTAAGAACTACTGCTTTTGACAAAGGATTCCATTTCTCTTAGGCAAATACATGTTGCATTCTAGCAACATTGGATTGGATTTATCGTTGAAAATGCCGTACTGGCTGTCACGATAGTAGTTGTGGATCACATCCAGCGATAATGACGTAAAAGAAGTGGTCAGAACAGATAATTCGAATCTGTTATATTAGTAGAACAAATTGTTAAAATGCAGTTGTCGAGTGAAAACAATAGAATGCATCGTTCCGTGAAGTTTCCCCAGTAGAAATTGAAACAACTCATAATATCAGCTAAGCACTTTATTAGTACATCTTGCAAAAGGTGCAGTTTCCACCAAGCCATCGCTCCGTAGTAGTAATTAGGTTTAAACAAAGTTCCAGATAATCGAATAACAGGACGGTGACCAGGGGATGGATGAAAACTGGAAATACGACTCAAATCTGCTAAAATCTGCTGAAACACAGCAAGTATCAACTTTTTGTTCCTCATGTGTAAGGATACAAATATGACGTAGGTCGCGCTCTCAACCAATGAATAATTAAGAATGTCACGTCATATAGAGTGCGAACAGAGCTAGCAGATGAATTTGAAGGAAAAAATGATAACATCAGAAATGCACGGGAAAATAAAAAGGGAAGCTAAAACAATATTCTCGAAAGAAAAAAGCATGGGAATGGAACATTTAATTTAAGAATACTAAAAGCATAATATTTAAGCGATTAAGACAAGTGAGACATTAAATTAAAGGGAATTTAACAGAGTTAACGATAGAGATTATTTAAGGATAAGGATTTAGTGAATATAAAGTAGTAATTTAGAATAAGATAAGGAAATCACGGAATTAGATCTAATAATGTAACATACATATTGTAATATTTTGAACGTTCGATGTCGGGATCACAGATTGATTACCCGAAAAATAAATTTAAGAATTACAATTAAAATGCTATTGAAAAATCTGGTAACCAAAATGCCATTCTGACACCACGTATGGCCGTGATCGTAAATCGCAATCATTAACTAGGCAACGTGGAGATTAAGAATTAAGTTAATTGAATTTGTTAAAGAATAATTAAGTTGCCTTAAATATATTAGATGCTGAAAAGGAAAATAAATAAAATAAACTCACCCATGGAAGAAACAGATGACACACATAATTAACTTGAATAATTGTTTATTTTGGGTAAACATATAAAAATAAAGGAACTGCGCAGACCCCTACATATAATATAATTAATATTGAGGATATAACAATACAACATTATTTCTCTTCCTATTGTGTATTTTTAATATTAAACATTCTCTTTAGTGATCAACATTTAGTAGAATCGTAAATAATAATTATTACAACCAACTACCATTCTCTTCAAAAACTATTCGTCATGCAAAACTTGTATATGTGCTATGACTCTATATCTGAAGATACTAATTGAACATCATCCAGTAATATAATCCTTTTGAACCGAATGTTCATTATTAGAACGATGGCAATTTTTTTTTATCACTTTTAGAGAACTAGCGGTAGAATCTGGAAAAATTCAGGATTGAATTCTCTTCAAGAAATCCTTTTTCAGAGTCAAGTAGTAATTATTATTCTTTAATGCACATCTGAGAGAAAATTTATAAGGGAAAGTATCTATACCTTTTCTAGGCGCACGCAATCACCAATCAACTTCTCGAAGTAGATGTGACAACTGTATACTCCTTGTAATGGTGTTAATAAACAGACTAGCTCCATACTTCAGGGGAACAATATTTACACTTTGCTAATTCTCTGGATAGGTAGAGCAATGAAACTTCCTTTTTTGTGATTCAGGTACCTCCACGACAAATTCGTGGCAGCGGTCTCAGTCAGCGAAACATCTACTGCATTCAACATCATAAACGGTACCAGCATCTTCAGATGATTAGTTGTTTTATGGCAGACGATATTGATTAGGTATTTAAGTATTATTAAGTTAATTTATTTAAAAGCAATCGGCCTTCGACCCGTTTAGCCGAAGAACCGATCGTATAGAAATGTTAATATTTTCTGGAGCGATGATGTGCGCATGTTTGCACATCAACGTCCAGATTCGAAGAGAGAGAGAAAAAACCCCGTAGTATATTTTGAAAAGGACGCTAAAAATTAAGAGAACCAATCAGTGTTCCCCAAAAACAATTCAACAGCGTGCTGTCACCGAACCTGTCATGAGATCGCAACTCCCTCGAGCAAAAATGACGTCTTTTGAGACGTCGCGATGTAGTTTCGCATCGGTGAAGAAACGAAATCATGGCGAATTCGGTGCATCTTAAAATGGAAGGCGCACGTATTTAAAAGAAGCGAAAATAAATAAAACTTAAAATTCGGATAACTCGCGATCTATTGCATCAAAATAGATGAAATTTTGTCTGCTGAAAGTAAATAATTATTTAAATCGAATAAATATATTTTGCAATGAATTTAATGAATATTTAAGAATTTTTAAAAGGAACTTAGAACTTTTTGTAAACAATCTAGAAATCACTGATAAATAAATTATTTAATAGATATTAGAATCAAATTTTAGTAGTTAGAAATATTAACGTAATATAGATATTTTAAATTGTTATTTGGAAAGATAGATAAAGTTTTTGAATGGATTAATATTTCAATAATTAAATAGATAATGGTTAATAGATTTACTATTGTTAAAGTAATGGGAAAGTATGATGTTACGTAACACATACAGATACAGATGCAAAAATTAGTCACAGGATTGAGAGATCCTGCCCAAATCTGACTGAAGACATGATTAACAGTGATGATTTAATATTTATAATTTAACTTTTTATTATTTATTTTATTTTATTTTATTTTATTTTTTTTGCTTGCTTTTCTGCAATAAAAATTGAGTTAAAAATGATGTAGATTTGGATACCTAACTTGTAAGAGATGTTTTCAAAAACTTTAAGGAAAAGGTTTCGTGGGCTAAGATGTCTGAAATAAATTTAAATGATCCAACACTGGGCTTACTTATGAATCATAAATGAAATAAAATATGCAGCTTACATGCTGTTTGTTAAAAATGTTCCAAACTGCTTACTTGAATTCCACATGAGAGTATTTTTCATCCAGAATTAAATCTGCTGTTTAATATAAATCATTAAACTAAGCTAATTTGCCAAGATGAACTCAGCGTTCTCTCACATTGTGGTGTTTTGAATTTGGTGCTTTTGTTTTTATTTCACATTGTAGCACTTTGTTTTTCTACTGCCGATTGCATCCATACCTTCTTGTCTCATTTATAGTAGGCCTGGTTCTGATTATCACATTGGTGATGCCACACTCTCTGCATATCAAACTTCTCTCTCTTTGATGACTGTTAGTTTTGGTTTTCATTGTTCAATTTTAAAGTTTTCCCATTTTTATTTTTGTTGCACCCATTTTATTAAAATTTGAGTTTTGATCATACCTGCGTCAATCATATCATATATGTTTGGTCTTTATCTGGTGAGGTAGCGTCATGTTTTAACTGAAGGAGTTTGCAAATTTTAATTTTTTTAATGAAGATGATTGTTCTCGAATTTAATATAAGTAACCTTCCAGGCTATTGTAATTTCTAGTTCACTATAGCTAAATGTACTATAAGATGAAATTTGTTACCACAACGTTTGATGCCAAAAAATATCCTTTTTTTGTGTGCGTCTGTGTCCTGGAATAGTTTTTGAAGAATGTCATCAATATTCAGATGTAGATCATTGGTATCCTAAAATAATATACATATATTATCTTTGACCTTTTGGCTACTACAAAGTAACATCCCCATGAAAAGATATATTGCAGAAAAAAATTATATCGTCACAAAATTTAGCATTACATTTTTTTGATGACGGGGCGGAATCTTATCTCAAACAATTTTGCAGGGATAGAAGACGAAAAACTTAATTACGCAAGTAACAGGAAAATTTTCAAGAGTACTATGGCATCATGTTGGACAATCCAGTACTTTTTTTTATAGAACTTTTTTCTGCCAATTTTGCCATTTCCTCATAATAGATTAAGGGAAAAAAACACATTTTAAAATGTGAAGTCTGAAAAGAAATTTTCATTTAAACTAAAATGATGGAAGATTTAACACATTACTTTTTGAGTAATAGGATTGCCATGTAATAGCAGCAAATGACATTACTTTCATTTTTCTGCAAAATTAGTTTTAAATTACATTAACATTGATTTTTCCTGTATTTGAAGTTTTCCTGTATTTATCTTTATGACCTCATTTTATTTAAATTTGAGTTTTAATCATACGTGTGTCTGATGAGTTTAATTTTTTGTCTGCTGAGGTGGTGACATCTTACTTAGCTGAAGTAATTTGCAATTTTTTATTTCTTTTTTAATAAAGGTGAGTGCATTCGAACCTAATTTAAGTTACCTTCCATGATTGTGTAAGTAATTCTACTATTTTGATGATGGTCAAGAGGAAAACCATTTTACCACCACATGGATTAATAAAGAAATTATTTTATATTTAAAGATGTTATTATTAAGAGTTACATTTACACTATTCCAAGCCAAGTTAAGAACTTTTCTGTGTCTTTCTAACTTTCGACCTAAAAAAATGAAAGGTTATTGTAATTTCCAGTTCATAATAGCTAAATGTACTATATAATTAAATTTATTACCACCATGGACGATTCTCATAATTGATTATTATTATTTATTTTCTTAGTAGTATAGTACTATAGTAGTATAGTTTTTAGTACTATATTTTGCAACTTTCCAAATTACTGTGATGTAAACAAATTAGCTATATTTTGCAACTTTCCAAATTACTGTGATGTAAACAAGTTCTATTCTATATTAAACTTTCTTTTCTTGTATATATTTCTTAATTGTATATATAAAAAAAAATATGAAAGCATTGTAGTAATGGTAAGCAACTATTTTTGCAGTTGTGTAAATTTTGTCATAACAATTTTCAACTATACTTTGCATTATTCTGGCTGGTAAAATAAATCCTTGGCTGGTAAGATTTTATAAAAACCCATCCTTGATTATTACAATTAAGAGTAAAACAATTATAAATGAAAAGAGCAAAATATGAAAAGAAAGTTTATTCTCTATTTTCTACTTATTACTTCCGACTTCTTATAAATAATAATCTCTAAATATTTGTAGAAAAACAACTATAAAAGTTATGTCTGTTCCAAATTATACTGTATTTTCACATTAATTATTCTAAAACTAATATGAAATTTTAAGAACAGTTATATTTCTCGTCTAGAATTTGTGCTGCTGATATGGAAGAAGTTATTAAAGAGAAAGATATCCAAATTAAAGAACTTACTGAAGAAGGTACTTTTGTTTTCTTTTAATTATATCATTTTTAAATGAAAAATTCTGCTAATCAATTATTTTAACTCATCATTTATAATAAGTGAATTTTTTTTAGAAGGGAATAAGATATATTATTAGTTATTGAAAATAAATTGAATGTTACAAAAATTGCATGCATTTTTTTAACTTGAAAATATAATGTGCATGACAGTTTTTAAATAATATTTGTCCATTGTTCTTCTTGTACACTTTCTAAATTTTATAGTGTTAAGGTTATTTAATCTTTAAAGTATTTGAACTGCTTTTTATTGTTATGCAGTTACTTTTTTTTTTCATCTGTTTAAGATGGATACTAAAGCAGCATATGGTGCGGATGAACTCAATGCAAAAAAAAATTTAATTGATTTTCTGAGAGGTATTTTCAGGGGGGTGGTATCATACATCCAGAAAAACAAAACTAAAATTGGGCAAAAAATCTCTTTACAGATCCATTGTCACATTCTTCATAGGGGCTGTACATATATAACATTATCAATTTTTGGGTAAATTTAGACCCTCTCCCCCCCTTACGATATGATATGTTATCATTCCTTGAACCCACCTCCCCGGTAATCATATTCTTTTTATACAGTTGCAGTGAAATACAGGTATAGTTATACATTTATTATTTGCATACTTTACCAATTCAAATAAAGAGAAGATGTAAAAAAAAATTACTGTTATTTATGAAATAACTTTATATCAAATAAAATGTTAGATAATTTTTTTAAAGTATTTAATAATTTATTTTGGTTACATAGTGCATTCAACAATAATATTGTTTTGTTGCATTTGTACCCTGCATGGGGAGGGAGCAAGCAGAACTTCTTATCAACAAAACAGGTGGACAACATTATTTCTCCTTTCTTTACAAACACAACTAATATAATTTCAAATATATACTTTGTAACTGCTTTTTCCAACAGCAGATTATATGTGCATATGGCAGAAATATTGGAATGCCAAACTATGGGGTATTCCATATTTTGGAATGAAAAAAAATTATAATTGTTTAATGGTTTTAATAATAACTTTGTATTTTCATAAAAATAGATAACAAACTAAAAAAAGAGATAACAGACTATTTTGATGTAAAGGAAAAGTTATACACACAAACAAAAAGAAATTTTTGGTTGGGTCAAAAATGATAAAGATATCAAAAGTCAATCCTCTGCCTCTCCCTCCCCTTAGTGATATCAAGTGCCATACCCCCCCCTCCCACCTAAAGTTATATTGTTATATATACACAGCCCCATAGCGAGGTGGAGGAGGTCAAATCTTTTAATAAATCAATTTTGATGTATTACTGTCTACTTACATAGATTGTTTTAGGAAATCTCTTTTTTGGGGGGGGAGGAGAGGGGGGAGGGGAGAGAAAACTAAAGGAGATGGATGACTTTCATGTCTTCCTCGTTGTATGAATAAGTATGTGATATTGACAAATATGAATGTGTAATAATGTTAATGTTATTTTTTACTGTTATTTAATTAATTGTCAAACAGTTATCCAAAAGCATTGTCACATTCTCAAAGTAATTTAAATATAATGTGAATCTTTTTGTCAAATGAAGTAATAAGAGGAATATTTTGAGATACTGTATAAAAATAATACTTTGGATAATTTTCGTTTGAGAGAAACCTGTTTATGCTTGTTATTCTTTGTCTGAATACTATAAATGTCATTTTTTAAAATTATTAAATAGTTATTCTGTACTTTATTTGTTATTTATCAATTAAATTTAGGCCAAAAGTTATCTAAGAAAGAGCTTCAGCATACTACCATAATTAAAAAACTTCGTGCCAAAGAAGATGAAATGGAAAAAACCATAAAATCCCAAGCGTAAGGCATTTTTATGATTTATAAAACTTTGTATAAATTCTATAAAAATAGTTTTAACGATGTATATTTAAAAAATTATTTTCAAGTTGGAAATTTTTATTTTTAGTTTACTTTAAATTTGCTGTGCATTGTTCTTAAAAATCATATAAAATTACAGATCAAATCAAATTCTTTTTCCTTGCTATTTTAAAGGAAGCTTTTTTTCAGGTTTGATAACGTATAATATATCTCTATATGACTTGAAATTTTAGCATTGTCATTTTTCTCCAGCTAATAGAAAATGACGTCATTTTTTAAAATTAAATATGTACTTTTTGATTTAATGTTGTTCAATTTAACTAAGAGAACAAACAAAAAACCACCTGAGTTCTGAAACTTTATAGTCAGGATTAGAATAATGGTTTAAATCATTTTATTAAAACCATAACTTAAACTAGGGATGCACCGGATATTGATTTTGCCGGATACTGGATATCCGAAGCTCCTTCACCTGCCGGATTCGGATATCCGGCACTAGATATGTTTTTAGTTATACAGTGAATTATTTCTCTATATAATGTCATTTCAGAACAATAAATTACAAACATGTTTCACACATCATTAAAACATTTTAAATGTATTGAAATATACTTTACAAAAACTATATCTCTTTGAATATCAGGGCTTGCAATTCAAGTTTTCCCAGGAGGAGAGTTTCATACCCAAAATTTATAAATGCAGGGCAGTTGAACTGTTAGAAAGGGAAAAAAAAATCTTTAAAGCCTGTTATTTTTTATGTGCTACTTAAATAATTACATTTATACAGACATGACAAAATACCATTGAAACAATTTAAATTAACAACTCAAGATAATTATTCAAAATTTTTATTGTATTAAAACAAAGGAACAGAATCAAGCTTTATATATACCATGTCTATTTTTCAACTTTTACCTAATGTTATGGACATTTAACAATTGGGTTGCTAAATGAATTTCTTAAATTAGATTTTATTCCATTTTGCATACTTTAACCTCTTTCACAAGTTACACTTTTGACAAACAGCACAGAGCGACTTTTATAACTTTAGAAATTATCGGAAACACATGGTTATGCTCTCTTAAAAAGTTTTAGAAAACTTTGCAAAATCTGATGTGCATTAATTTTTAACTTACATGAAAAATGCATATTGCTGATGGTATGTCACTTCTGAACAAATTTGTTTTATTATATCCTTAATGGAATTATATTCAAAACTATAATCCCTGGTATTTTCGTTAATTGAACTATGTTCTATGCATTGGAATTTTAAATCCATATCCAAAGTTTGAAAAGGGAATTGGTTTCTGGGTCAATTGGTTTCTTCTATTACATGAGAAAAGGTTGATTTCAAAAACTCATGTCCTAATTTCTGTTAATTGCAAGAAACAACTAGTTTGCTGTTTCTAAATATGTTTTTTTTTAAGTTCATCAAAGTTTTTTTTTTTTTTTTTTTTCATGTGCACCACAAGTGTAATCTCATTTTGTTTAGTGCTGACTATTGTCCAATTTGGTAGAGCTTAGTCTCCGGTGGCCGTTGCTGCCCTTTTAGTTATTTCCAATTTTGGGCGCACAGGAAAACATCGCAAAATACGTAAAACAGTCATAGAAAAAAACATTGCTGATTTCGTCAATCATAGTGAAAATGAATAAAATAATTTGTCAATTGGTTGCGAGAAAAAAACTGAAGTTCATGGGAAATCAAAAGTGGGAAAATATCACGAAATTCGTCAATCGATCATGGAAAAGTATCGTGAAATTTGCCAGTCCGTCACGAGCAAATACCGTGAAATTCCTCAGCCGGCCGCAGAGAAAAAATGTGACAATTTTCAATCAGATGCAGAAAAACAATTCGTTACTTTCATCAGTATGTCACAAGAACAAACAGGGAAATTTGCCAATCGGTCACAGAATAAAATTTCTAAATTTGTCAATTGATTGCAAAAAAAAATTTATGAAATTCACCAATCGGCCTCCAGAAAAAAATCAAGAAATTCGTCAGTCGGTCGAGGAGAAAAATCGCAAACTTTTTTGGTCAGATGCAGAAAAACAAACACTAATTCTGTCAATTTGTTGTAAGAAGAAACTGTGAAATCTGCAAATCGATAGTGGAAAATATCATGAAATTTGTCAGTCGGTCCCGACACTTCATCGTCGTTTTACAAAGAAACATTTTCGGAAAATGATTTTTTTGAAACAGGAGCCTCCCGCCCCCAATATTCTTTAGGGCACGAATCCTGCCATCCCATCCCGAAATTCAAGATATGTATCTGCCATTCAAGCCGTGTAATGTATACTAATAATGTTGTATAAAAAAAGTAATTTAAACATTAAAATATTCTGTTTATTTGTACATGCTGATAATTGCTACTGGATTTGGATATGGGATTGACTATATTCATAATTGCTAATAATTAATTTGTACAATGAAATGCTGATAATTTGTGTAACAAATTTTAACCAATTAATAGGCTTATAATTGTAGAGTATTTTCACAAAGAAATACATACGTTCTTTTTATAATTTAAACATAAAATATCTACTAATATTACCCATGATTAAAGAGTTATTTTCTCCAAATATAGGTTTAGTTGATGTATTTTTTCTGTTTTAATTATTTAATACTGTTTTGCTTTGAGTCACATTTATTTTTATTTTAAGTTAAATTACTGTGATATTTATAAGTAAAAAGAAAATTACTTTTAATTTTAATTATTTTATTTATAATGAAGTTACAAAAAGAACTAATTGGATGTGCCAATCCCAAAACTTTTTTCTATCTCATACATCTTAATATTTCAAAAAGTAGTTCCAAATGTTAATACTTTGATATTATTAGTTCAATTTTATACCAACTTTGATTTTGATCTAAAATTTCTAATCGTCAATTAATCAAAATAAGAATAAGTTAATCTCGATCATGATATTTATTAAAATCAATAATTTTTTTCATTATTCTGCTGTACATCAGCTGATTGTGAATAGCCAGTTTAGCAGGATGCGAAGTTCCCATGGCTTCACGAGCCACCAATATACAGTACAAAAAGCTGTGAAAAATTGAGAAAATTTTTCAAAAAATGCTGTCACAGTGCCACCTTCTGGCAGAATATTTCCAAATTCAAGAAAAAACTGCCGGCCATAGCCAAAAATATATACAAAAAATTGGTTCAATTCTATGCTTAGCTTCTTACACTTTTCGATGATAAAATAATGGAAATAACACAAAAATCAGTATTATAGCGCCCCCTTTCAGCAGAATATTTTCAAATTGAAGGAGGACCAATTGGCCATAGCCAAAAACATACCCCCAAAAATTGGTTCAATTCTATACATAACTTCATACACTTTTCGATGGTACAAGAATGAAAATGGCACAAAAATCACTATTACAGCACACCCTTCTGGCAGAATATTTCCAATTTAAAGGAGAACCTGCTGGACATAGCCAAAAACATACACAAAAAATTTTGTTCAATTATATGGATAACTTATGATTACATATTTAACATACACTTTTCGATAGTACAATAATAAAAATGGCACAAAAATCGCAATTACAGCACTTCCTTCTGGCAGAATGCTTCCATATTGAAGAAGGACCTGTTTGCTGGCCACAGCCAAAAACATACACAAAAAATTTGGTTCAATTCTATGCATAACTTCATACACTTTTTGATGGTATGATGACAGACAGACATTTTGCATAAACATGTTTTGGGATCTCTGACCCCTAAAACGTCTAAGCCCACCAAAAACCAGAAATCGAAAAAATCTCAGTTACAATGCTTTCTTGTATTGAAGATAGAAGAAATAAAAATAGGCCTGTTTAATTGTTAAACGTAAAAGCGAGAAAGAAAATGAGTAAAGTCATACTTTAATAAACAATTTCAGATTTTGTTTCACATTCTGAAAGTAAAGGTACAATTTTCTAAAAGATGTAAACATAAATTCTTAAATTTATTATAAAGAGTTCTAATGCCAATGTTAGGAAAGCTGGCAATTCTTTAAACTTTTGAGAATTACCTTTTACTCATGAATAGTGGACTTACTTTCATATTTTGCATTATAAACAAAAGTTGTTCGGCATTGTTTGGGTCAAACGATTTCTCTTATCCTTATATATTTGTTTTGTTACTTATTGCCGGATATCCGGCAGAGAAGTCGGATATCCGGGGATTGTGATTCAGATATCCGACGGTATTTCAGATATTGAAAAATCAGCCGGATATGCCAGATATCCGTTGCATTTCTAACTTAAACCCTAATTTTAATCAGCTGTTTTTATATGTATATGTGTGTATATATACGTAAACTGTTTGATTCTTGTTAATTATCCTATATTTCATTAATTGCTAAAAGTTGTTAAATTAAAACCATAAAAAAGTAAAAAGTTTTTATATATAAACTGCTTACATGTTTCGTCTTCACTGAAGCCTGTTTCAAAACAAATGAGAATTTTCTAGAGGTGTACATTCTGTAGTGCAATAATTTGAAATGCTGCCATTCATGTTATTCACGTTCACTCTCAGATTACTCATGTTATTTTATTTTTACTTTGATGTTTATTTCCATACTCATAACCATAAAGTAATTCAACCCGTAATTTTGGTAAGTTAAATGATGATGCACTATATCATTACATATAAGAGAAACCATTAATATTGTAACATGTAAAAAATCAGTATATAACAGTACAGCTTCATTTAACTTGCCAAAATTATGGGTTGAATTACTGCATGGTTACAATTTACGAATATAGAAATAAACACTAAAGTAAAAATAAAATAATGTGAGTAATCTAAGAATGAATGTAAATAACATGAATGATGACATTTCAAATTATTGCATTATAAATTGTGCAACTGTAGAAAATTATCATTTGTCTTGAAAAAAGCTGAAACATGTAGACAATTTATATATGAGAACTTTTTAACTGTTTTCATGGTTTTTATTCAACACCTTTTAGCAATTAATGAAGTATATTATTCCTGGGCCTTCAGATTTGTTATTTAATTTTTGTATTTTTATTTTGTTGGATATCTTTTATAAAATTAATTCGCATATTTCATCATTAATTTCTGAAAATCAACAATTCAATTCAAATATACCAAACAATTCTTTAGTGGCACTTTTCTAAAATTTCAGGCCAAAAGTTACTGATTTCAGCAACAATGTCTTAAAAAAAAAAAGTAGTTACCATTTAACGTTACAACTTTTGAATAGTAGGAAAATCAGAAAAGTAATATAAGAAAATTCAATGATAAAGTCTTAAATGAAAAGAACTGTTGCTTACTTTAAAAGCATCAACTGTTAATATTGTAAGACTATTTACTTCTTTCAGACTTGCACATTCAAAACTCTGAAACAGACTTGCAATGATAAAAGCTGCTAAGATTGTATTTTTGTTTAAGATATTGAATAGCCATAATTAATTTTGATGTTTTGAAAAGTTTGGGATATTAAATAAACAATTCATTTATTTACTATCTTTATTATTATTTTTTTTTTTTATGTACAGTTTTTATAAAACAATGTTTTATCTTTTTTACAATTAAGTTTACTAATTTTTTATTCAATTAAAAGATATCTAAAATTTATATGGATATCAGATTATCATGACAAACTTAGTTATTTTTATTCTGTGGTCATTTAGAATATCTAATTTTTATTTTGCAATATATAGTCAAACGTTTTTATAAAAGCAAAAACAAATTAAAAAATAAATAAAGGAAAATATCAAGAGCCAGGTGATCATGATCCCATAAAATGAAAATGTCATCTACGTAGCATATCTAAAATGTTCATTTTTTATCAAAAGCAGGGGCGCCATTTGGGGGGGGGGGCAATAGCCCCCCCCAAGGAATTAGACATTTCTGAACGCAACCTGTGTTAAAAGTAAAAAAAAAAAAAAAAAAAAAACCTTCTGGAAGGAAACAGGAAACATGTGAGATTAATGAAGATATTATATGACTATCAAAGATATAATAGACAATCTGGGAAATTTTGAGGGACTTGGCGAAGCCACCCACCCCCCCTTTGAGAATTTGATATTTCAGAGTGTAGCATTCATTACGAATTTAAGAGTAATGGGGAAAAATAACGTGTGTGATTAATGGAGATGTATTATTGAATGACTAACAAAGGTGTAATATAGACAATAGACACGTAAATCGCATATTTCAAATTCAAATAGCCCCAAAACATGCAAAATAACTCAAAAGATTTTTAAGTCTGTTCTCAAATCCAAACTTGTAGCTTTCTTACACATATTTAAAAAACCATTTAATCTTAGACGCATGAACTTGATTACTGATGTTATTAAAAACTATGAAGTCGCTTTCCCATTTTCCGATAAAGGTGAAAGATATCTCAGTACTTGTAAAGAATTTCCTTACGATATAGTCCGAGAAAGGTCGTTATGATACAGTAATCGCTTATAACTCAAGACGTGATACATTTATTGGAAAATGTAAAACGCTATTCGATTCCAAATCGCCTCAATAATTATGCCGAATAATTTATTGCTTTTAGGTTTAGAAGTAAGTCCAGGAATGTATCAAAAAATTTCGCATTCTTGAGAAGAAAAACATATTTTGAAGAACTTCTTTTAAATAACACGTATTCATTATATGAAAACTTTTCAGTAATTGCGGATTGCGCAAATACTTAAATAACTTGTCACATTTGATTAAGATAGAAACATTAACGTCAAACAGACACTTAAAACACTATATGATTCATCGTCGAAGTTGAATTTCCTCCATCGCATAAAAGGTAAGTAATTTTTAAGAAAAAAAAACACTTCAAGGGATTGTTTCTCAGCTTCGTGGGGTTTTTTTCCCCTTTATTGTTATTCACGCATTGAAGCCATTGAAGTCCTGCACAACTTGAAAATTCCATTTAAATTAATCAGAAGCTCGGTCAAAATCTCAAAAAAATTATTTATTGTTCAGAAACACCGAAATCTGACCCCAATTTTGGTACACTTTAACCCGAAACAAATCAAAATTAATCAATATTTTAATGTGTGGAACAGTACACTGTAATTTTATAAAGCAAAAACATGTCCGTAAGTAACGTTGAGGGCATGTGAACGGTGGCAACACCTGACGTGCAAATTTCGCTTTTGCTACGATTTTCAGTTCTAAACATCGCACAATTTCAATTTTCATACCTTCGAATAGGAAAAAGATGTTTTTTCAAAAGCAATTTGTTTAAAAACTGTATCTCAATTGACTGATTTTTTATGGGTTAAAAAATAATTTTCAAGCATGTTTTCTTTTTAAATCTTTCTCTGTAGCGTGCTGCCCGATTGCGAAAGATTAACATGCTTGCACTTAAAACAATATAAATAGTTCAGCATTTGTTTCCATAACGAGAACCATCCTAATATTCCAAAACGAGTTAAAATTCCTTTAAGTACATAAAATGGTAAAATAATATAAATAAAACACAAATTTAAAAGCAAAAATTTTTTGCGCTTAAAGGCAACAGAGCGACCTCTATGGGGATTTCTTTGCTTATTAACTCCTGGCATGCGGCTAATATGAAAGAATCGCTTTTAATAAATTTCTAAATTTCACTTGACTACGTAATTGATATTTTTCATTCAAAAATGCTTTTCAGTGTTGTTCGTGGGCAATTAAAAATATATATTAAATGTAAAAATCTATCTAAGTTTTCAAATTAAAAAATTGGATTTCACCTATGTTCTTTAACTTAAGAACCCCTGGCTGGCTCCCCTAATATCCCTACCATCAACTTTATCCTTTATGTAGACGAATGAACATATAAATATACTCATTTACATTCAAATATATAAATTTTTACACCTAAGGAAATATTGCGGTTTTATCTTTTGAAAAACGAATTACCAAACACGAAACTGTGCCGAATCTGAAACAATTAGAGACATGCAGGGCAAAAAACAAAGAATTTGTATTTATTTTACGGAGTGTAAAAAAGTGTTCCAAGAAAAAAGATCAGTTTTGCATTAAGAAATAGCAGAAACTTTATACATAAATCCTGATCCTGATTCAGGCATGTGCTCAAACCCCATGGGAGCAAAATTTGGGAGCTGGCAAAAGTTTGGATACAACAAATTAAATTTTAAGTATATATTAAATTTTGAGTATATTTTTTAATTTTGAAAATATAGACAAAAGTTAGAAATTAATTTTTCCAGCATATAAGTGTATCAGGTGAAATTATCGAAAGATACAAATTCATCATTGATTTAAACGGACAAAATCGGTTTGCAGACTTTATTTAGTATTCGCATTTTTTCCCTGAAAAACAAAATAGTGAAAAAACTATTTAATTTCATTTTGCTGGAGAATAAATCACATCCTCCAATGTCACCAGACAGTCTGTCTGCATCATGCTTACACAATGAAAATAATTATCTGTTATTTTAAAGTGATATTTATATATTATGACTGTTTTGCATTTGCAGTTTATACTCATTTTAAGAAAAAATAATCAATATTTGGTGTTCAGTGGCGCCAACTTTTGAAAAATATTGGGTAGGTCTCAAAATTTTTAAGCAAAATGGCACGGCCTGTTTTATTATTTGTTTATGTTATTCGTGAAATGTTTCTGCTAAAAGCATTAACATTTATTATACCATAAATATTATTACAAATAAAAAATGCAAGAACATCTCAGTCACTTAAGAGTTTTATGAATATCAGGGTCATTGCAAAATGGGTAATTTTCACTCACTGCTTTATGATCACTGATCAAATATACAGTAAATTTATCTTTTTAAGAAATAATTATGCGTATACATGGACACATTTAGTGCTATTGCATGTCTGTAACTGCTGTCACTACTATTTTTTAAACAAAATTACGTTTTGAACGTCAGTAAAAGAAATTTTGTTTCCGAGAATTCAAAATATAAATAAATGTATTGTGAAAAAAAAAAAAAGAAAAGGAAAGAAAACAAGGGAAATTAATGGGACTAGAAGAGCAAATTATTGGGTGGGTCCATGGGCGCCACTATTTGCGTTGGAGAGAGGGGGGAGGGGAAGGAAATATATTACTTTTATCCCTTTCTAAATAAACCGTAGTATAAACATTTGTATAAATTCGTTTTAATTGACAGATTTTTAAGTTATCGGCGATAAATTCTGCTAACACTGGAAATTTCGAATATAGCCAATCAGGATAACAGGGTTACCATTTAGGGTAGAATCAGGGGATAAAAATTGCCAAAAGGTTTATTATTTAAAACGACGCTTTTGTATGATGATGTAGTTGAAACTCTGAAAAGATCTTTATTCTACGTGTACTTGGAATTTTTTCGCTTTAGTGTCCTTAAACATTTAAAAATAAAACGACAGAAAGTTCAAAAATCGTTAGAAGATTTTTTTGAGAAATCTAAACGCAAAGAAGTTGATTTAAATGTCAGAGAAACTGGACTTCACGAAAATGAAACTTTCGCTGAAAATTCAGCTTCCAGTTCCAGGTTGTTGGAAGATCAAGAAAATTCACAAAATATAGCATCGATGCTAGACAAACCTCATTTAAGCAAAATGAAAACTGATTCACCTTTACAACCGGCACTTGAAAATTATCCTTTAACAAAAGGGCGCAGATTTTCTCCTAATTGGTATAAGCAACATGAGTGGATTGAATATTCGGAAAAAGAAGATACTGTTTATTGTTTCGCTTGCTGTCATTTTTCAGAAAACCTTTTGCTGAAAGGTGAAAAAATGGGATGTCGTACTTTTATTGACAAAGGATTCAAAAAATGGAAAGATGCTAAAGCTTTGCTCTTCCAACATTCTCAAAGTGAGAGACATTTATCATCTATGACTGCCTGGAATAATTTTAAAAGTATATCTGATAATAAAACTTTATCTATTGCTTCTCAGCTGTGCACCACACGATCGACAGAAATTTCAGAAAATCGCGAGCACATCAAAACATTATTTAGAGTTGCAAGTCTCTTAGGACGACAAGGATTGTCATTTAGAGGACACAATGAGTCGACAGAAAGCAGCAACAGGGGGAATTTCATCGAATTTCTTGAAACAATGTCTGAAGAAAATGAAAATTTGAAAGCCAAAATGTCACGGCGCTATGGTCATTATACATCATATGAATATCAAAATGATATAATAACAGTTTTTGGACAAAAAATTAAGGAAACAATAATATCAGAAGTAAAGCAAGCAGGATACTTTTCGCTGTTAGTGGACAAAACGAAAGATTGCTCTAAGAAGGAGCAAATGGCTTTAATTCTTAGATATGTTCATAATGGTTGCATTAGAGAGCGCGCGGTGGGTGCATATCATATGAAAGATTTAAGTGCAGAATCATTGAGCAACTTTATAATTGAATTATTAACAAGCTATGGCCTTGATTTTAATTTTTGTGTGGGACAATGCTACGATGGAGCAAGCGTTATGAGTGGATGGGCTAATGGGGTGCAGGCTAAAATAAAAGAAGTGGCTCCAAATTCATGCTACATTCATTGTTATGCTCACAGACTTAACTTAGTTATAATCGACACAATAAGCAACATAGTGGACTTAAAAGAATTCTTTGCTATTATACAGAATTTGTATAACTTTATATGCAATAGCAACCCTAGGTATCAACTCTTCATCGAATGCCAAAAAGAACTTGGATTCCAAACTATTTTAACTTTAGAAAGAAACGCAGCGACTCGTTGGTCTTATTGGCATCGTTCTATCACAAAGATTATAAATACATATGAAGCTATAGTAATGGTTTTGGATTTAATTTCCGATTCTCACACTGAAGCATCTGCAGAAGCTATCGGCTTAAAAACAAAATTGGAATCCCGTAAATACATCGTTTATCTCTACATACTAGAAAACATTTTAGGTGTAACCTTTCAGAACAACTGCAATCAGAAAATATAAATTTGTCTAAAGCAGCAAGTCTTATATATGTTGTGAGAGAGGAATTAAATAACTCTCGCTCTGATGAGGAATGGAGTAAACTTTTCAAGAAATCTGAGGACTTTGCTCAGAAACATAATGTCAGTTTCGAGGATTCTGCATGTGTTAAAAGAAAAAAGAAAATTCCATCAAAACTGCAATCTTATCTTTTTACTGAAAGTGTTCCTGAACAAGACAATGAAAATTTGTCTTTTGAAACCGAAATGAAAAGAAGATATTTTATTCTTGTTGACAGAATTCTAGCTGAATTTGGCAAAAGGTTTACTAGCAATCAAACACTTTTGCAAGCTCTTGAAGCATTAGATCCAGAAAATGAATTTTTCTTAGAAACTGAAAAAGTAACGATATTTCTAGAGCTTTATCCCAATTATTTTGACGAGATTTACCTTTTATCCCAATTAAGAATTGCCAAAAAGTATGTAATGGACCAGCTTCCCAATGGAGAAAATTGTGATTTAATAACTGCACTTAATATCTTTGAGAAACTGCCAACAGCCTTTTCGGAAATAATAAAAGTTATAAAAGTCTCTTTAATTCTCCCAATCAGCACTGCTTCAAATGAACGATTTTTTTCAGTTTTAAAACATGTGAAAACGTACTTGAGATCAACAATCAGCAACGAAAGATTAGATAGCTTGCTGTTAATGTCTGTGGAAAAAAAATTAGTAAAATCCTTCAATCTGGATGAACTTGTAGATAATTTTGCAAAAATGCGTCCTCGCCGGTTTCCTTTATTGGATTAATTGAAACAGGTTTCTATTTATGTTTTCTTTCATTACTTAAGGGGACAGTTTACCTTTACAACAATTTTGTTTATTTAAAAAAAAAATATGGTTCAAATTGTGAACTCACTGCATTTCAATGTTCAACTAAAAGTACATTAAAAAAATTAAATGCATATTTAATTAAAATTTTAACACTATTTTTAAAAAATTTGAATTTTTTAAAATCTCTAGTAATTTTTTAAATATTGATATTTTTGACCAGTTAAAAAAAAAAAGAAAAAAAAAAAAAGATTTTCAAATGCGTAGTACACAAGACAGTGCATGGAGTTTTAGATACATCTAATATACATCTATATACATCTTTAAATATAATTTTTTTTACAGATATATATATATGGTGTAAAATGCTGAAATCTAACACATCTTCATATACTTTTATGTCAAAAAAAAAAAAAAAAAAAAAAAAAAAAACACTGAATTCTATGCTTAGATTTATCACATATATAATAAAGAACATGTACAAAAAAAGTTTAAATCTCTATCTCAAATACAAAAAAAAGCCCTAGCATTTTTAAAACACGAAAGTGAAGAAGATATGAACATGAAGAAAAAGCCATTTAAAGTTTTAATTTGGGTGTATTAACAAAATGCACAATATCTCGCGATATAGTTGCCGTATGGGTAAAAAGGAGGTGTCAAAATATTCACAATTAATCAGGCTTTCATTTAATATTAATAAAAGAAAATTGATTTTTTGATCAATTTTGAGGTAAACTGTCCCTTTAATCAAAAATTACTTAACCAAGTGCAAATATATTTTTTTTAACAACGAGTTTATTATTATAATGACATTTTATTTATCTAAAACTATATCAAACATCGTATTTTACATATAATTAAAGTAAATATACTGTGTTTATTTATATCGTTCACTTGGAAAAAGAATGCCACAACACAAAAAAGTGGAGTTTTACAAAAGATGTATTTAAAGTTTAATTATAACATTACATTGAGCGCGCTGTAAGGCTGCCACAGCTGCTCTCCAGTGGTAAATATTAATACTGAAATTGCGACGTTATTTCTTGAAAAAATATTATACATAATTTGAAGACTAAGAAAAGAAACCCCCCCTAAAAATCTCGTATTATGGCACTTTTTCTTCTAAGTCAACAATACTCAACCTGCATGTGGCTCGTCGACGCTTTATGTGCAGCCCGAGATATAATCATTAATCCATATTTATAAATTTTACTGAGATGTGCATAAAAAGTATTTAAGACGTTTATTGTTGCTTTATGTATTTTCACGAGAATGCAAAATTTACTTTGTTGTTTATAATTCATTTAAAATTATGTTGACATCTTAATTGCCGTTTTTATAGACAGAGAAATCTTTTTATATGTAGTCCTATCTGTGTTACAATGGTATACATTTCTGTATGTTCAACAGTAACCAAACACTATTTCAAGTTAATTAAATTTATACTGTATATTTGTACAATTAACAAGAGAAGTTTTTGCATTGAGCAAAAGACTGATTTAATAGAGAAAATCTCTCTCTCTCTTTTTCTTTCTTTTTTTTTTTTTTTTTTTTTTTTTTTTAATATATAACTTGGAAATTCTGCATTGTTATATTATTTTCGTTTTATATTTATTATAGCTCTAAAACTGCTTTTTGGGGTTGAACGTTTGCCGCGCAAAAAATTGGCACAGAAAATAAAAAATTAACGCTACTATTTTTAAAAACAATCTTTGTGATCCTTTTTCTACAATATTTGCAATAAAAATCTATCACGAAGTTTATTTTTCGGAAATAGTGGTGTTAAACTTTTATGACAACATTTCCTCTGTGACAAATGTTAAACCCCACTGGTAATATTAACTTTGCTATGTTGTTTTATTAAACTAGATGTTATTTTATTATTTGGATTACTCATTTTAACACTTTCCAACATAGCTGAAAAGTGTTTATGAATTCAGTTTGTCTGTCGGTCCGGGCTCTAACTCGCGTCAATAGAGTCTGATTACCATGAAATGGATATATGTTATTGGTGTTTACTATGGCATGTTCGGTATTGAAAATGACGTATGTAGCATTTATGGTTCATCTACAGGGACACTCAAAAGAATTCAATTACATGACGGTATATAGAGAAAAATCGTTTGCAGTGCATTTTAATAATATTACACTATTTTAAACATACTGAAATTGATATATGTATCACTGAGGTGTACTACAAGGTTTTTATGGTGAGCATAGGATTTATCGTTCGTTTACAGGGACACATCCATAGATCATATACAGGGCTGCACAAAAAAATCGTATATTTTCTTCGGCTATTCATGACAGTAGCAGCAATTGGTTATTCAAATACGTTACAGCTATGCGTTTTCCAAATTGTTCATTTAGACATCATCTTTCACCTTAGTAAAATGTGAAGTTTTGTTATATTATTGTGAATGTTTTGGAAAGTGTTTCATAATCTATGCTATACGCATGATTTTTCATTCTTCTTTAAGTATGTTGCGGGTAACAAACATGTGTTTGCTTCTCGCGAGATAAAAAGGTTGAGTATGGCTGTATCTAAGTGAACATAATTAAATTGTGTTTCCATTAAATCTGCAATCTGATTATTTTTATAAATGTGTAAAGCATGTGTAAAGCAGGCCTTGATATATATTTTTTTCTTTTGTAGATATTTTAATTATACACCAATAGGTTTTAAAAAAAGTACTTGCATTAATCTCCACTACCGCTTCCTCAAAAAAGTTTTGCAATGGTGCCCCTTGTCTTTCGCCGTATGTGTTGGCAGCATGGAAGTCGGTATTAAAGAATTTTTATGATTTATTCTAGTTGCAGTAAGATCTATGAAAATAGAAATGCTAAAAACTGGAAGCAAATTCCTTCTTAACATGTAATTACCTACTTGTATGATTAGTCTTTCGTTATGGGACCATGAAATGTTTTTGTTTAATAGTTGAGTCTGTTTTGACAGGTTTTAGCGTTATATAGTAAAACCTCTTAAAGAAGGAATTGTAAGGGACGGGAAAAAGTTTCTTTTAAGTCTTAGCAAGTACAATTATCTGGTGATTTTTTCGTCCAAAGTTCACTTTTTTCCGTTTGAGAAAAAAATCGGTTATAGATGAGATTTTGCTTTCTCAAGTTTTACAATGATATATTTATGCTCTCCGGAGGTGTATTATAGAGTGCATGCTTTAACAAGGAATACCTCAGAAACGAACCTGCCTATAATGGGATATTCCCAACGAAATGAATAGCTTAAACCTACTAAAATAAAAAAAACTGTCTAAAACGGAATTTTTCATCTGGACTTTGTGATTTCATATTCGAAATTTTTACTCTTTTTGCATCCATGATTCAGTAAAATTTTCCAGTTTGAGGGGCATGGAGAGGAGGGAGGGGGGGGGTTAAAGACTACCTGGACTCCACGCTTGGCTATACCACAGCCATCAAAGAAATCTTTGCCCCCCCCCCCCCCAAGAAAATTCTGAAATGGCGCCCCTGATCAAAATTATTGAATATAAATTTCTCTAATGACCTGAATTTAAATTCCACAAATAAACCAGAAACCAAAGAACCCATAGAAGTCCTCTGGATTCAGTTTTCGTCTGATAGATGCCGCCACTGCATATTCTGAACTTATGATTGGTTGAATAGCTTGACTCTGTTCATTGAAACTTTAAAAGTAATGTAACATCTTTTTCCTGAAGATGGTCATAGATGGTAATCGAAACATTGATTATTATAATTTAAATTAATGTTTGTTTAGTTTTTAACTTTACAACATTCTGTATACATAATTTAGTAAGCTTGTGATTTTTTTTATTTCCGCGTTAAAATTGAAATAGTTTAGTACGATTTTGTCAATATGATGTCATATTCACTTGCCTTTATTTCTAATTTAGAAAATCAAAATTAAGAGCAGAAGCCCTTTTTAAACACAGCACTATCTCTTGGCAGATTTACAAATAACAATGACTATTGGTTCTTTTAACAGTCATGTTATACATTCAAATAAACAGCTTTTTGATCAAAAGTTTCTTTTAGACACAACAGAAAACATGTTGTTTACATTTTGTTAACTTGCCAAGTGTCTGGAGATAGTGTAGTTTTCTCGTCGAGCGAACTTTAAATTGTGTTTCTTTATTTGTATTGAACTATCTTGCCACCACATAGTGTTTTTTGAAATGATTTTAAGCTGCGCTGTACAATGTTATGCGCAATGAGTTTTAAATTAATTGTGTTTCCTAATTACTTTTTTTCAGTTTAGGGTTCCCAGCGTCATGGAAAGTCAGGAAATTTCAAAGTAATCAGGAAAATTTCAAAACATATAGGAAAAGCCAGAGAATTTACAAATATTTTCTAAAATGTCTTGGAGAAAAAATGAAAAATTACACGAAATTCGTCAAATAGTCTCAGGAAAAAAAAATCACAAAATTCATCAAACAATCACAGAAAAAAAACGAGAAATTTGAAGAATGATCACAGAAAAAAATCGCTAATTTTGACAAAGGATTGCGAAAATAAGTAGCAAATTTCGTTGTATGCCGTTTGGTCAGAGAATGTTTTGAGATTTGGTCATGGAAAGGCAGGGAATTTTTTGAGATTTGGTCAGGGAATTTGCCAGTCATGTTTTGCTGGGAACCCTGCTTAATTATTTTACATTTCAAAAATTTATAAATTTCATAATGTTAAAATGATTTATGCCTATTGGTAGCAGTAAGTAAATACATTTTTAATTATGTTTTCAACAACTTTTTTTTTTACATATTTTTTTTTTTTAATTTTATAAGTTATAAGGATTTATGATGGTACTCAATATAGCTACATATACTGCAAAAATTGGCAAGCAAGGAAAGCGAGCTGGGAGTGCGTAGCAGTCCCAATGTGAATTGTGTTGCAATTCACGGGAGTTGGTGAATGTTAGTGAGCAGGGGGCAGAGCCCTCTATTTCTGACATAAATTATCTATCTTTATTTTGTATTTATGTATATATAATTTGATAAATTATGTTTATTTATTTTAAATTAATAATATATTTCATATTGAACCCTGTTCCTTTTACAAATTGAAAAAAAAATATTGAATGAAAATAAAATTAGTCATTTTTTTTTTTTTAATTTGTTCTATATTCAATATTTTATATATTTTTATTTTTATCATCAGTGAAAAACTAGAAGAAAATTCTAAGGAAGTTGAAAGGTTAAGAAAATCAATTGGAGCTAAAGAAGAGCAAGAAAAAAAGCACATTGGTACTTCTATTAAATATATTTATGCAGTTCTTTTGCATTTTTATGTATTAATTAGGAAAGCACATGTGAAACCTGCACAAAATTGAACTGAGTGAGAAAACATTTGATACCATCAAGCAGCAGACATTCATAACTTCTAATTTGGAAATGATCATTAATTTATTGACAGCAACAATACATCTGAAGTAGCTCTGGTAAATATCTTGGCTATCAAAAACTACAATCAACAGTAGGCTAACAGGAATCTTTTACTGTTATTAAAATTTGTATTGTTTGTTTAAATGTGTTGTTGTAATCTGCTTTATAATTCATTTGCAAAATAGCATTTATTGTTTAATAATAAGCCTTTTTTTTTAACAAACTGTGTTAACTATAGGGGAGGGGGCGGGCTTCTAGGTAATATGAATGAAAATGTAATATCCTAAAAATACATAGATCACAATAAAGGTGCTCTGTGCAGTGCATTTATTTCCTTAAATTGTTAAAACTGTCAGGAATTACTTCAGTAATGCCTTAGCAAATAGAAAAGATTCACAGAATTTCCTATTACAGCAATGGGGAAATGTATTGTCTAATTTCCATACTTCAGTGCAAAGAGAACCCATAAAAAGTATTGGCTCAAAAGAAATAGTAGATGCTGGCTACATTCATCAAATGTTTATATATGTGTGCAGTGTCAAGATAACGTGAAGACAAAAATCTTTATAACCAAATACAACTTTATTGCAACAGAAATATATATAAAATTGGGTAACATATAAGCTATCAACATCCTGTATTAATACATGAAGCAAACCTCACTATATTACACATCTCCATGGAAAATAAACATGATATTAAATCAACTGGAACCCAAAGAGGGTGTCGGAAAAAACTAGCTTTCATGTGAATGCAGAAAAACATTTTATATCTTTATACATACGAGGGCTTTCCAGAAAATACTACCCATTTACTCATACAGATGGCACTACTAATCCCATTAAAAGTAAAGTGATGCAGGTGTCTAGATTAACATTGTAGCTTTTTGGGTGAAAAAAGTTCGAGTTCTGATGTGTGGTGTGAGTTTTGTGACTGTTTACAATGGTGCATAAGATAGAAAATCCTGCCAAATGCGAAGTACGATGCATTTTTTTAATGCCAAAAATGTCCGTCCAAGCGAAATTCATTGCAGGATTACTGAAGTGTTAGGTACGGGAACAATGGATGAGTTATTTGTAAGGCTCTGTGTTCAAAATTTCAAAGAGGGAAAGACTTTCTTCAGAAATTTAAGTGGGAGATTTTTGACGACCCTCTCTATAACCCTGAATTGGCTTCAAGTGACTATAATTTGTTCACTAAACTTAAGGATTTCTTGTCAGGAGAATGTTTCCAAAGTGATTATGACTTAAAAAAGGGGTATAGCATTGGCTGGCTACTTTGGCGGTAGAGATTTACAAGGAAGTCATAAACAAACTGGTTTCAAGAAACGACAAATGTCTCAACAACGGCAGTGACTACATTGAAAAATGAGTAAATGTATTACTGTCATTTAAATAAAATCCTTATTTACTTTCCTTCATTTTTGTTTAAATTATGTGTAAACGGGTATTACTTTCTGGACTAGCCTTGTATATATAGAAAACTTACTTTTAAATATACCAAACTTCTAATTCTATAACAAAAATTTTAATCTTTTAAATTCAAACTCAAATTTTAATTCAGATATAAACTTTATTTGAAACCTTGACATATAATAAACATTTATTTTATTTTATAATTTTGACACTATGACTTTTCATCATATAAATCCCTTCAATCATATAAATTTAATATCTGAACGATTATGCACTTCATTTTAATGAATAAACATTACAACTTTAACAGTCTCAATTCCATTTCAAAGTTATAAACTTTATATCTTAACTAGAAAATTAAGCTTTAGAAAAACCTTTTGCCAATTGTATCATTTACATTTTAATTTGAAAGAAAGAATTATTTTAATAGTAGTAACTTTATTTGATAATGCGAACCAAGCTAATGTATAAAAAAAATCTCCTCCACTAATTAAAGTTGAAGATTACACTTTTAATTAATATGGAGTAATTAGTAATTATTACCTGATAAAAATGTCCCAAGTTAAATACAATACTGTATTACTCCAACTTAAAAGGTTAACTTTAAAATAATCAACATAATAGTAAGTGGTACAAACTAGGGCTGTGACAGACCACAGACATGATTTATCAGTAAACAAATTATCTATATGAAAAATTGATATTTTTCAATATTTAAAATCCATTATAACATTTTTTTCGCTATTGGTTATTGTTAATGAATATTCTGTGACATTATTTTGTACGTTTCTAGGAAAAATTACTTGGTTAGTCTTCAATGATAGTTTTCTATGAATTGTAATCTGATTCAGCAATTTTGTACTCACCTTTTACATTTCTTTAAAAATAAGAAATTATCATAACTATTAGCAATATTTTTGCCGTTTTCTTCCATTTATTTATTCTATATTAATTATCTTTTTGTAGGCATTCTTTTTACCTTCCCTCTTATTTTTTTTTTTATCCCTGTTTAGGTATGAAAGTTTCATAATCTGATAAAAACCTGGCCTTTTTTTTTCTTTTACTGTTATATTACAAGCTGATTATTAAATCATTTTCTTGTATTTTACATCTTTCTGCCTGTTTATATTAAAGGAAAGTTTCTTTCTGACATTCTTTTATTTTTTAAATTATTATGAAAATGGTTTGCTTGATGATACTACAGGGTGGTTCTAAATTAAATGGATCAAATTTTCAGAGGTGATAATGTGTATCCAAACAAACAATTTTGTATTGGAAACTGGAATTGTAATCCACTGATTCATTCAAAAATAAAAATGTTTCACTACAAGCTAAACCTAAATTTTTGTTTGCAATTTGAACAATAAAGAAAATATTTTTGTGAGATTTTTATCAGATCAAATTTGCTTTGCATGAAATGTGGCCACATCATGGGAATTGTATTGTAATTTGATCATTGACACCTATGTACTGTTAGTTAAATTTCAAATATGGAGCATCTAGCTCAGTGCCATTTGGACACAAAATGTAGCCATTTCTAGCAGTTCTTGGGATGTCATCACATTTCACAAAAAACAAAGAAATACTGTTAAAAATATCATTACAATATCTTCAGTATTATGAAAGTTATTAATAAAAATCAAAGTTCAATTTGGAGTGAGGTAGCCTGTCTTTTTGGCTAAATAAGTGGATTGTAATCCTAACTGTCTCTTCAAAAATTGTTTGTCTTTCACATTATCATATCTGAAAGTTTATTGCATAAGTTTAGAAATGTATATAGAATGAAATAGTTATGGAATATAGTTATAGAATAGTTATAGAATGAAAATAGTTATAGAATGAATAGAGTATAGTTATAGAATGAAAAGTATATAGAATGAAATAGTTATAGAAATATTTTCTCCAAAATATTGGGATATTTTAAGCATGTATTGACTTTTAAAAAAAGTTTTATATTTTATTTTTAAAAATCTTTATTGTTTACTTATTTTTCTTTTATATATTCTATAGATGCTATACGGCAGCTCACCAACACTTTAAAAAAAATGGAAAAAGAAGTAGCCACTTTAAAAGTATGTTACCTGTTATCAAATATTATTTATAAATTGTCTTTTGTAATTATGATTTAAACAATGCATTTAAAAGTTATACAGTACCTGTATTGAGACTCAGAAATAGCAGATTACATGGGTAACTGAAATTTTCTTGACAGGAAAAGATTATATGCGGCAAAAAAAAAAAAAAAAAAAATTATTTATCAGTTATGTAAATTTCACTTCATTTATGTTTGCATACGATAATTTGTAGCAACAATCGCAATTTAGCTATCATAGAATGAATTTTGAAAGATGAGAAAATGGAGTTGACTCTAGATCATTATCGAGCTATGATTTTCTATGATTTACAGTGGGGCTAAATCAACAAGAATGCCTTCAACTTCTACAATTAGCATATGGAAATAAAGCTCTATCTCGTGCCACTGTATTAAGATGGTTTACAGAATTTAGAAGAGGTTGAAATTTGCTTTTGGATGAACAGCTCACAGTTAGCTGTAGTCCCAGAAAATGTGTCGGTCGTAAGAAAAATGTTAATCAATGATAATCGTTGTACCTATCAAATGATATAGATAGAATTTAATATTGTATCTGCGATTATACATAAAATTATTCATAATGAACTGCATATGAAAAAATTAGTTTGTTGTTGGGTCCCCCATAATTTAACAAAACATGAAAAAGAAAAGCATGTCAGAATCGTAAACAACCCTAAAATTACTTAATGATAATAGCCACCACATTATTTCTAAAATCATAACTGGTGATGAGACGTACATACCATTTTTTTTATGTTCCAACATGTCAAGAAAGTAAAGTATGGTTCTTTGAAGATGATCCTAAACCAACAGTGGTGAAAAGACAATGAGTAATGAAACAAGGAATTTATGCTGTCTTCTTCAGAAGTACAGGTCTGATCAAAGCCATTAAGCTAGAGGGACAGAAGACAGTTACAGCTAACTAGTAAACCGCTAAGTGTCTTCCAGAAATTCTTCAAGAGGTGAATGTTAAGGGACTCATGCTTCAACATAACAATGCATTTTCTCATTCGGCAAGGATTACAGTCGAATTTCTTGAGCAAAAAACATCAAAGTGATAGAACATCCACCCTGTTCTCCTGATCTTGCTGTATGTGACTTTTGACTATTTTGTTATCTAAAAAAAAATTATGTAGGCATCATTTTCAATCTGAAGATGAGATTGATGAGGCTATAAAAGAATATTTTTGATCTATTTAAAGAAATGGATAGCTGGAGGCATTTAATCTTTGGAAAGTTTGCCATCTTGGAGGGAACTACTTTGAACCCACCTATAAAGTTGATAAATTTAACTTGTACCATTTAGCCTTACCTCAAAAATTTCAGTGTGATCCTCATATTAGCACCATAGATCTTAACTTTTCAAGATAGAAAAAAAATAAGAGAAGAAACAAGATTAGAAAACTTGCCACAGTCGTTCAATTAAAGATATATATATATGTAATGTATCAGCGCTAATCCCGTTGTTTCGGTGTAGATCGGGCCGACGTAGGATTGCTCCCTCTGAGCTTCTAGCATCGTTAGATAGTCACTGTGAGTGGTATCCGAGAATTAATGAAAGTTTATGTGAGTCTCTGCTTAAAGAAAGACACAGTGTTTTCGGGGACCTGATTTATCAATCCTTTGTACATCCTTTAGAGAAATCAGGCCCCTTTTGGCTTGAGAGCTGTTCAGTTACTTCTTTATGGATGGACTCGGTAGTTAAGGGTATCGCAAAGTGATACTTGGAAAGCAAAGTTGCGTGGACTTAAGGCATTCTGTAGTTGGTCAAAAGCCCTGTCCTGTGGCCTGTGCAGCGGTATAAATATGCTGTATTTTGCATTATTCCTGCTAGGGGCCGTTGAAGTCAAAGGAGGCGTCTTTACACTATAATTGGTCGTTAGCTGAATGATTGACTGCCCGGGATAAGGCGGTGGCTCGAGTTCGGCCGATTGAATGCAGCAAGACTTGCAAATTGCACTTATTCAGCAAAAGTATTCTTATGAGATGTGCCAAAATGATCTTTGAAAGTTATAAGCTGCGATGCTGAAAAACTAATTTACCAGGGGCAAAGGCATTCAATCAACTGAGACACAATTACTAAAGCATTTTTAAAGTTTTAATTTTAATTTCTAAATTTAAATTTCTGTTTCTTAAAACGGGGATTTCAAATTTTAAAAGGGGCAAAAAGGGGATTTTAAATTTTAAAAAGGGGCTTAGCTTTTATCGTTTCATATATATATACTCCTTATTCAAAGCATTGCTTTTCCTTCTCTTAGTCATACACCAAGAAGTTACAAAAAATTTCATAAAATCTGGGAAGAATGTAAAAGTAGCTTTTGTGTCTTTCGTATCACTTTTCTTTCTGTTCAGGCAAAGAATTGAAAAAAAAAAAAAAAGTGTCATTTCATATCTATCACATGTGTTTCATTGTCAAAGGTATATGTATAGCTATCTAAATGAGTTTTGCAAGGCAGCATTTGTCACAAGAAAAAGAATTACTTTGAAATCAATTTTTTTCTTCTCTTTTGTATAAGTGTTTTAGTTAAAACTCTCAAACTAATTAATTGATGATGGGATTGTCAATGTGGTACTCAACAGAAAAATAACTGATTCATGTTCTTAAAATTTTGATGCGAAGGAGATATGAAATATAGAAAATATTAGATACATTATATTTTTTTAATCATTTGGTCTATTTGAGTAGTTTAAAAAAGTGGTCCTTTTTGTCCGAACTCTTTGAGATTTTCAGCAATTATAAATATTATGTTTATGCACCTTGTGAAAAGAAAAACATGAAAAAACTATAGATATATGTTTACTTCTTGCTTTTTTTCTTGTTTTCGGCTCAATTCTGTTAGCATTTAAAAAAAAAAATTATTGTCTGATTTGTCTAAAATTTTAATAGGTTATAAATATAACTGTATCTCAGCCTTCATTAATTTTTTTGTGAAAAAGTATACATATTTAGTAGTGAAAACTTGAGCTGAAGTCAAGCAAAACTGCTCTGAAACACCTTGGTTGTTAATCTTTTTGTCGGAATTTTCACACATTTTATTTTGTGAAAATACTTCTACTCGTCTGAACATTTTGAAATTTTAGTAGCTGGTGGAAATATTGTCTGCAGAGATGCTCTGAAAAGATTGTGTAGAAATATAAAAATCTAGGCTAATTTAGAAAAAAGACCATCTCTGTAAGGCATAAAGTGATCTTCAGTCATGAATTTTTTTAACCCTTTAAGCAGTTTGTCCATATTTTTCCGTTTCCCTAAAACAATTTAAATCAGTTGTAGACAAAAATAATTTTAACAGAATTGTATTTTAAAATGCTTGTCAAATAAAGGGGCATGAAGTGTATATTAGAAACAATCAGGGAAAAAAAATTTAAATTAACATTAGGATTTTTATGAAAATACAGGAAAGTCCTCATAACGCTCAGAGGGTTAAAGGGTTAAAATTTACATTTTTGAAAACCTATTACACTTTTGAAGAGAAGAAGGTCTCAGCTTTACATACATATTTTTTGTTAACCAGTACCTTCAAAATTGTGCCCTAGAAAAGCGATGCCGTATGGGAGAAAAAGATAACTAATTGTGTAAACAACCCTTAGTGAAATTTGTTTTTCAAAGTGTTGATAACAGTGCTTTTTCATATTGATTACAGCTTTTAAGATGTAAAAGTACAATCTTTCAGAATACATCTTCTGTTTTTAACTATACTAAATGGTTTGGCCGATCGAGGTAAAAAAAGAATGATGTTAAACCCTTCAAGATGCCTCTGTTGAGTTCTTCATTTTCATACCGCTGTGTAAGTCAGGTTCTGGTCATGCACCAGCGTTTTTACCATCTTGAGTTTTTGATGATAGTTCATTGTTGGTTTTGATTAATATCTTGGTCTTGGCTAATTAATAAAAAGTGAAAATTCTGAGTCTCATTTGCATCATGATATGCAGTGGACTACCCTCTGTTGGTTTTGATTAATATCTTGGCTAATTAACAAAAAGTGAAAATTTTGAGTCTCATTTGCATCATGATATGCAGTCGACTACCCTCATCAAAATTTTCAGGTTGTATACACGGCAAATTTCACTAGCCATTGCAGACAGACAGACACATACACAGACAAACAGAGTGAAACTTTCTTTATTAGTATAGAAATATAGTTCTTAATATACTAAATATATTTCAGCCAGAAAATGTACACCTTGATTTGAAAAAACACCCTTAAGAAATCCACGCACACAGTAATGCTTATGAATTCTTTTGTGTAACCCTATATATAAACTGTTAAATTTATATACACCAAATACTACACAAAAGATTATTTAAACTTTGAAAATACATATTAAAACAGAAAATGCACTTCCAGGATTTATCATCCATAGATAACAGTTAAATTAAAAAACACATACCACAACTGAAAATGCACTTCCAAAAATTATTCTTCGTAGGTTTCAATAGTTCAATTTCTTCTGTAGCCAAATTCTTTTGTATGTCCCTGTAAATGAATGATAAATTCTTTGAACTCCATATTCTATATGCTTTAGTACACCTTAGAAATGCATATCAATTTTATTATGCTTGAAATTGTATAACATTATTAAAATGTACCACAAACAATTTTTCCCCATAAACCATAATATAATGAGATTCTTTTGGGTGCCCTGTAAACAAACTATATATGCTATACACTGCATTTTTAATAGCGAACATGGCATAGTAAACCTCAATTATATGGCAATTTGAGCATATTTAAGAGAGTTTGAACATGGACAGACAACAAACAGTCAAACCAAATTCTAAAAACTTTTCAACTATGGTCAAAAGTGTTAAAAAATGCATATCTGTTTCTTTAAAGTTGAAGAAATTATGTTTAATTAAAAGACAACCTTTATGAACCATATATCAATTTAAAGATGTAACTATGTGTGATATCATAAGGAAAATGAAACACGGATGATAATACATATGCAACTGACCATAAACAAAAGTTAATCAATGCTTGCAACAGTATTAGAGGTGAAAAGCTCTAAAATATTTAGAGAATTAGAAGAACTCTGTAATGTATTAGAGATAAGACAAAACATTTTGAAAATGCTTTATAAATTGCTTTTTTTATTATTATTATGATTTAGTATTTAAAACTACATTTATCTGTTTTTTTGATTTCTACCTGCATAATGTATTATTTGAGATGTATTTGGAATTTTTTTTTTCACTTAACCTATTTTTGATCTAAAGAATGCCATCATCAATTTTTGAATTTTCTCTATTTTTATGGATGAAATAACATTTTAAACATTGTACGAAAAACTAGTATATCTCTGCTTTCTCTTTTTTCCATAATTCAGTTAATTTTCAAGATATGAGTTAATTTTTGTAATGATCTTGTTGGATCAAAATGAAAAATTTCCTAACTGACCAATTGTGTTTAGGAAGATCTTATAAAAATTTAAAATGTGCAACTCTTTGAAAAATAATTGGTCAACAGTATCATTAACATAATTTTATTTCTTACCTTATTTTGAATGCTTTTGCAATTTACATTGTATATTTATCTCTTAACCAAGGTTTCTTACTCTGACTGCTGAATTTACAATCGACATGATATCTTTTATTATAAATTTTCTATTAGTTACACTATATTTTATGAAAATATATACAATTTTTTACTTCATCCTGCTTAATAATAAAAATGTTTTTAGAAATTGTTATGTTGTAAAAGCTTTACATAACATTCCTCATTTAAAATTTACATAAATTTAAATTTGTTTATTTTATTAAACTACTTCAAATTACGATCTTTCAATTTGACAGCAAATTTTACTAAGTTTTTAAATACTAAATTCTAATATATTTATTCTTAATTATTTTATTTTGAAATCACATTTATTGTATTCTATATTTTTTCTCATTCCTCTGGTAAAATCCTATTAGTTATCGTTTCGTAATTATCCTATTAGTTTAAAAGATATACGAGAAAATAATTCCTAGACCTTTCTTTATTTTAATTGCTTTCTATTCACATCATGCCTCAAAAAGAGCAAGCTTTTAGTCTAGAATATGTTTCTTATCTCGGAATACTCCGGAAATTCCATTCTACGTCACCAGAACTCACAAGACGCAAACATTCCTTTCCTCCCGCTCATAAGTGTTGCCATTCCACGGTGATAATTCCAGCGCAAAAACATTTTCCATCGATTCATTATCGATATACCGTCTTTTGGAGTATTCTGATTGGCTGTTTTCGCTGTGAGCGTACTCAGAATGTCGCAGACGTTTCTAAAAGTTTTCAGTTCGATTTTTTTGTCTGAAGACTCCAGACAGACTTTCGAATCAGGAGTTTTTTATTCTTTTTCACCGTTGGGCGTAAGCCCCGGTGAGCGCACCATGGAAAGATACTTGCACATTGTAAAGTGAATATCTGCACGAAACAGTAAATATCAACCAACACAATAATTAAGTATTTTACCACTTAAAATTTGGATGAAAAGAAGATGAATTTTTACTTATTCTTATTGTCAAGTTTCCACCGCCAGCCGTTGGATGCTGGGGTATCTTAAACCAGAAGACCAGCGTCGCATCAACCATTCAACGAATTGTGAATATGTTTCCACTTATCTTTTTTGCCTCTTTGGTGTTCTCCGTCATGAATCAGAATTCTATCGCATTTATTATATATTTTAATGCATCTAAACTCAACGATCTTCATAGTGTCACAATGGATAAATAAATACGGCACATTGCGAAAACTAACCTAAATTATTTCTTCATCTAATAATTCATCATTTTATGCTATTATTATCTGATACGATCAACACTTCCATAATTTCTCATTTATAAGTCAGTTAACAATTTTATTATTTACAGAACTCATTGCCTTTCTGTTATTTAGACTTTCTCTTATAAACTTTTACAAACTATATTCCGTTCAAGAACTGTTTTTATTTACAAAAACCAGTATTTATATAAAGAAGACTGTTTTGAATTATTGTTTAATGTAATACGAAATAACGTTTATCCTTTTACAATAATTTAATATTTTATTTTGAACATAAAGTATAAACATACTCTGGATCTGGATAGATTTTAATGTGTCTCCTAATTTACAATAAAATACTTGATTATGCAATTGATTCTATTCATTTCAACTATGAATTTGTTTTCTATATTATTTTCATCTTGTGGTGAGTAATTACCATTTATATTTATTTATTTAAAAATTTATTATCTTTAAATTGATTCAACTTATTTACCATGCGTATCTGTCAACCACTATACTTTACGGCCGTAGTGTGATTCTGGGAGGTGTGAATTGGATTTATTTTGGTTCAATTTGAATTTTTCAATTGAATATTTGCTCCAATTTACATTTCCCAGGGTCACATTACAGAAATTGTTATAAATAATTTTTCAAGCATATTATGCATATTTCTGAATGCATGATAAGTGTTGCATCATTGTGAGGTTGAGCATTAAGAATTTACAATTATTTTTTTATCATCCAAAGCTTAATGCACTTCTGGTTCTATTTTGTATTGTTCATATTAAAATGATTAGAATTTGTAATTAGTCAATATTGATTCAGTGAGTGTTCTATTAAACTTGTTATTTCTAATGAAATTCTTACTGGTGTACATATTATTTTAGAGTAGCTTGGAAGATGCTACAGAGAAAGAACTTAGTCTGAAAAAATCATTAGATAGTACTTATAAGTAAGATTAAATAAAATATTCTTGTAATACTTGTCTCAGTTATGGGTTTGTTTTGTGAATCTTCAGTTTTACTTTACTTTTTTTAGGGACCTCACTGATTTAAGAAAATCTTATTCTGCAAAGGAGAAAGAGTTAGAGGTATTCACATATATCTTTTTAATAGTTTTCTTGTGCAGTAAACAATCCCTCAAATTTGCATTCCTAAAATCTGCAGACCCCACACATCATCACAGATGTAAACAATGAAAGTTTGAGTTCATATGTAGGGACAAAATTACAGGCTTTTTTATTTTTATATCATTCTATACGTATTTTAACATGTTAATATGACTGAACTCATGCTTTTTGATGAAGGAAGTATAAATTAATTTCTGAAAAAATTAAAGATATTGCTGATATTATTAGCAATCACAATATTTTTACTAAATATATTTATGTATTAAACAAGCTTTTTTGGTTATTAAATCTGGCTAAATTTGAAATGAAATTTCCTTATTTTATGACTTTGATGTGAATTAGTACAATATCTTTATGAGGCAAGTTTCATTGAATAATTCAAGATAAATGTATATCATCTTTATTATGCATATTTAATTATACATTATTAATTATTTACTTGACTTTTACTGTTAATAATTTCATCATTTTAGTTTATCACTTTACTTAATTATTTTAATATTTTACTATATTGTAAGCATTCATTATAATTTTGAGTGCATTATTCCAATGAAATTACTGTTTAAAAACATAAACAAAGCAATGACTAGAAATCCACAAAATTCTAAAATCCGCACAACATCTGGTCCCAAGCTGTGCAGATTTGAGGGAGTCTATTGTATTATATTCATGAAATTTATAGGTGATCTTATAAATGTTGTTGTAATCAATATTTATTTATAGGATCTAATATCAGGATTAGAAGTTGAAGCTAATGAAAATTTACGTCAAATGCTGGAAAATGCAAATAAAGATGCAGCTAAAGAGAAGGAAATGTTACGCCTGCAAATACAAGAATTACGATGTACACTATCACGATCAGAAGAAGAAGCAAATCTAAGAGAAAAAATGTATAAAGCTGATATTGCTAGTTTACAAAAAGTAATTTCATATCGCATTCTACTACTTCTTGTGTATTTTTTTTCTATCTCTGTTATGTTTAAATACTTGTTGAAGAAATCGTAGATACCGTGTTTTTGTGTGTCTGTGTGTTCTGTAGCTGACTCATTTACTTTTTAAAAATATTATATTTTATTACATATAAATACCAATTTGTTCGAAGAATATTTTTTGGACCAGGAACTACATGTTTTGACACAATGTTTTTATAGTTTAAAAGAAAGTGTTTTTTCTTTTTTTTTTTCCCCTCTTTTAAGTTATGGATCTTTCTTATGTACTATAGATATTTAATAAGATTATGTAATCTAAAACTAACCACTGGTATCAACTTTCATATACATTTGAATTTCTTTGTCTTCTTCATGGTCATTACAAATTCATTCATTTATTAGAATCATGTTAAATTCTGAATTTCATTCAATATCCTAATAAGTGTAGTATTTCTAAACATCAAACCATCTTTTTTTTTGTGTGTGTGTGTGATTGTTGGCATGAAAATGCCCACATGCCCACTTTGCCAAAATAAATATATATCTGAAATATCTATTTGTATAAATAAATATACAGGGTGTCACTGAATTCATAGTCCAAACTGTAAGAAAAGATAAATTATACATAAATAAGCAATTTTGATATAGCAATGTGGGTTCGGAAATGAAAAGTTTTGACGAAAAGCAAGAAATGAAAAGGGAATGAAAAAAAAAAAAAAAAGTTTTATTGACATAACAGTTACAGTAAGTGCTCAAATGTGCCACTGGCAATGTCTAGTAAGTGCTTGGCATACCTTTCACAGATTCCAAGTGTTTCATGAACATTTATAGCAGCGGCTGAAGGTCTTGCAATGAGGTCTTCATCAGAGTCAGCTGGCATCTCATAGATGAGACATCTGGAATCTTCAAAAGGGTATGCCAATCACTTAGACATTGCAAGGTATCTATCAATGTTGGTGCTGGTACATTTGAGCTCTTACTGTAATTGTTATGTCAATAAAATGCTTGTTTTCACTTCCTCCGTCTTTCATGTTTTTCGCCAAAAGTTTTAATTTCCGACCCCACATAGCTATACCAAAATTGTTCCATTATGCGTACTTTACCTCCCCTTACAATCTGCCCCATGAATTCAGGGACACTCTATATGACTTCATAAAAAGAAAAAGGAAACAACATTTTGTTTGTATCAAAAAGTGTTTTTTAAGATTTTAATTTTGAAAGAGACTTCTTTCAAGTTAATTCAATTTTCATTTTTAATTCTTTCAAATTTTTCTTCATAGTAGCTTCTGTAAAAAAAAATCTATGGAATTAAATGGAGAGTGTCACTCAATATTTAGCTTAATTTCATATTTTTATGTGCAAAACTACATATATTTATCTTAACAATATTTCACTGAAAGAACTTAGATTTTTTTAAGTCTGAAAGAAATTTTCTTTTACGTTTCTTATTAGCAATTTATTGTATTACGTTAATGAATATGCTTGTCATGCACTCATTGACTCACTGTTAGTAAATGATTTGTTTTTAATATAACTATTTTATTATTGGTATATATTTAGAGGCTGCAAGAAGCAGAGGAAAGGAATGAGGATCTCACTAAAAATGTATCTTCTGGTAATTAAGTTTTTTTAGCATCATTGTCTGTAAAAGCTGTTCATGAAATATTATTGCTGGCTTAAACTAATAATATGTATGAATGTAATATGTATATTCTGTTCACAGCTACCCGGCCATTAGTGAGGCAGATAGAAAATTTACAAGCTACATATAACGCACAAACAGCATCTTGGGAGAAAATAGAGAAAAATCTTACTGATAGACTAAGTAATTACTTTTTTATTTTAATTATTTTTCTGTCTCTTTTTTATTTTGTCAAATGATGCTTTTGGCGTATGCTGATGTTAAAATAAATACTGCATATACCTATGTGTGCATGTTTTACATTGCTTATAATTACAATGTTTGCTTAAAAGTTACGTTCCACATGTGCATCTCCTTTATACACGCCTGATAAATGGTCATGGTCATGTTTCTCATGTAATGCTGCTCTACAAATTGAACAAAACTCTGCTTCTTGAAATATCTTTTTATCCTCACGAGAAAGGTTCAAAGGTTTCATATTTAATAACTTTTGTTCCAATATTTCCTTCTCTCGTGTCATCAGGTTTTAAAAGTGTTAAACACAGTCTTTATCTCGATATACTCAATATCTTCCATCAGATCTGATAATGACATAAGCGTACCTCATGGGAAATGATAAGTTGTTTTTTCAATATATGATGTTTTAGATGAGGCTGTTGCCAATTTAGGTACATGAGGTCTATGCTATGCTAGTATAATTTTTAAGTTATTTCATCATATTTATAATTTAAAAAATAGTTTTTGTTATTCTCTTTTGATATTTACCCCTTTTCCCAAAAGAGTATTGCAATACGATACATAAAATTTCAGTAAAAGCATTCTCAAGATGTTGTGTATGTAAGTTTTATTAATTATTATGTAACAGTCATGGGAGGAAAAATGCATCAGCCTAAGCTATTTTATCATCAAATTGTCACAGAGATATACAAAAGGTACCATTCCACTGGAAATTATGTCAACTTTTTAATACTAATGCAATTTTTATATATAAAAAAAGGTTATCTAAGACGTATTAAAAATTGTACCATCTTTGAATTGTCAATTAGTAGCATCTGCTTTTGACACCATATTTCAGTTCTTTGGATCAGGGAATCCTGGAAAAGGGTATAGTTTATATACTTTCCCTTAAACCCTCATAGAGTTAGGAGAATTCTTAATTTGAGGATACTGTTTTGAATCCATTGAACGAACTTTTCTTCGCGATAATTTATATCTTCCAAAATAATTATCCGATTGATTATTTTTATTTATTTATTTTCTTTTAATGAAATACAATAAATAAACCCAAACATATTCCAGGCTTGTTTTTTTTTTTTTTTTTTTTTTTTTAATTAAAAAACGTATTTTCAATTAGCAAAATTATTAATAAATTCGTATTTGAAAAATTATGAATTATGACTTGCATTATTTTTTGCATAAAACAAAACAAAATTGTCAAAAACATGGACATGTAAGTATACAACTCATTCCAATCATTATTTTTCAAAACATAGAAAAATTTTACTTTTTGACAGTCTGAGTACAGTATCTCTTGTTATCGTTAGCATTCACTGAAGAGTTACCAGACAATTTTAATTAATTTTCTTTCTTAGAAAGTCAGTTTAATATATATTTAGAAATTCAATGTTCCTGGTATTTTTCCTTTTAAAATATTAATGTTATTTTTAAAAATTTAAAGATAAACCTGTAACACATCTTCTTTTATGATTCTTTGAAAATTTCAGAAAAAAAAATATTGAACTTTACTTTTTTCCTGGCTGTTTTAATGTTTTACATTTTATCTGTAATTAATTTTTTTCATTCAAGGATTTAAGAAAAAAAAATTTTTATTAAATTTTACATTATGAAGTCCCATGCTAAGAATTGACAATATATGTAAGCAGCGTCTGTCAATCAGTCTTTTTTTTTTTTTTTTTTTTTTTTTTTCAAAGTTTAAAGAGAATATGGTTGCATATAACACTGTAAATAGTAAGAAACAAAAAACATGTAAAAAGGGCTTAAGAAAAATTATAATCTAGTAAAAGCCTAATGTTTGGTACAAAAATTCATCCCTGGTTTCAAAATTGCAGTTCAAAGCAGCAAAGTATGTCAATTTGATGTGAATCCCAATTATGGAAGATTTCCACTTTTGGTCAGTATTAGATTCGAATTGGAATTTTACCAAATTAGTCAATTTTTCACCAAGTTGGCTTTTTAATGTGATATTTCAGAAACTGCTGCCAGTTTTAATGACAATTTGGTATAAACATGTATAACATCATGACGTCATGCTGGAAATATCTATTGCACTTCTAGTTCCTTAATCCTATTTATAATGAATGCCAAGCAGTTGACTAGATGATAAAGCACTTCTGACCTGTTGTTAGTTTCTACTTATTGAGGTAATTTATATAAATTTTATAATTATGTAACATTTTGAAATTCTTGTGTAATTTGTTTTAACCTGTAAACACACGTGCTGGGATAAATCTCACTCCAATCTCATTTTTCTTCGGAAAAAAGGATACTTATTTTGAGGACGCTTCTGACCTCTGCCTTGTACCTTTTAAAATCAAGGTCAAGAAAGGGTGGGCGAAGAAATGTCTTTTCTTTGTTCACTAGGAGTGGAGAAATATACTTGGGATTAAATAATCCTGTGCATGTACAAACGTTTCATTTTGATATGTTCATTTCTTACAGGATAACACACATTAAAATAATTTGAATGAAAGAGTAACATAAAAGCTACTTGTATATATTGACGAAAAGGTATTAAATGTAATTAATATCAATTTTGTGAAATAATTCATGTTTTAAGGTGTAAAACAAATTGTTTGCATATTTTCTAGAAAAAAAAGAGATTTTTACAGAAACTGCTACAAAATCTGAAAATAAATATGAAAAGCATGATTTTTTTTTTTTCTTTTAAGAAGTAGTAGTACTGATGCGTTTTATGATATAGAGCACTAGATTTGTTTTTAAAACGTATTTAGCCAAAAATATAATGGGGGACAAAATGGGTGAGATTTATCCCCACGCATGTGCTAACGTTACAAAAATAAGCGCATGTGCTTACGTGATTAAAAAAAGTTATAAAAAAACTTAGTTCATAGATAATCAAACCTCTTTCATTTATTCACTTAATCCTATGAAATTTCAAGGTGATGCTCAGAATCAGCTTGCTTTTATGTATGAAAAAGAACGTGCTGCTACTGAGAAATATATGGAATATCAATCTAAAATAACAACGTATGAGACACAGAATAACACCTTGAGACAGGAGAAATTACAGCTATCATCTGAAATAGAATCACTTAAGGCTCAATTGATTTTATTGGAAGAAAGCAAAAGCAGGTATTATAAAACATCTTTTTTTATTATTATAATTTAATGTCTTCACCTTTGTAGAAAAAAAGGCCAATGATCTCTTTCGCATTTTGAGACAAAGTTGATTTCATATTTTAAAATGCTATACAAGAATATTGAAAAAAAAAAAAAAAGATTTTATTGAATATATAATATGAGATGTTGCAGATATTAGGAGAAATTTTAACAAAAGACTTTTTTTTTTTTAAAACATAATATGGAAGACTACAGTAACTGTTGCAAATCTTACAAGAGTTCAGTTCATCTCTAATACTTTGAAATTTGCTTTATAATACAAATTGGCAATAATGATAAGTGTATTTTTTTAAACTACTGTTTCTCGAAACTTTTATTTGTCCTTAATATTTGCAAATCTCATGTTAAAAAGAGGACATTGACAATGTCTGAGAAATTTTCGGAAAATCTCATCAGCCAAGGATTTATTACCAGTCAGCCAGATGCAACATGCAGTCAAAATTTATGTGACTGCAGAAATAATTCATTGCTACAGTGCATTTTTGTAGTAATATTTATTTATTTTTAATAAATAAAAAAAAAAAAGTAGAACAAAATTTTTTTTTGTTTCAGTATAGAACTTAATGCTGTATTTATATCATGGTAATTGGGAGAAATGCTAAATAGGCAGTGAATAAAAAGATTATCGTATGTTTTCTATAGCCTGCAGTTTTAATACTTTCAGGTCTGAGCTATTTCAATTGATTATCTCTCTCAGGACCGAGGGTATTTGGTACTTTTCATGATTTTTTAAAAAAAATACTTGGTAGATATGTATTTTAATATTTGTTTTATTATAAACTTCAAACTGTTCTTATACATAATGAAGGAACTGTTTAAATGTACTAAAAATTAATATTTAATGCAAAATTTTTGAAAACAGCATGTTTTATAATTTAAAAAAAAATCTGCATAAGAAAAGCATCATTTGTTAACACAAAAATTTACATAGACCGGAATAAAAACTTACCCAAGTGTTGTACAAATATCTGAAAATAGATTTTAACTGTATATAAACATTATTTAGTAAGTTTTGTTTTTGTGTCATACATTTCAAAGTATGGATTTACACAAATAGCAACACCACAAGGTTCACAATTAGACTGGAATGAACACTTACCCAAATGTTGTACAAATATCTGAAAATAGGTTTTATTTGTATATAAACATTATTTAGTAAATTTTGGCTTTGTGTCGTACATTTCAGAGCACGGATTTGCACAAAGAGCAACACCACAAGGTTCACAATAAGTTCGATTTAAGCTCTGATTCTAGACATTTTCATGTACTTTCTTCTATTGAGAGCTGCCATCTATATATATTTTTTTAAATAAAAGGTTCATAGATAATATCTGAAAAGACTGCGTGCAAACATATATAGTCAGTACTTTTATAACTCATAGAGTTAAAAGTTGACCCCGAGAGACTCTTGTGCTTAGTTTGCTACACCGAAAATGGCAACCCAAGTGACACTTGGTCTTAGACCTCAAAGTGTTAAAAAGCTGCCTAAAATTCACTTGTTCTATCAGAAAATTCACTCACTGATGGTGATTGGTGAAATTCCCCACTTCTGGTTATATCTATAACCATGGCTGCGGAGTCGGAGTCGAGTTAGGTCCATTTTTGAGCGAAAGAGTCGGAGTCAGATCTGTTAAAATTGCCAGAGTCAGAATCTCCCTTTTACAAGCAGGGCTGCGGAGAAGGACTCGGAGGCGAAGTCAGGTCCATTTTTGAGCGAAAGAGTCGGAGTCGGATCTCTTAAAATTGCCAGAGTCAGAATCGTCCCTTTTACAACCAGGGCTGCGGAGAAGGACTCGGAGGCGGAGTCAGGCCCATTTTTGAGCAAAAGAGTCGGAGTCGGATCTCTTAAAATTGCCACAGTCAGAGTCGTCCATTTTACAAGCAGGGCTGCAGAGAAGAACTCGGAGGCGGAGTCAGGCACATTTCTGAGCGAAAGAGTTGGAGTCAGATCTGTTAAAATTCCCGGAGTCAGAGTCGTCCATTTTTCCCACCGACTCCACAGCCTTGTCTATAACTATTGTGAATCAATTGGTGGATGTATTGCAAAAATGGTAATTTTCAACAGTAGATGTTTTTTGCCAGTGTACGGATCTATACATATACAGGAGTGTGCCTAGAGAAAAATTGGGATCCGTGTATGAACCTTTCACAAAATTCCTTTTCAGAAAAATAGGTTTGGTAGAAAATGCCCAATTCAAAAAATTTGGTTACTTACCTTAATATTATTAGAATCTTAAATGCATTATGAGATAAAATTAGTCTTTATTTTGACTTTGATGGTTCAAAAAATATATAATTCTTTTTCTTAAAATTCAATTTTTTTCCCATTTACTCTTTTGGTGGCTATTTTCTAATTTTACTTTAATGTAATTTCAAATGAACTGGTAAGAGAAAATTGTTCTTATTTTGATATTTGCAAAAATTTGGATTTTAATCCATCTTCCACCTCCCTCATATCCTCTCATTGTGCCTCAAGCTGAAGTAACTCTAAAAAAAGTTTTTCATCATGTTTGTATAAGAAACATTTTCATATGTTAGATTAATTTTTAACACAATTATTCAATTGATAAATGAATCATAACAGTCATAAATTTCCAAGTGGATGTGCACACCTATTGAATAAAACTGCGTTAAAAATTAAACTAATATAATTACACATGTAGAGTTTACTGCAGGTCCAAAAATAACCTTCGATTTCTTCTGTTGAGCTGATTCAGATGTCAGACTAGATGCTGTGATCATTAAAGGTTAATTGGGTGAATTAGCCCTCCAGATTCGTCTAGGATGGCTCAGGTGGTAGAGCATTGGTGGCTTCAGCCAAGACATCCCTATTTCGAATCCTGGCTTGGACTTTTTTCACCCACTTGGAAATTTACAACTTGTTATTTTATTATGAAATGCAACAAAATAATATAAAAGAAATGATTGCTTTTTATGTTTATTTTTTGCTTTTACTGAAAAACATATATATTTTGTAAAATTGTATAGATAATAAGAAATTTTGGTATTTCTTAGTTATCCCGTCGACCAATTTCACCAAATTATATAAATCGCCAAACCACTCGCCAAATTATACACATTGACATAATTTTTATTTTAAATAGCGAAAGAACAAATAAATTAGTAAAACATTAATAAAAATAGAAATAAAACGTCGAATTAATGGTTTTATTGGCCATTATTGGCATTTAATCTTATAATTTGGTGACAGTAATTTGGTCGACAGGATAACTAAGAAGTACTGAAAATTTTAAAAATGGTTTTTGTAACTGTTTTATTTTACCTAGGGAATCTCTTACTCTAAAAAAATTGAAAGATAGTTTTAATGCTGAAATAGGAAAGTTGAAAAAAGAAAAAGTAAGTAATAAGTTCATAAAATCTTGTCATTCAATGTATTGTTTTCTTTTTTAATATACATTTCTTTGGGATGTATTTCTACAAAATTTCCATGATTATTTTTGTTTTGTGTAATTTTTTCTTCTATCCTGTTAGAAGTGAAATCTTCCTTTCTTTTTTTCATAATGCTTATAGAGTTTTTTAAATATTTAAGACTTTATGTGAGGACGTGAGTTTCAAAACTTGCCTTATCTGGAAAATCAAATTCTGGGAAATCGCAAAAAACGTGTAACTGCATCCATTAGTTTTCATCATAAACAAAGATTTTACAATGCCAAAAATACAGGATAAAACTAGTTTATTTGCAGGTTGTAGTATTTTTTCGGTGCAGTTTTACCAGTAGAATAGATTGATAAGGAAAACACGATTTTGTTAAATTTGGATAAGGCGAATTTTGAAACGTACATCTTCATATATATATATATTTTGCAATTTTATATAAATATGTTTTATTGAAAGTGTGTGTTTTTAAGATGTTTTAAGAATTATTTATTCTTTATTCTATATGTTTACAATTCACTAGTTTGTATTCCCATTTTAAAACAAGTAAAATCTGTTTTCATGCTGGTTCCATGTGCAATAACCAGCGCTTGGAATCATCTGTGGTTTGCTGGATCAATGACAGAAAACATTTTTTTTCCCCTTCATAAAAAGGTTACCAAGCATTTTACACTTTATACCATATATAGTTAGCCAAAGAAAAAAAAATCAGCCCATAAATTTTAATCTCCAAATTCTTACAAGTTATTGAAAATTAAAAAAAAAAAAAACGGAATTGGCAATTCAACTGGAAATTATGTCTTCCTTCAGTTTGTGTACTTAAAAAATAAAGCTTAAGGGACCATCTACAAATTGCATCAGCGAAATTTCAAAATGAACACGTAATTTTGACATCATATGTGAGTTTTGCAATGCATCTTATTTTATTTTAGGATACCAAATTGAAAGTTATGCGGTGAAGTAGTTTAGGAAGTATGGCAATTTAAAGTTTTGAACTTGTAATGTTAAATTCATTTTCAATAATTATAAAACAAACTGCAATGTTGGTAGTTTTTTTTTTTATGCATAACTCAAAAACTACACAGTAGAATGAACTCTAATTTTGGATTTGCATATCTAAAATATTGTCTTTAGATATTGATTTCTGTTGAAATTTTTGTATGATATAATATAACATATAATGTATTTTCTTTTCGAAACTTAATTTCAAAATACCTGTATTTTGAAATGAATATTTGAAAAAATGTGAATTTTACCATATAAAAATTTTAAATGTAAATTTCTAGAAGCTTGAAATATGTGAATCCAAAATAGCAGCCCTTTCTGCCTAGTTTTTTTTTTTTTTTTTCAGTTACACTTAAAAAAACTACTGGCATTGCAGTTTGTTTTGCAACTATTAAAAATGAACTTAACAGATTGGAAAATTTTTAAATCGTCATAATTTCAAAACTTCTTCACTGAATGACTTACTGTTTGGTATTCTGATGTAAAATTTACCAAAAAATCCAAATATGCTGTCAAAATTGTTTATATTGAAATTTTTAAAGTAACAAATTTATTTGATGAATTGCATTTGATTAAAAGTGCATAAATAAAATTTTCTTGTTCTTGTGAGAATTTTTTAAATATGCATTGATATGCAATATGGCTGCAATGAAGTCAGGATTTTTTTTTTTTTTACAAATCCTGTTTTTAAAATAGTGTTTATTTTTATATGAGGTATGTCTTATTATCATTTTCCAATAACTAATTTCTAAACCATTCGTTTTAGAGGTATAGTTCCAATTGTAAAAATGTTTCAAATTTTGTTCTGGCACATATAAAAATTGATTTACGTTAAAATAATTACTTTTTAAATATTTAAGAAATTACAAATTTTATACAATAATCCTATTCTTTTTATGTTGAAAAAGTTTCATCATATTCTAACAAGTAGAATAATAAAAATTTATTGTTCTATGACCAAAACGTACTGGTTTATGATACTTAGAATTTTATGGATTTTCAATGCTTTTGTCACCATAAATGGAAAAACATGTTTTTAGTTTCAGAAAACATTGAAAATGCATGAAATTCAAAGTATCATAACTAGGTAAGTTTTTGTCTTGCAAAAGTTCAGTTTTTAACCAGAAACTGATTTTAATAGTGTGGATTCATCTCAACAGAAAACAGCATTTTTACTTATGTCCCAAAATAAAATTATTTTAAACATTTTGTTAAAAGGCCTGCTAATTAAAACACCTGTTTGCAACATGTACAGCAATTAGTTATACTTTACAAAAATAACAGGTTGTTGGAACCTGTTACGTGTGCTAGTGTGGAACAATGCAACCTGTTAACCAAAAGTAACCCTTATTTCCCATCTCTAATGCAACTGTAGTGCTAACATTTGATTTTAATAGTGTAAGATCTGTTTGAAATGCTTTTCTGCTAATTTTTTCTCTTATTAAAAAACATTGTGTTACATGGGGATGCAGCTTACTTAAAAAATACACTAAGTCCTTTAAAATTTTTGAACTCCTTGGAGTTCTTCTAGACTCTTTGGATTTTATCTTCGGAAATCTGTATGAGCCTTTATTGGATGTATCTTTTTTATTTGCTGGACTTACACCCGACAAAACTTAAAGAAGGTCTTACAATGATTAAAATTATGTTAAAATTGGCTTAAGAAGTGAGATAAATAATGGAACAGTAATTAATTTGATAAAAAAATAATTGGAAGCATCAGATATTAAAAATTTCTATGACTTACGGTCTTGTTCTGTTTTGAATTAAGTAAAAAATCAAACCTCATAGTCAAATTCTATGACCCATCTTATCACTAGCAATACAGTTACAGCCCTATTTATTTGTGCTGTTGCTTCTTTTGTCATCTTATGTTTATGATACATCATCAAAATATATTCACTTTGCAGTTATGTATTACATATTCTACTTTTCATTATTCAGATTTTATATATTTTTACTGAAGTCTCCAATATCTTCAGATAATAAATATATGATAAGTAAAAACTATAACAAGATATCTTTCCAATAAGATTAAGAAAAGTCTTAAGTTACCCTTATTCCAAATAATATACAGTTGAACCTGGTTAAGATGCTCACGGTTAATACACGATTCTGCTTAATATGTGGATTTTTTTCTGATCCCTTGAACATCGCCCATAAATCTAATGCAAAAATATCACGTTTAATATGTGAACGGTTAATACGCGATAGTTTTTTGGTCCCTTGAGTAAAAAAATCACGCTTAAGACGTGAATTCATTGATCAAAATATGAATTCCTTCTCTCTACTTCAGTGTGGACAATTTAGCGGATGTTTTTTATTCAGATAAAAATTATTATTTCCGAATAGTAATATTTACTTTATTTAATAATAGATTAATTAAGGCGAATATTACTAATTGAAAATACTGGCAGATATTTGAATTAAAAAAAACCCCACTAAATTACCAACACTGTCATTCTTCTTTGATACCGTGTTCTAACATTCTTTGTCTTTTGCCTTCGTGTATGTTTCCAGTAGTAGTAGAGAGATTTAGACGAATTCAGGATACACAGATACACCATAAAAATTATTATGATTAGAGATTATTATATCTGCTGTTAGTGAGGTTTAAAATGTACGTTATATCACATCTATGTTTTATAATGCATTATATGCAAACAAATTAAACTTGTAAAGATTAAACAAATATGACTGCGGTTGTATAATTCTTTTATGCTTTCAATGTTTTCTTTACTTTTTGCTATGCTACCCAAACATTAATAAGGATAGTTTTTTCTTACATAAAAAAGAAGAACAAATTATAATGGTACACGTTATCACAATCACAAATACTAAATATGAATTTAACTCATTTAAACGATTTGTGTAAATAAGCCTAGTTCATGAAACATTATACAAATCACGTTTAATACACGATCCCGCTTAATACACGACTTTTGTCCACTCCCTTGAAACGCATTTTAACCGGGTTCCACTATATATATTTATAAGAAAGTTCTTGTGTGTGTATTGGAGATGACTAGGGAAGTCCATTACATATAGAGGTTTGCAAATTTGGATAAGGATAGATCTGAATGCACCTGACTCTCAGATTTTTGATTTTTTGAGTATTTCCCTTATATTTCAAGCTTGCTAGTAATTTTGATTTAACCATAAAAACAATTCAAATTCAATCTTTTGTCCAATGCAGTATAGTGCAAAAAAAAAAGTTTGACCACATGCTAATTTTGTAGTTTAGAATAAAATTCTGAAAAGAGTTATATATCTTGAATTTAGACACAAATATCTGATATAATGTGCAGATTTAATTCAGTTGTAAAAGTTAAAAAGTATTTTTTTTTTTTTGGTACAAGTGTTAAAACCTTATAATATTTAATAAGTTTAGGACCTTTAGCTTCTTTTAAATCTAGCATAATGAGATGATGTCATTACTGTAGTATTTTATGCGAGACTCATTTGTGATGATATTTATAGATTAGTAGTCACTAGATTTGAAGTTTTGGGACATGCAAATGCTGCTTTTAGCATGGCTCGCGGGAAATCACTGACTAAAAAAGAAAAGGGTAAAATAAGGGCTTTTTAGGATTGCAGACTGACTGAAAGGCCTAAAAATAAATAAACTAAATTTAAAACTGTTCTGCACAATTTTTTTCATGGTAAAATTAATTATGTTAGAAATAAAAGAAGTGGATGGCTATCAAAATTCTCATCCCGGAGTAAATGAAATGTTATTCGAAATGGCAGTTCAAGATTATGCTTTTTCTTCTACTATAAAATCTGCTCTAAAACTCTTAGTAATGTCTGGAACTGTTAGACATGCGTTAAAAAGTGCTGAATGGTTGATTATGCTAAATTAAAAGCCAAGCCAAAACTTCAAAAGTATCACATTGATGCAAGACTAAAATCTGTATCTTTCAATGTCTTAAAATTCAATATATGGCGCAAATTGGTTTTTACTAAGGAAAAAATATTCACCCTTGATTTGTACAAAGGATTTAAGATATTACTAGCATGATTTACAAAGTGAGCCATATCTGCTTTCAAAACATGTTATAGATTTTTAAAAAATATAAGTTTTTTTAAAAAATTATTATTTAATTATTAAAGAAAGTAAGGCCATCAATTTTTTCTCTGAAATGCCACAAATTTCCAATGAAGACTATAGTTCGAGTGTTGAGGCTACAGAACAAAGAATTATCTAAAAAAACAAAGAGGCTTTCTTTCTCTCAAACTACTTAATGATGATTTGGCATATACTGTCATCTATAACACTTTTTAAAATTTATTTTCAGTGTGCACTGACTATTTTGGCCAGGAACAAAGTTTATAAATTAAATTCCTTAGTAAAAATTAAAATATTAAAAAATATATTAAGTTGCAATGTAACTAAAGACTATTAATTGGTTATTAATGAAAAAAAAATTGTAATCAAATCTAAATTGTCTAAATGTTAGTGAAATGAAAGTTGTGTTTTAGATGTAGGGGTGCAGATGAGCTGAGGGGGAGGGGGGGAGTTCAACTTATATTCATTCTAAGAATAAAGTTAAATATTAAAATTATTTTGTCATAAATGTATTTAATAGCTTACATAAAACTTGGATATACATATGAATGAAAATATTAGAAAATTTGCTACATTTCTTATTATTTATCACTTCAGGACAATAAAATAATCTTCAATATATTTTTACTTTCAATTTACAACAATGAGCTTTTCAGTCATTTTATCAAATTTATAAAATTATTGATAACATTCTGTGTCATCCCCTCCAAGTTCAATTGCTTTCTGGAGAATATCCAATGCGTGCCAGACATCAGCTGCTGATGGAATTGGCTCCAGTACTTCGTCTTCAGATTCTTCCTCTTTGTCATCATTTTTATTATGGATTGGTTTTGAAATAATTATTGAATCTAATTCATCAGATCTTGTTTCCAAATTTTCATCTATTTGAACGTAGTTTTTAAAATTCTCATTGACTACTACTTCTTCAGGAACTTCGGAATCTACATCTAAGTGATCTTGATTTGACATTTTGAAACCATTCTTTTTTGAACAATTAGAAATGATCTGGGGTGTAACAAATGATCAATCATAAAGTTTTTATGTTGTGATAACAAATTTTTCTTCATACTATCTTTTGCTGAATAAAGCAATGCCAAGTCTATATCATTTATAGCCTTTTTAACTACTGCTTTTCTGCATTGACTTTTGGAACTCTTTATTATGCCCTGATCGAGAGGCTGTATGGTGGATGTTGTGTTACCTGAAAGGAAAACTAATTTAATGTTTTCAGATTTATGTGAGATGGGTGTGCTGTATAGTCATCCAAAAGTAGGATGGTTTTGTTGTTGTTGTTAAGTTCCTTATCCTATTTTAGCATAAAATCCTTAAAGATGGTACTCATCATCCAAGATTTAGAGTTGCTATAATAGTTAATAGGAAAATGTTTGATACTTTTAAAACATCGAGAACTTTTACTTTTATCAATCACTACAGTTATTTTGTTGTTGTTCAGAACCATATTGCAAATTAAAGCAACTGTCACCCAATGCTTTATTTTTTGCTTCCATAATTCGCTTCGCCTTTGAACATTAAAGTATGTTCTGAAAGTACTCTGTAGTACAGGCCAGTCTCATCAGCATTAAAACTTATTTTAGGATCATATTCTTTTAACAAATATGGTAAGATTTCTTTTCTCCAATAATCGGCTGCTTGAAAATCAGCATCGTATTTTTCCCTGTGCATCTTTCTAAAAACAATATTGTTTATTTCTTTCCATCTTATCAGCTACTCATTGGTCGGAGGTACAACTTTTCAACAAACATTTTTCTGAATTGCTTTGCCTCTGACAAAATTTCTTTTGAAATTGGGACATTTTGTACTCTTGTGTTTTTGAACCATTCTAATAAGGCTCATTCAGTTTAATTTGATTTTCCTTTGCGTTTTCTCCTGTGCAAAACATTTTGATTGCAAGTGATATCATCAAAAATTTTGTGTCTATTTTAATAAATTGCACAAAGCAGTTTGTGAAATGCCAAGTTTAAGGACAGCTTTTCTTTGTCTGCATTTTGGCAAATCATGATACTTTTTTAACATTTCACACTTCTCCTTCAAAGATAATCTCTATACTTTGTTATCTTAAGAAAGTTTAAGGCAAAAGATATTTATGTTTGCTGAACTAAAAAAGTCAGTACAATGACCAAATTGAACGACAACACTATTCAACAGTGAACAAAAAATGCCTCCTATCTTTCACATTCTTTTTTTGATAAGAACACCATTTGACTTATGCACCAGTCTGAGTCAAAGTCAACTCCACTGATGTTAAATGGAAAAAAAAAAAAACCTTTTTCAATTGATTAACGGGTTTTAAATATGTAATGTTCTAACTTTAATAAGTGGGATGTTAATTTTTATAACTGACAGCTTTGTATTGCTTTTAAATTGAAATGTTTTTGTCTTGAGTAATTTGACCACATTAAGTGACTGATTTTTTTAACCGGTGTTCTTAATACTGGCAGGCAGTGAATAAACATACTTTTTTTTATTCATAAATTCTTTTTATCGATAATAATATGTATATATTTGGCAGTAAAATATATGTTGCAACCATTTCAGATACAATTTCAATAAAATTTTTATTAAATAAATTTACTTTTTTACAAATTGCTTTATTGTTCATATTATATAATATATATATATATATATATATATATATATTATTTCAAAATTAATGAAAAATTACCGCATGAATGGCGCTACAGCAGCACATATCAAATGCAATAAAACATATTACATCATTTCAAAATGCCTAAACACCATAACTCCAAAAGGAAGGTGTATATCTGCAGAAATTTTTTAGAAATTTTTTAACTATAAAATACATAAAAGAACAAGAAAGACAGGTAAAAAAAACAAAAACAGTCTGTTCTTCATCAGTGGGAGGACAGACAAAAAACTAACTCCACCCCCACTTTTAAAATTTGCAGGTTTCTGAACACACGCTCACCCTGCATTCAATATTGAAAAACTATTGTCATTTTATTAACCAAATTCCATAAAAAACTAAAATAACTCAAAATTAAAACTAACAAACATAATGTTAACAATACAAAAATTATCATACAAAAACAAAAAAGCTTTAATAAAAAGTTTTTTAGAGAAATACTTAATAAATTGCCATTAAAATAAAAACAAAAGAAATTAACTTAACATGCATGAATGCAGAATAAACGTGCAACCCCCCAAACCCGCAAAATAAAATTTCTCAAAACATAAAAAACAGTAATACCTGTATAATGTTTCTCACCCGTCAACAATAAACAAATAATTTTTCTTCCAAAGCCATTGTCAAATACCAGAATTCCAGGTCTGCAACTTTCTTTCGTTTCAATTCATCAATACACACCCGTTCTTTTAACAAGACTTTAGGATGCCTATTTCATACAGAAAGTTCCAGAAAGCTGCCATCACATGTTCATGCCGCTAGTCCACATCGTTGCCATTCACTTTTTAGAACTGTCTTTAAATAATATTTCAAAAACTTTATAGGGTAAAAATTATTGTAAAATAAATTAGCCAACAACTTAAAGATCTGTTTATAAAAATTATTGTCTCTGCCACAAATTTTATTGAAACGTATTAATTGATTAATGATAATATTTATGTAAATTTGAAAACCAATGTGGCATGCTTCTAGTAAAAAATTGAAAACTATTTCTCTTATCGTACAAATCCAATATCAATTTATTATCAATAATTTTAAATAAAATATCCAAAAATTCTGCATTATAATCATCACTGTTTGCTCTATTCAATTTTAAACAATTTGGATATATAATATTATATTCATTAGAAAAATCAAAATTAAAAATCAAAATATCATCAATATACCTAAAGACCTTTAAAGACCTGTTATATTTTATAGTATACTTATATTCATAATAAAACAAAAATAAATTTGCTGCTGTACTAGAATAGTTTGTCCCCATCCCTATACCACATATCTGATTAAAGGTATTATTGTTAAAAGTTACATAATTATTATAAAAACAGAAATGACATAAGCTTAAAAATAAATCTCTATTTATATTTAATTCATCATTTATATTAAAATCATCAAAAATATTCATTAAAACATCATAAAGTGAATCAATAGGTATATTGGTGAACAGATTTTCAAAGTCGAATACCTGCATTTTCAGAGGAGTCAAAGGCAATTTGTCCGGAATTTCAACACTATTATCAATTGACCAGAAATAACTATATTTCTTAAATTTATACTTTAAAAAATCATAAATCTTTTTTAGTAAATTCTGTAAACCAATATTAAAATTTTTATTAACGCTTTTAGAAGTACTACAAATAAATCTAAACTTAATCAGATCTTTATGAAATTTAGGCGTTAAGATAATAAATGGTAAACAGTGATGATTAGAAACATCAAAATTATAAGAAAACATACTTTTAACTTTCTTTTTATATGCAAAAAATTTTTTAACAACAGGATTTCTGTCAATATTAACTTTTGAATAAAAATTTTCATTACCTAATTCACCCTCTATTTTATCAGTATAAAACTTCTTTCATATTATTGCATAATTATTAGCTGCTTTGTCCACAGGGACTATAACAAAATTATTTTGTAAACTTTCAATGAATTTTACATCTTCATCTTTAAAACTTTGATATTCATACTTATCAGAATTTAAATAATCTTTTAAAAAACTATTGAAATGCCCCAAAATTTGAGACTTCCATTCAAAAAATGCCTCTAAAGGCATACTAAATTTATAACTATATTTCTTTTATAAAATTATTGACATTATCCTTAAAAATCTTTAGTACCTTATTGCTGCTAATTTTACTATTAATTCTAAATTTTGTACAAAAATTCATTAAATATTTTACATTTTTATTCTTGATTATATCAAGATTACTGTCAGCACGAGCAGCATGACAGTCCACCTCAAGTAAATGATTATATTCCTTTTTGCAAATATAATAACGTAATTTATAAAATTGATTGTTTAACCTGACAGCAGGGTTATGTAGGGCAGACGGAAGGTGAATTACATGTTAGAATTAATCAGCATAGATCGGATGTATATAATGATAAGAAATGCCCCACATTTGAAATTTTGCATTTTAGCATTCACAGTTTTAGTAATATTAATATTCAAATTTTGGATCATGTTGAAGCTAAAAATAATAATAGATTAGATAAAGAGAATGATTATATGTTGCAGTTTAAAACTATATATCCATTTGGATTGAATACATTGGTTAATAAAGTTAATTTATTGAAGGTTAGAAATGTATATGATTTATTTTATAATTTTAATGATAAAGTTGTTATAAAAAGAGGAAAGAGGGGTCTCATAAATATAATAAAGTTACTAATCATGTAATTCCTAATATATGGATTAAGGATTTGGAATTTGTTTTTGATAAAAATTATAGTGTTAAAAATGTTAAAATGGAGGTTTTTAAATTAAAGATTAATGTGCTTAAGAAAATTAAAAAATGTTTGGATGTTTTCAAATTTAAAAATTTACAGTTTAAAGATTTATTATATGATTTAATTAATTTTAAGTTATTAAATAGAGATGAAGTTAATAAAGAAGTAATTTATTTTAATATAAAATTTCAACAAAAATCTTTTGATACTTTGAATTTAAATGCAATATGCAAACATATTTACGACCTTTTTCCTCTTAAAGAATGTATTATTTCAGTTGCATATAATTATCCTAAACCATTAAGTAATAAGATTTTCAATTACAGACAAATAGCTTTTTCAAATGTTAATACAGTTTTAACTTGTTGTTGTAATAATATGGAATTTAAAGATTTTATAGATAATTATCATGGTCATATAATTACAGGTAATCTTGATATAATCAAGAATAAAAATGTAAAATATTTAATGAATTTTGGTACAAAATTTAGAATTAATAGTAAAATTAGCAGCAATAAGGTACTAAAGATTTTTAAGGATAATGTCAATAATTTTATAAAGAAATATAGTTATAAATTTAGTATGCCTTTAGAGGCATTTTTTGAATGGAAGTCTCAAATTTTGGGGCATTTCAATAGTTTTTTAAAAGATTATTTAAATTCTGATAAGTATGAATATCAAAGTTTTAAAGATGAAGATGTAAAATTTATTGAAAGTTTACAAAATAATTTTGTTATAGTCCCTGTGGACAAAGCAGCTAATAATTATGCAATAATCTGAAAGAAGTTTTATATTGATAAAATAGAGGGTGAATTAGGTAATGAAAATTTTTATTCAAAAGTTAATATTGACAGAAATCCTGTTGTTAAAAAATTTTTTGCATATAAAAAGAAAGTTAAAAGTATGTTTTCTTATAATTTTGATGTTTCTAATCATCACTGTTTGCCATTAACGCCTAAATTTCATAAAGATCCGATTAAGTTTAGATTTATTTGTAGTACTTCTAAAAGCGTTAATAAAAATTTTAATATTGGTTTACAGAATTTACTAAAAAAGATTTATGATTTTTTAAAGTATAAATTTAAGAAGTATAGTTATTTCTGGTCAATTGATAATAGTGTTGAAATTCTGGACAAATTGCCTTTGACTCCTCTGAAAATGCAGGCATTCGACTTTGAAAATCTGTTCACCAATATACCTATTGATTCACTTTATGATGTTTTAATGAATATTTTTGATGATTTTAATATAAATGATGAATTAAATATAAATGATGAATTAAATATAAATAGAGATTTATTTTTAAGCTTATGCCATTTCTGTTTTTATAATAATTATGTAACTTTTAACAATAATACCTTTAATCAGATATGTGGTATAGGGATGGGGACAAACTATTCTAGTACAGCAGCAAATTTATTTTTGTTTTATTATGAATATAAGTATACTATAAAATATAACAGGTCTTTAAAGGTCTTTAGGTATATTGATGATATTTTGATTTTTAATTTTGATTTTTCTAGTGAATATAATATATATCCAAATTGTTTAAAATTGAATAGAGCAAACAGTGATGATTATAATGCAGAATTTTTGGATATTTTATTTAAAATTATTGATAATAAATTGATATTGGATTTGTACGATAAGAGAAATAGTTTTCAATTTTTTACTAGAAGCATGCCACGTTGGTTTTCAAATTTACATAAAAAAATTTACATAAATACAGTAGAAGATCTTTATAACGCAAACCTAAAAACGCAAGGTTGTGCGTTATATAGAATTTTGCGTTATATGGATCACATCATTAAATTTACCTTGTAAATATGGCCAAATATATCTGAAACGTATCAAAATACATTAGAATATCTTTATACTGCATTCTTTGTTACCAAGAGTTATCCAAATTATAAATTTTTGCATAATATAGGTCAGACATTGTTAAATTTATTTTATAAACATGATCCAAATATAACTGACCAAACCATCCCTTATATTAGACATTTTCAAAAATGTTTATTGTAATAATAGCATTTTTTTCATTAAAAAGGTCTTAAATTAGGAGATAAAGTTGAACTAATGTATCAAATTTAGTCTTCTAAAGAGTAGCAATATTTTTACAATGTGGAAATGCAGGTGTTTTTTAACTGCAAAATTCATTGTTTACATCTGAGAAGTTGTGCGTTATATGGAGAATTGCGTTATATAGAATTGCGTTATAAAGATCTTCTACTGTATTATCATTAATCAATTAATACGTTTCAATAAAATTTGTGGCAGAGACAATAATTTTTATAAACAGATCTTTAAGTTGTTGGCTAATTTACTTTACAATAATTTTTACCCTATAAAGTTTTTGAAATATTATTTAAAGACAGTTCTAAAAAGTGAATGGCAACGATGTGGACTAGCGGCATGAACATGTGATGGCAGCTTTCTGGAACTTTCTGTATGAAATAGGCATCCTAAAGTCTTGTTAAAAGAACGGGTGTGTATTGATGAATTGAAACGAAAGAAAGTTGCAGACCTGGAATTCTGGTATTTGATAATGGCTTTGGAAGAAAAATTATTTGTTTATTGTTAACGGGTGAGAAACATTATACAGGTATTACTGTTTTTTATGTTTTGAGAAATTTTATTTTGCGGGTTTGGGGTGTCGCACATTTATTCTGCATTCATGCATGTTAAGTTAATTTCTTTTGTTTTTATTTTAATGGCAATTTATTAAGTATTTCTCTAAAAAACTTTTTATTAAAGCTTTTTTGTTTTTGTATGATAACTTTTGTATTGTTAACATTATGTTTGTTAGTTTTAATTTTGAGTTATTTTAGTTTTTTATGGAATTTGGTTAATAAAATGACAATAGTTTTTCAATATTGAAGGCAGGGTGAGCGTGTGTTCAGAAACCTACAAATTTTAAAAGTGGGGGTGGAGTTAGTTTTTTGTCTGTCCTCCCACTGATGAAGAACAGACTGTTTTTGTTTTTTTTACCTGTCTTTCTTGTTCTTTTATGTATTTTATAATTAAAAAATTTCTAAAAAATTTCTGCAGATATACACCTTCCTTTTGGAGTTATGGTGTTTAGGCATTTTGAAATGATGTAATATATATATATATATATATATATATATATATATATATATTTAATATCTGTTGAAGAAATGTGGTATAATTTATGTGGAAAAATTACTAAAATTATTTCTTTTCTCGTGAAAGTGTTTATGTTATTATTATAAATAGTTATTATATCTTATTGTAGTCTACTGTATCTAATTTTTGGCTTGAATCTGCTGTATTAAACTTCAATTATTCTTACATAGAAATGCATAGAGACAAAATTAACATTATTTTTAAATGTTGAGCAAAGGCTGTCAAATTTGAAATCGTCTAAATAATATTTTTAGTGTACCTATCAGCTTAGAATTTTTATCTTCTTTAAAAAAAAAAAAAATCTTGTATTTACAGCATAGATTATGAAACACTTTCCAACACATTTTTAATACTATGACAAAACTTTACGGATTAATAAGGTGAAAGAGGAGGTTTAAAAGAACAATTTGGAAAATGCAGAACTGTAATATATTTGAAAACCAAATTTCTTTTATTACCATCAATACTCAAGAAAATACACGATTTTTTTTGTGCAGCCCTGTATATGATGTATGGATATGTATGTATACTACACAGTATGCTATAAGTTAGTTCAATTAAATACGTAGTGCAGTTCAAAATTTCCATTCAGGAATTTTTGCCAATAAATGGATCTTGTTGAGAAATTTTTTGTGGCCTTGTATATGATGTATAGAATTCATAAACACCAAGTAATATTTAAATAATAGTTAAATTTAACAATGTATACCATTACTGAAAACGCACTTCCAACAATTGTTGTTTGTAGGTTTCAATAGTTCAATTATTGTTCATTCTGTAGCCAAATTCTTTTGTGTGTTCTTGTAAATGAACGATAAATTATATGCACACTATATTCTATTATAAGAACCTTTCAGTACCCCTCAGTGATATATATCAATTTCAATGCGTTTAAAATAGCATAATATTATTAAAATACGCTGTAAATGATTTTTTCCAATAAACTGCAATGTAACACAATTCTTTGAGTGTCCCTGTAGATGAACTGTAAATGCTATACACTTCATTTTCAATACCGAACATGCCATAGTAAACTCCAATAACATATATCAATTTCATGGCAATCAGACTATTTATGCCGGTTAGAGCATGGACAGGCAAACTGAATTCATAAACACTTTTCATCTATGTTGGAAAGTGTTAAAAATCCTAATAATAATAATATGCAGAAACTCGTAATTCTGTTTGTTTTATATATATATGCATATCCTTCATCTTAATTCTTTATGCTTGTATTTTATATCAGTAAGTATGTAATATGCGTTTATTAAAACTATTCATTTACTTGCTTATATATGAGCCAATAGATCTAAAACTTAATATTATACAACATTTAATTCAATATTTCTAAATTTTTTTTCATTTTCAACAGGCAGAGTTGGAGAAAACTATGGCAACATGCTTGGAACAGTTGGACTGTGAGAAGAAAAAAGTGTCAAAATTAGAAGATGAAATGAAATTTAAAGTAAGAAATGGTGTCATTTGCAAACTTTGATAAAGTACTAACTAGTATACTGAATTCAAATGAAAATTTAAATACACAATCTTCAGTCACTCATGCAGAAGTGTCAGATATTTTTTTTTTTCTATCTATTTTTTTCTTCTTTTTCAGGAAGCACGAGCCCTTGTTATGTCAAATGTGTCTCAGAATTCTTCTCCAACTGGGTCTGTCAGAAGTTCAGTCAGTAGTATTCACAACTGGTCACAGGTAAACGTGATTTTATTAACATATAATATTGAAATATCAACTAATGTTTCTATATTCACTATATTAATGTTTCTTAATATTTTATATGCTGATTTGCACAAAATTCAAAACTAATATTCAATTAACTAATTTTTAACTAACATTTGACAGAAAAATGAATTTTCTGGTTGGGGCTCCATGTTCCCCCACCACTGAAGTAACATATTTTAGTATTTACATATTGAAACAATAATATGAATAAAAAATTAGAAATTTGTAAAATTTTCAAAAAATTGCAAAAATTGCAAAATTTTAGTAAAAATTTGCAAATTTCAAAAATTTTTGAATAATTTTTTTTTTTTGGATCTTGGGTTCTTCTAGACTTTGAAATTCTGGATAATGGGTCCTATACTGTAGTTACATTTATTTCTTAGCTCTTTGCCATTTTGACCATGAGCTTTGTTTGCTTGCTCTTGCCATTTAAAAAAAAATTTATTCACATATTTTTAGTTTTATTACACAGAAGTTGATGTAACATCTCTGAACACTGTAACACTGTGAACATCTGTAGACACTCTGTAACATCTATGTTAAAATATTGTTATTTCTTATAAATTTATGTAAGTAAAATCACATTGTAATACTGTATTTTATAAATGATTAGTGCTATCCATTATAACTGCATAATCTAGTATTACTAATAAAAAAAAAGTTTCGCTCTGTGTGTGTGTCTGTATGGTTGTGATGACTAACAAAATCTACCACATGTACAAGGCTGAAAATTTGTGTGAGAATAGTCCAGGACACGTCCAAATGTACCTATGTACCTGAGATTCAGAATTTTAAATTTATAATTAAATATGCTTATTAATTTAAAACCCCAACTGCATATCCAACACTGCATATCGATTTGAAATTAGCACATATATTGTATAGAACATGTTTCCCCCCCCCCCCCCTGAAGGTGAAATTCTTATTTGATTTTGTCACCCCTTCTAATAATATATTTACAGAAAGATTGAATAACAGTTTCGTTCGGATATAGGTTTGTTTAGAACAGAATGAGCCACCTGGTAGTGGAAATTGGAACTAACAGATTTTGTAGAGCATGCTCAGCATGTCTGCTATACGGTGCCATAGGTGGCAGGAATTCATGTTAGAGGTTTGTTTAGAACATATTGTGTCTCCTGACAGTGGAAATAGGAACTAAAAGATTTTGAAGTGCATGTGCAACACACCTGATTTACAGTGCCGGAGGCAGTGGAGACACATGATGGAGTTTTGTTCGGGGGGGTGGATTGTTTAAAACATGTGCACCCTGGCAGTAAAAAGTGGAACTAAAAGATTTCACAGTGCATGTGCAGCAGATATAAAATCATACAAATTTTGAGATTCATTTAAGAATATTATCGCAAGCCTGGGCAATACTGTGCAGGCCAGCTAGTATGTTATAGAATATATGAAATGATAAAAGCTAAGCCCCTTTTTAAAATCCCCTTTTTTGTTCCTTTTTAAAATTTAAATTTAGAAATTAAAATTAAAACTTTTAAAATGCTTTTGTAATTGTGTCTGAGTTGATTGAATGAGGTTGCACCTGTTAAGTCAGTTTTCCCACATCGCATTTTATAACTTTTAAAGATCGTTTTAGCACATCTCATAAGAATACTTTTGCTGAATAAGTGTAATTTGTAAGTCTTGCTGCATTCGATCGGCCAACTCAAACCACAGCCTTTATCCCGGGCAGTCAATCATTCAGCTAACGACCAATTATAGTTTAAAGACGCCTCCTTTGACTTCAACGGCCCCTAGCAGGAATAATGCGAAATACAGCATATTTATACCGATGCACAGGTCCCCGGACAGAGCTTTTTACCATCAAAAGAATGCACTAACTCCACGACACTCGGCTCTCTAAGTATCGCTTAGCAGTACACCTAATTTCCCAAGCCAGATGTCCATAAAGTAAATTAGCAGCTTTCAAGCCAAAAGGGGCCTGATTTCTCAAAAGGATGTAACAAAGGAACAATAAATCAGGTCCCCGGAAAAACTGTGTCTTTATTGGAACAACTACTATCTTAATCTGACTTTGATTTCCCGGATACCACTCACGGCCTGTGACTACCTAAAGATGCTAGAAGTTCCGAGGGTTCGCTCAGAAATCGGCACGCACGCGTCCGCGGTTCGTGCCCCTGGCCCCATCGGTCGGGCACTGACCGACGCCACGACAGAAGATCCATAACTGGAGTTGCGGCTAATTCGTTACATTGAAAAGTCGGCAGGACAGTGCATTTACGCGGGACAAATCCCGAAATCCCAGTGAAAAATCTGTAAAGATCCCAGCGCGAGGTGTGTGTTAAGAAGAAAAAAAGAAAATGATTTCTTTTTTTTTTATGCAGGGAGTAAATTTAATCCTGGAAATTTTTATGAAGATCGTTTTTTTTTTTGTTTTGTTTTGTTTGGGGATATGTAAGGCTGTGCTTGAATTGATTTGTTGAAGGTAAGACATTTAATCTATTTTTGAATTAAAAAAAGAAAGAAAAAGAAAAGAGTACAGTTTTAAAAAGTAATTTTTTTTTTTTTTTTTTAATTGTTTGTCATTTTAATAGTAAAAAAACAGAATAAGCAAAGGTTTATTTATTTATTTATTTATTTTTTTTGTTATAAAAGAGATTAATTTACTGAAATTTAGACAGTATTTAAATCTTGGGAATTTTAAAATTTTATTTTAAAGTTCGTTTTTTTTTTAAATCTCAATTTAAAAAAAAAAAAAAAAAAAAATGTATCAAATTTGAATTTCATTTAGATTTAAGCCCATTTTTTACAAATCTTGTGTTGCAATTTTTGAAAAATATTCCATTTTTATTTGTTTTAAATTGTGCCTTATATTTTTGTGTAATTTTGTGATATTTTGCATTCTACCATGAGTACCCCAGACCCTCCTAAAGAAACGAACGACTTAGAAAGTAAGTCAGATGGCTCTGGCAACGAGAAAAATCAGCGTTTGGGTAACGATGGGAGTTCAGGTCTTAAACCTGAAGAGAAAGATAGTCAGAAGTCCGGGGTTGCCACACAGACACATAATGTAACAACATTAGGTGAACAGATCCTGTCAGCTCTAGCGGGGTCTGGTCACAATTCAATAACCGCTAGCCCGAAAATGTCAATCGAACCTGATATTATTGCGTTTTCGCCTAAATCAGGTATGAATTGGTTACCGTGGCTCGCCTATTTCGAGAGTGTCTGTATAGAACAGGAAAAAGACAACTTCAAGGAAAATTAGGCACATACAGAAATACTTAAAAGACAGTGCACTTACGTTGTACATTAATAATTGTTTAAATGTGCTGCATTGGTCCGAATTTGTCACTTTGTTCAATTAACATTACGAAATTCCTGACACTCTTTTGTTAACTGATTTTTCCCGTATTAGATACAAAATTGGAGAGGACCTGAACGAATACTATCAGAAAAAGACTAAAATAGGGGGAACCTTAGGGTTAGACCAGAAGCTTATCTTGGAAGAATTAACGGAGGGCTTGCCATTAGAAATGCAAAAGTTAGTTATTGCAAGCAACCCCTCAACTACACATTCATGGCATGAATTAGTATTCAGAATTTGCAAACTGCAACTGGACAGAAAAGGAAATGAGAGCAAAGTTGACGCAAGCCCACAAAACCCCAATCAATACCGACAATGGCGACCATTTCAACCCCCATATGAGACAGGATAGAATGTTAACAGACAGTGGAACTACAGAGTTCCCTATCAAACACCCAACATTCGACCTTTTGCATCTAATCAAACATGAAATCCTCAAAATACATTTAGACCGACGTCAAATGTTCAACCGAGACCGAATGTACATCACCAGACCACTTTGCCACCCTCCCCATGCAAAGTTTGTCTTAATATAGGAATACCAAATGCGTATCATTGGGTGGAATACTGCCCTTTTTGTAAGATAAAAAATAAATAAATAAAAAGAAATTTTACATGGATTTAAAGTTAGAATTGATTAATTTAATTTAATAAGAAAAGGAGAGGCACGTGATCATAGTGGTAGCATAATAAAGAAGTAGAAGTACATTGCATTATGAAAAAGAAAGAGGAAAATACATGATGGATTTTAAATAATAATTGAAGTAGTACTCACCCGAACTGTGCAGTATTCATCTGAAGGCCCTTAACTCATAAATGCAGAAGTGCCAATATAATTTTTGATAATTATTTTATCAATCGAAATATTTAATATTTATTTGTTTGATTCTATTAATTCGTTTTTCACATTAAACATTATATTCAATAAATATATCACAAAAAAAAAATCAATAAACACACAGTTATTAAAGCTATTATTTTATTAAAATATAAATGAAGAGAGAAGGGAATGAGGAGGGTAGATTTAGTGCACTAAATTCTAAATTTCAGATACAACAAAGCATGGTAAAAGTAACATTGACATGAGAGCGATTTATTACAGAAAATAAGAATATATCCATTTTAATTCAACAACATCTCAAACACGTTTCATCATTCTATTTTGACATCGTTTGATTAACTAAACCTTCGTAAAAAGCTCTAAGATTCATTATATTCTTAGATCGAAAGTATTTTTCCTTTCATTTTACTTATTCCTTTCATTTTTATTATTGATATTAATTAACGATCTTTTTGTAGAAAAATAAAATTGTTTTAAAGTGAAATTTGACTGAAACTGAATTTGGAATAATTAATAATGAATAACTAATTAAATATTTTAAAGTAATTAATTAAATATTTTAAAGTTTCTAAATTATTATTTTAAGATTTCTGTTACCTAACATTACCACCGCACTCCAACAAAAAAAAATTATGAAAAAAAAAGTTGAAACCTATAGTCTGAAAATGCAAGACCAATTTTAAAATTTTCAAGTTAAGAGAAAAAAAATTTAATTTTAGATAAAGGAAACACCTCATGAAATATCTGCTATGTACAGTAATGTGCATAAATACCATTAGAAATAACACAAAACATATAAATACTAAACAAACAAACACTAAATGAGAATTTTCTTATATGTATGCAAAAGTAAAACAAATTTTCATAATTTTGGACAACATACATAGACACCAATATTACAAATATAAAGTATATACAAAATAAACAAAATTTAATTGCAGTTCAGGTAAGTAATTGAAGATTATCCATCATGAAGAAAGAAAAGCATCCAAAACTTCATCATTTATTACAAGGTAAGTGAAATATATGGCTCTCAAATAAAATTAATTCTTTTCAACATAGAAAAACAAATTGCTACTTGAATGAACAATGATTACAAACTGTATGTGAAGTGCTTTCAAAACATCCAACAAGTGTATGCCAAAAGCCACACGAATTGCCGTGAATTAGCTAACCGCAGGTCAAATCTGTCCCTGCCTTCTCAGCAAATCATGAGGCATCCAAACATACCCAGGAAAGATATCCTAAATTAGGACACTTTCATAACATAATTTAATTTTTAATCATATATGAATGTTAATTTGAAAATATAAGTCAAATATTATGACTTTGCAGGCACTTTTATTTATGCAATTCAATTTTAGTCATGAGTAAATCATATCAAAATTTTATAAAGTGTTATTAAAAATTTCCCAAATGTACATGTTGAAAAGAAATATCACGTGAATGGCTGGAATTCGCTAGGCAAGTAAAATAAAATTTTACCTGCATTCGCAGCCAATGATGCGACATTGCAACAAAACAATCTGGAAAAAAAATTTTTTTTTTTTTAGCTATCTAAAACTTAGCTTATCTGTAATTGTTACTATATATATTTGCGAAAATATAAAATTTTAATTGCTAAGGAATAAACAAAACTGAGACAAATGACCTTCAAATTTTAAATTATAATCATTGTGCTAAGGAACAAGAAACTTAGAGGCGGTACTCTGTAGTATTGTCCAACAGCAATGATAAAAGACTCCATGATTTCTAAAATATTTATCATTTCATAATTTTTTTTATTTATTTATAAAATTGATTAAAGTATGCACACTATCAAAAAAAAGGAAATTGGCAAAGGCTAGTTAGACCCAAAATGTGACCTAAAAATTCATGTGCTGAACTAAGTTATACCAAAAACCACAAAAAAATATTTTCTCCTCAAAGCCGCACAAATTAGTTACCTGAATGAGCACGTTATAGCCTGATGAAGAAAAAAAAATGAAATCATGGTCTTATATTATTTTTTCATTGTATATGTATTTCTTTTATACATATTTTTCTATCTTTATTATTTGTCATATCATTCTTTTTTCTAAATTCAAATATTTGTCTCATACAAGTTTTTCACACTTTGAATTTACTTACAGGGTACCCTTTAAAATTAGGAAAATACTAATGTTTTGTTTATAAACCATCCCTCAGCAAAATATAAATACAATTCTCTCAAAAATAAAATAAAATCTATTGCCAATGTACATGAAAATGAAAAATTATAATTTAACTATAGCAAAAAAAAATTAAAATATTAACATGAATTTCAGTAGAGTATTTAAAATAACGCTCGAGCCACACCGGAGGGCGCATGAAAAGCTATTTTCATTTGTGAAACGTCCCTAAAATCCGGCCAAGATACAAATCTTTATCTCCGGGTTAAAACATATTTGAATAACCCCTAGTTAATTAAATACCCCAGCAAAATAGTAACAAACAATTTAAATTTTAACTATTACGTAGAGAAAAGTGCGAAGGATTTTCGTTACTGTCAGAGCATAAAGCTCAAGAACCGCAAGACCTGGTTAACTTGCATTCCATAACAGACTCAATCCCGCAGATTTCCAAATGAAATTTTAAAACTGCAAAGACTTAACTAGATACTCTCATCACCAAAAAAAGAATTATTTCGTCATAAGCGTGGGACAATTCTCAGAAACCCTGAGCGAGAGAGTAAACAGGAAAGTATGTAAAAATTAAGGGGGGGGGGGGCAAAGAGAATGCTATAGTAAAAAAAAATATAAAATTTAAGGGGTAATAGTGGTAATATTTGAGAGAATAAAATAGGTAGTTAAAATTCACTTGTTAATAATTTTTCACAATAATTCCAGAAATTTCCAATTTATTAGCAATTGTGTACATTTTTATAAATCAAAACTGAAACGTAAAATAAATTTAAAAGTGTTGAGAGCCAAATCAAAGTAAATCACACCTCACAAAAATACTGTACACTGTAGATATGTACTGCATGTTATCAAACGTAGATAAAATCCTTAAAAGTTTCCAACGTAACATTTGTTAAAAATATTTTTTAAATTTTGTTTATTCTATTTAAATAATCTTTTCACATATTATAAAATATTGCACATAAAATCAATAACCTTTTAAAATAATTGAATTTGTTCAAAATCAGATATGCATTGCTCTTGAAAATTGTCTTGATCAGGGACAATTTAAATGAAATTGGAAGACATAATTGATCAGATCATGTGCTTCAAGATACATAAGTGATATTGAACATAAATTGTTAGATATGAGTAAAAAGAAGATTTTTTTTGTATAGTACGCCAGGTATAGCGGATGCATTAATTTTTGCTAAGCCACAAGAAAAAAAATCAACTAAATTCCCGGATGCATCCTATAAATAACGCCACACTATCCCTAAAATACTAATATACAAAATTACAAAAATTTGTCAATCCCTTCCAAAATATTACAACTTATAATTATACTTTAGATAAAATTGTATCATAGAAAACAAAATAGAATATTATGTTATATTATTGCACACAAAATTGATTTTAATGTATCCATTTTCAAAAATTGGATAGAGAAGGAAAAACAAAAGAGTTTTTATAAACTTATTATTTCTACAACAACATCATAAAATGAAATTCTAATAAAATGCAATAAAATACTTCAGCATAAAATATATAAATAGCTTTTTAAAGTTCAACACAACATATTCAACCAATGAAAAATGAACACTATATGAATCTCATGAAGTCCTGGATGTCATAAAATAATGTATCTAGTTACTAATTGAATTTAAGTTACTTATTAAAATTTTTAAACTAATAGTAAACCCAATAAATAACCCAGTAAGGACCTTATAGAAAAAAAATTATCGATTTCTCACGGTACCAAAATGTAAGATAAAAAAAAAAAATAAATAGATAAAAGAGAAAAATTAGATTAGTGTGGATTTTAAAGATAGAATTAATTAATTTAATTTAATAAGAAAAGGAGAGGCACGTGATCATAGTGGTAGCATAATAAAGAAGTAGAAGTACATTGCATTATGAAAAAGAAAGAGGAAAATACATGATGGATTTTAAATAATAATTGAAGTAGTACTCACCCGAACTGTGCAGTATTCATCTGAAGGCCCTTAACTCATAAATGCAGAAGTGCCAATATAATTTTTGATAATTATTTTATCAATCGGAATATTTAATATTTATTTGTTTGATTCTATTAATTCGTTTGTCACATTAAACATTATATTCAATAAATATATCACAAAAAAAAATCAATAAACACACAGCTATTAAAGCTATTATTTTATTAAAATATAAATGAAGAGAGAAGGGAATGAGGAGGGTAGATTTAGTGCACTAAATTCTAAATTTCAGATACAACAAAGCATGGTAAAAGTAACATTGACATGAGAGCGATTTATTACAGAAAATAAGAATATATCCATTTTAATTCAACAACATCTCAAACACGTTTCATCATTCTATTTTGACATCGTTTGATTAACTAAACCTTCGTAAAAAGCTCTAAGATTCATTATATTCTTAGATCGAAAGTATTTTTCCTTTCATTTTACTTATTCCTTTCATTTTTATTATTGATATTAATTAACGATCTTTTTGTAGAAAAATAAAATTGTTTTAAAGTGAAATTTGACTGAAACTGAATTTGGAATAATTAATAATGAATAACTAATTAAATATTTTAAAGTAATTAATTAAATATTTTAAAGTTTCTAAATTATTATTTTAAGATTTCTGTTACCTAACATTACCACCGCACTCCAACAAAAAAAAATTATGAAAAAAAAAGTTGAAACCTATAGTCTGAAAATGCAAGACCAATTTTAAAATTTTCAAGTTAAGAGAAAAAAAATTTAATTTTAGATTTCATCATTCTATTTTGACATCGTTTGATTAACTAAACCTTCGTAAAAAGCTCTAAGATTCATTATATTCTTAGATCGAAAGTATTTTTCCTTTCATTTTACAGTTCCAGATGCTGATCTTAGATCAATGGGACTTATGTCAAACGTAGTGGAATTGTTCATATCTCAGATAAAATAAAAGTTAATGTTCGCAATCATGACGTCTTTCCTGTGGTATTACAGGATTCAGCGTTCCCAGAGAGGTCTTTTGGAAGGAAAATAATGCACTTTAAATCTCTAATAGATCTGGATATTTCACATGAGGACACATACCTGAGATCGTTGCCGCTATCAGAGATACCTTAATAAATCTCATACCATTGAAGGATGCCGGCACATTTTTCTGGAACTCATTCTGCTAAATGTTCTGGAAGTGCAAATTCAATCTGTTACACCTAATGTCATGAGATGATTCCGTATTCTTTAAAATCTGGAGTCAAACTTCAACGGACACTGGTACATGCTTTGTGGAGAGCATTCCCTCTTTGTGCAAAATTTAAGTTACTTTGAATTTAAAATCTTCTACTTAACGACACCTTTTAATTTTAAAAGATACAACTACTGTTAAAGTGTAAACTGGATATCGTAAGTGTGGACCCGCCGTTGTACCAATATCAAACACACGGCACAACGACGGGCCTTGACATCCTTTCAGTTCGAAATCACAACGGCAAGAGAGCAAGCGACGCTCCGGAAGCACGCTATTTCGAATCAAAAAACCGTTGCGCGCGAGTGACGGTGTTGCCACACAGAAGAGAGAAAAGATTCAAAATGAAAGAACGTTAGGTTAAAGATTTTGAATGAAAAGATCGTTATGTTTAAATTTTGAATTTAATATTTGAAAATTATAAAAGAAATATTTATTTTGGCTGACATTATTAAAATTAAGATTTATTATTTTATTATTGATATTAATTAACGATCTTTTTGTAGAAAAATAAAATTGTTTTAAAGTGAAATTTGACTGAAACTGAATTTGGAATAATTAATAATGAATAACTAATTAAATATTTTAAAGTAATTAATTAAATATTTTAAAGTTTCTAAATTATTATTTTAAGATTTCTGTTACCTAACACTTTTTGACAACAAGTCTTAGCAGTTCCAAACCCTAGTCCCAATATGAACTTTGCGAACCCCAACCCAGATCAGAGAGCTAATGAGTCATCCGAAAATATATCTAGTAATCAATGACGGTTTCTTATGTCTGGACATATACAAAAAGAAAAAGCTAGCTATAAACAATCAAATAGAAATTGTCAAAAAATTACTGATGTAAAAAGTGAGGACTCACTACCTTGTTTGATCGATACAGGGAGTTCAATCAGTGTGATTCCTGGTCATTTAGCCCACAAACTTAACCTAAAAGTATGTAACGTTCAGCAGAGTATATTGGTCACCCAAACACAAGGTGTTCTAGCTTTGAAAGAAAAATGCCTTGTTAGTTTGAAATTAGGATGTATCTCTAAGAATGTTGAACTTTTTATAATTAATAATCACTTACCTTATGCTTTGATTGGGCTACCCCACTGTAAACTGTTTAAATTGAATATTGACTGTGTTAAAATGCAAATCACGCAAGAGAAAAAGAAAGTACCTCTCATGGACAATATTTCAACAAATTCATCCCATCATACCTTAAATTTATCAGAAACATATACTAACCAGCCAGAAATAGAAAATACAGTTAAAAATGCAGAGATATTCGAAGAAAATTTTGAGCCGGAGTAGTTCGAGACCACTGAACATGTGCCACATGTTCAGACTGTCATGGAACAATTACCTGCTCTTCTAGCCAAATATGTCTGTATTTTTGCTAAAGATAAATATGATGTAGGCTGTGTAAACATGGAACCCCAGAGAATACAATTAACATCAGACCTCCCCATTTCTTTAAGAGCATACCGCACTTCCCCTTAGGAAGAAGAAGAAATTAAAGACCAAATTCAGAATCTATTGCGAGCCGGTATCATTAAAGAAAGCTATTCCCCTTATTCATCACCCGTAACTTTGGTGTATAAACGTGAAGAAGGAAGAAGGGAAGAAAACCCGGTTATGTATTGACTTTTGGAAATTAAATGTCATTACAAAAACAGATGCAGAACCCTTACCTAGGATAGACACCCTGTTAGATAAATTGGCGCATGCTAAAGTTTTTTCCACTCTTGATTTGGCCAGTGGATATTGGCACATTCCTATCCACCCGCGAGATATGGAGAAGCTGGCGTTTGCCACTACCTTTGGATTATATGAGTGGAATCGTTTACCATTCGGATGGAAAAACGTGCCTGCTTGGTTTAACCGTACCCTCAGAAGAATCCTTAATAAATACAAAATTGACTTTGCCTGTAGTTACTTTGATGATGTTATTGTATTCTCCCAAAATGAAGAGGAACATTTGTGTCATTTAGAGACTTTATTTAATATCTGTGTCCAAGAAAATCTTCAACTCAAATTGTCAAAGTGTAATTTTGTTAAATCCAAAATTAATTTTCTAGGATATGAAGTCTCGAATGGTTGTATCAAACCTGACAATCCTAATATAGAGACAATTAAGAAATTAACATCACCTACGAATGTAAAACAATTACAACGTTTTTTGGGATCTATAAATGTTTATCACAAATTTATTCCAAAATATGCTGACATTCGATACCCTCTCAACAATTTGTTGAAGAAAAATGTCCCCTATGTATGGGATCAAAATTGTCAAAATTCTTTCGAAAAGTTAAAAAATGCTTTAATTGAAACACCTATATTAAAGTTGTTTGATCCCAAAACACCTTGTTATTTGTTTGTAGATGCATCAAGTCATGGAGTGGGATGTGTTGTGAAACAAGTTGATAAAAAAGGAACATTACATCCTATAGCATATCACTCTAGAAATCTTCGCGATTATGAAAAAAATTATGCAATTACTGTTTGGCGATTGTGGATGCTTTAGATAAATTTTATCATTATTTACACGGTCAAAAATTTGTCATACATACAGACCATGCGGCACTTACCTGGCTCAAAAGTGTTAAAAATTTAAGAGGACGTCTTTTCCGCTGGTCCCTAAAACTTAGTATGTTTGACTATGAAATTAAATACCAAAAAGGCTCCACTAATGTTGAAGCTGATATGCTATCTAAACAGCCTGTTTCAGAAAATTTACCCCATATTATACATCTCCTTGACTTGAATGAAGTAAGAGACAATCAGAAAAAAGAAAATGTAACAGTTGATGGCAAAAAGTACACTGAGATAAATGATGTTGTTGTAATTAAAAAGAAAAGTTTGTATAAGATTGTGGTCCCCATGTCTTTATGTCTACCCCTCTTAGAAAAAACCCACACACAATTTGGCCATCCTGGAATTTATAAGATGATAAATTTAATCTCTCCGCAGTATTATTGGCCTAACATTAATCAGGACATTGAAAATTTTGTAAAACACTGTCACACTTGTCAGATAAACAAAAAATGTAGGCAAAAAAGATTTGGCTTATTGCAATTAATGCCCCCAACAGATATACCTTTTGAATGTTTAGCAATAGACTCTGTTGGCGGATTTAATAATTACAATTCTACAAAAAAATATTTGCATTTAGTCGTTGACCATGCAACTCGCTATATGTGGGGTTTTCCTTCAAAAAGTGTAACTACCAAAACTTATACAAACATTTTGAAGCAATTATTTCAGATACAAGTACCAGATAGATTGTTAACCGACAGAAATGGAGCATTTACAGCTTCCAGGTTTAAAAGATTTCTTCGTACTTACAATGTAAAACACAGATTGACAAGCAGCCATCACCCAGAAACGAATGGGAAAATTGAACGCCTAAATCAGACTATTGTCACTAGATTAAAATGTAAAGTCAATTCCACAACCAAGAAAATACCCTGGACTAAGCTTTTAGATGAAGTCTTATATGAATATGTGAAGCCCAGTGGTGTAGTGGTCAGCACGACTGTCTGCCGCACCGCAGGTCGAGAGTTCGACTCCCGACTGGGCAAGGTTCACTCAGCCTTTCATCCTTTCGGGGTCGATAAAATGAGTACCAAGCTTGCTTGGGAACTAAACACCGAGGGTCTCGCGTTAGGTTGACCACCTGGCCGGGACGCATGCTGCATAGCCCCTCGGGGCCCAGGGTCAAGAAAACAGAGATGGGCACTGTCGGCCCAGATCCTTCTTGGATTGTATAGCCACAGAGTTAGTTTATATGAATATAATAATACTCCCCATTCTGTAACCCAGTTCACCCCTAGTTATTTATTGTTAGGAAAATTACCATATGATCCTCCTTTACCAAATAATAATTATTATCCCCCTGTGGAGGAAGCTAGAAAATTGGCTAAAGAGAGAACAATTGCTTACCATAAAAAGAATAAAGTCCATTATGATGCTCGTTTCCTTCCTGTAAAGTTTAAAGTTGGTGACATTGTGATGTATGAAGAATTTCATTATCCTAATAATACCCGTAAACTGACTTCGCCATACTCTGGCCCATACACCATTTTAAAACAACTTTCTGATGTATCCTTTGAAATTGATAAACCCAGTCCACATTTTAAGAGAAACTCCGAAATTGTCCATTCATCCAAGTTAAGATACTACCACCACCCTCAAAACCTTAAACTCAACCATGAATAAACCCAATCTATCTCTTTCATCTTTCAATTTTTTATTATTTTTGCTTTCCTGTCGTCCCCCTTGCTCGTAGCATTTGGACGAGGACCCAGCTGGGCGTGTAACTTAACTCCCCAGCGGCATAGAATGATGGTGACAGTTTAAAAGCACTGTTAGAAATTTTTTTTTTTTTTTTTATAAAACTATTATTATGATGATTTTGTAACATATGAAGGGGTCCTCCGCTCCGTGGCCACCCATCTTTAGCCGGACTGTTTTCCCAGATTCTCTTTCCAGGTTGAACGGAGAATCTGGCAAAACTGCTTCGCTTCCCCTCTGTAGGTGAATGTCGATTGCCCACCTTCCTTTTTCGGTCGTGCAAGTGGCACATTTTTGGGATGATATTCACCTCAGAGTATTAAAATCCATGTCACACTGACCCTGGGCATGGTGAAAATTATAGCAAATGCATATTTATAATTTTTTAGCTATAGTTTTCCTTTTTTATTTAAGACAACTTAGTTTGTTTTTCATAAAGATAACCCTTGGTTGCATCATAGAAGTAGTAAAGTCCCTATCGAAACAGAAAGGTAGAATAAGAAGAAATGTGTTTGTTGTTATTAGTATTACAGTGTATTTTACTTTTATTTTATCTCAGTGTGAAAATTCAGTATTTTTAGAAATGCAAACCTTCCAAATTGCATTTTGGTAGACCATATATTTTTGTTGATAATATTAGTGCATATTTTATATTTTTGAACATTTTATATTATTGAATATTTTATATTTTTGAACATTTTGTATTATTGAATATTTTATACTTTTGAACATTTTGTAGTATTGAATATTTTATATTTTTGAATATCGTGTATTATTGAACATTTTTATATTTTTGAATATTTTGTATGTGTGAATATTTTTTACAGTTGAATATGTTGTATAGGTAGCAGTATGTTTGAGTATTTTATACTGTATATGTTAATGTTACAATTTTACACCAAAAAAGGATGTTTCTCAATGGACAATACCCAGAGACATTTACAAAAACTTTATAAAAAAAAACATCCAAAAGACTTGCTTTAGAGACAGTTTGGTGTAATTAAAGGTCCCATGTCTCGAGACTGTCCTCTTATTATTTTGCTGCAGCACCACGAAAGAATTCCAATGTTTTAGTGTAACCAATATTTTTATGTGAACTTGAGATATGAATGTAAAAATAGGTCCAATTGACTTGAGAGCTAGCTGGAGAAAATCAGAATCTAAAACCAATAAACACCCTGGGTTAAATTTACAAGATAAGACCCACATGTCTTGCAGGCGAGCCCTGTGGCTCTTGTTTTAGTGTGTGTGGGGGGGGGGGGGGGATATGAAATGATAAAAGCTAAGCCCCTTTTTAAAATCCCCTTTTTTGTCCCTTTTTAAAATTTAAATTTAGAAATTAAAATTAAAACTTTTAAAATGCTTTTGTAATTGTGTCTCAGTTGATTGAATGAGGTTGCCCCTGTTAAGTCAGTTTTCCCACATCGCATTTTATAACTTTTAAAGATCGTTTTTGCAATTCTCATAAGAATACTTTTGCTGAATAAGTGCAATTTGTAAGTCTTGCTGCATTCGATCGGCCAACTCAAACCACAGCCTTTATCCCGGGCAGTCAATCATTCAGCTAACGACCAATTATAGTTTAAAGACGCCTCCTTTGACTTCAACGGCCCCTAGCAGGAATAATGCGAAATACAGCATATTTATACCGATGCACAGGTCCCCGGACAGAGCTTTTTACCATCAAAAGAATGCACTAACTCCACGACACTCGGCTCTCTAAGTATCGCTTAGCGGTACACCTAATTTCCCAAGCCAGATGTCTATAAAGTAAATTAGCAGCTCTCAAGCCAAAAGGGGCCTGATTTCTCAAAAGGATGTAACAAAGAAACAATAAATCAGGTCCCCGGAAAAACCGTGTCTTTATTGGAACAACTACTATCTTAATCTGACTTTGATTTCCCGGATACCACTCACGGCCTGTGACTACCTAAATATGCTAGAAGTTCCGAGGGTTCGCTCAGAAATCGGCATGCACGCGTCCGCGGTTCGCGCCCCTGGCCCCATCTGTCGGGCACTGACCGACGCCACGACAGAAGATCCATAACTGGAGTAGCGGCTAATTTGTTACATATATATTAAATAATAAATATCTTGCCATTGTTACAGAAGCTAAATCATAGCATGTTAGAATAAAAAATATAATGTAAAAGAGTCAGGGAATTAATTGATTTAAGAAAATCTATGTACTCTATTAAATAACCAAACTGGAATAAAATGTACAACTAATACACTTTTTTTTCTGTTTTTTTTCTTTTATTCCTTCTGTTAGTATTTTGAATTAAATCGCTATAAAATAGTAACCTAGCTGTAATTAACTTATATAACTGCACTGGAAGCTTGTTTTTACAGCACTTGGATTTCAGTGGAAGGTTCTCCTTAAAATTCAACCAATTAACTTGTTGGTTAAAAAATCTGTTGTTTGTAATTATATCCATGAAATTTATGTGTATTTTTTAAAATAATGATTTATATTTTAATTTTGTTATGTGATATCTAATTGTTATTATTTCTAAATATTATCTAGGATGAAATACCAGATCATGGATCAAGCACACCAGTCAATAGTTATAGAATGTCTGTTTATGAGTCTTTGAGGCTAGGTAGTGGGTCATCCTTGCTTGAAAACTTACAGTCTCAATTGAAGCAAAGAGAAGGAGAAATTATACAGTTACAAGTAACTTTTTTTTTTAATATATTTATTAAGCTGTGTGTTCAATATTTGTATAAAATGGTGCGAATGAATATTCTGATTAAATTACAGTAGCACATCAATGTTCTAGTGATACGTATTGTATTTGTTCATGCATTTTTGTATATATATATACATATAAAAAAAAAAAAAAAATTCAGAATATTTTGATATTTTTGAACAAATATTGATAAAAAATATATAGAATGGAATTTTTGGATATCTGCCAAAATTTAGATATCCATCTAATGCATATATTTCATTTATATACATTACTTGCTTATGTAATTGGCACACCGTACTTTTAAAAGCAAATTTTGGCAGAAAAAAAAAAGTATTGAATGTTTTAGGTTATATTACAGACTACGGGCAATTTTTAAACTTTGATTTCAACAAATTTTAAACATTTTTGATATAATTGCTTCATGTCTATTCATCTATATTTGATAAGCCTAGTTAAAAATTTCCCTGCAAATTACCTTCTCACCGAAAGCAAACTTATATAGGTTATTTATTCTTTAAAGAATATTTTAATAATTAATTGTAAAAGATTAATTATTTATTTAACTGTACAATTCTAACAATTCATGGCTCTTTCCTGAATTTTGTTATACCATTTTTTTTAATTATTTAATATATTTACTTTTTTTTCAGTCTGAAATTGCCAAACTAGAACAAGTAAAGGAATCAATGACTCATGAATTAGTTTTATTAACAGAACAGAATGAAGAATATCAAACAAAAGTCAGTCGCCTAGAATCATTAGAAAAAGATTATAAGGCAAGTGCATTTATGTTTAATATAGTTTTTTTATGATTAATTCATCTTGGCGCTCATTTTCATAAGATAATTTGGATGTCATTAAGAATCTTTTTTGAAAAAGTTTTCTTAAACATATGAGAGTTATCTCTTTGTTTATTTAAACCTAAGGAAACAAATTATAGTGATATTAATATTTCTATTTATCGTGGAATCTTATAAAACATCTAAATTTTGCTTTTGTTTTATTACATGACTTTTTAATTAAATTTATTGTTGTACATGTGTTTTTAAATGTTTACATTTATTTTAAGCATTTTCATTTACTTATGTTATTTTATTCCTAGCGAAACCTGCAGCTTTGCATGCATGATTGTTCAGATATGCCAAGGGTGCAATTTGTGTGCTTACTAACATTAGGGAAAATTTATTTTGCTATGAATAATTTAAACGTTACTAATTGAGTCGCATTTTGATCAGACTTCATTCTTGTAATGCATTTGGTGAACATGGGAGTAAAATTAATCAAATTCTTCATTCCAATCCATTACAGCTACAATTCTGTCTACTTGGGAAATCTGTTTAACAGTTATAGTACTATGAAAGAATTTTAAAAATTGATTCAGTAGTTTCAAAGTGTAATTCTTGCAAATAAAGAATATATTAACTGCTGTTTAGAAATGAATGAGTGAGGAATTAAAGCCTTTAACTTTCTGACAAAGAAGTCAATAAATTTACATAAAGGAAGCATTAATGTTTGTAAATTGCAATGATCAGTAGTTACCCACTGAGAAAACCTAATTTTGTCTTCATCATCAAATATCTGAAAAATGTTTTTTATATATTCCTGGATTTCAAATTCCTATTGCATTGTAAGCAAATTTTTCTTTGTATATAGTTTTTAAGATTACATTTTATTGCATGCCTTTACTCGTAGCACATTGTTTTTTTTTCTTTTGCACCTAGCATTAGTTTACTATTTTCATCATCTTGATAAAAATTTACAACTCTTGCAACGATTTCTGTAAGAATTTTTCATCCTTGAAATGGTTGAGGAAAAGAAAGAATTCCTTTCTTATTTTGTTATCTGTCATGATATTTTTGCCATGTATTCAATAACATGTAATTCTGTTAATATTTTGTTACATGCCCTCCCCCCATGATTTAGATGAAATCGTTAAAATGTGTAAAATTCCCTTTGTAGGTGTTGCAAGTTTAAATATTATTCTTCCATTTTGTTCAAGCAATTTAAATCATCTTGGTTTCTTCTAACAGCTTCTTTTGGTAATAAATTATCATCATTACTTCCATCAGACTGAAATTCTTCAGAAAAATTTTAAGCATTTGAATTATTATTATTATTTTTTTTTTTTACCTTTTACATGTTGCTTTTTTTTTTTTTTTTTTTTTTTTCAAAGATTAATTTGCCTATATTTTCAGCATTAAATAAATCAATTAAAATCATTCTAACCCTACCCTCTCTTATACATATTAATTTCATCTGGTCCATGTGTTTTTTTTTTTTTTATATAACCTCCCCCCCCCCCCCCCCAAATGTAGGAAAAAGTTTACTTCTATAAATTATTTGTAAAAGTTACACCTAAAGGTTCAAAATACTGATACAATGAAGATTGATTTGACAAATGTTTATGTATTAATGTTGTTTTTAATTATAGGTTTCTTAAATGTATGATTTAAAAGTTTTTAATATATACATATTACTTTTAAAAGCAACATTACAACATTAATTTGAGAAAAAAAAAAAACATAGTTTTTACCTCATATCTCCGTCACATAAATTGTTTATTTGTACTTCTTTTTAATTTGCTATTATCAATGAAAATTATTTTAATTAATCAAATTAATATTAATGCAATATCTAATTAATATTCTGATTTAAGTCTAAATTATAATATATACAAAATTATATTTTTGTATATTTATTATATCCTGCATTTTTGCTGGTTTTTTCCAGTTTTTGTCACTGTCCTGGCAAAAATACCATTTTACCGGCAAATTGCCCAACCCTATTTTAAACTGCATGTAGAGAGAGTCCCTCTATCCTCCAAAATAACATTTCTTTTTCTTCATCCCAGAGTTCTTCGCCAATATTGCTAATTTTATTCTTCTCTGTATGTGTATAACACTCAGAATTAATATAGAAACTTACATTTGTCACTCAGACATGTTGTTGAAAGTAGATAAACATTTAGCAAATAGGAAAAATGTAGTAAAAATTACTTTTGAACCACTTTCAGCATAAAAAGTAAACATCAGCTACATGTAAACACTAAGAAACAGAAGACATGTTTACAGTCTGACTGGAAGTGAAACTTTGTTAGACTGCACTACAAAATGAACTCCTCATTATGCAGTCAGGAGTATGATGTCACCAGTATTGCATCACCTTCTACCAACTGAATGCCTTGATTTTTAAATGATGCAATGTTGCATTATCTCTTTTGTATAATAACATACAAATTTTACTTTAATTAGGTACTACAATTATTTTATTAATTAGTAAGTAATTATAATAGTATAATAATTATAATAAAAATTATAGCAACATTTTATATTTTTTTTATTATTAAATTATTATAATAAATAATTATCAGATTAATCGATCAATTAGTAGTCATTAGTAATAATAATTGTTAAATAACAACTTGTTTTAAATTTTATTATTTCATTTCCATCATTCCTAAAATCTGTTCATAAGCAGGGGCAAGGGGATGAACATGAGAAATTTTTTTTAAATGTCCTTACATCAAATTTTGTCCCCTTTCAAAAGAAAGACACCAAACAGAAGTCTGTGCATTAGAACAAAAAAAAAAAAAAAAAAAGGTAGGATGATTATTGAGTATATACACTTTTAAGATAGATTTTGTGCATTTTACTTTATTTTACTGATGATATTTGGAACCTTAATAAAATTCTAAATAAGTATGGTAAATTTCATACTTGTACATCAATACTTTTTTTTATACTATTTTTTTGTTGTTGTAGATTTTGACTAATTTTCAAAGGGCTGTATTTTCTAGCATTTGAAAGGAAAAGCATGCTCCAGGCATAGATTATGAAACACTTTCCAACACTTCCATAATACTTTAATAAAACTTTGCTGTTTAATAAAGTAAAGAAGATACCTAAGTACAGTGAAATACGTTTAACACGAAAACGCTTAACATGAAAAATCGGTTAACATGAAATGATATTGCGGTCCAGACAGTATACTATGCAATTTAGTACATATTTTCCTTTTAACACAAAACAAAAATCGCTTTCGATCTTCAGTAGCATGTTTGCTACAAGTACTGTAAAATTTATTTATGGAATTGTTTAACTTCTGGGAATCTGTTTCTTTTCCTTTATGCCCCCCTTTTTCTCCCAGTGGTCATCATCCATCAGGGCTCTCCCCTCCCCTAATGAATAAAATCCTTATCTGTCCCAAAGAATTGCCAATTGTGGGAACCCAGCTCAGAGCAAGAATGACTAGAGAGCAAATCCCATTGTTATTTGGAGGGAATGTTAAAGCACACACAGGTCCTTTTTGGCACTTTGAAGGTTGTCTCTTTTGGCGGTAATCACTTCCTTGGCAACTTTCTAATTTCATTTTCTCAAAGCAAAAGTCCGGTCAATTCTAGAGAAAGAGAGATTAAAAGCATACTCAGTTATTTAGATGCAGATTTGAATGGAGGGATGAATAAAACAATTGATGATCTCGAACAATTTGTGGGAAATTATGGTGCTGAAAAAGACACTTCAAAAAATATGTCTGATTTTTTACTTGCTTTTTATCCTCATGTATGCAGCCTGCTGGTAGTTTAACAGGAAATCGAAATAAAATTTGACGACATTGAAAATATTGGTGAGTTTTGTTCTTTTTTTATGAATCTTTTAACACGAAAATTTTTTTTGGTTCCCTCAGTTTCATGTTAAACGTATTTCACCATAAATATTGTAGAAAATGCTTAACACATTTGAAAACCAGATTTAAACAATTACTGCACATAGTCAAAAAGGAACTTCAATTCATTTGTGCAATTCTGTATGTAAAGATTTCTTTATATATTCTACATAGTGTGATAAAATTTAATTTAGTTAGAAAACTCTTAACACAACTGAAAATTTCTTTTTAGCAATTTCTACCAATAGATGAATCTGTACTTGGATTCTTTTGTACAGCCCTGTATATTACATATAGATTTTTATGCACGCCACATATTAAGCTGAAATATAATTCAGGCAAAAATATTCTTAAAATTACTGAAATCACACTTCCAGGAATTACTATCAATAGGTGGCCATGTATCCAGTTTTTTGCATAACACTGTATATGATTTTATTTAGATGCTATAAGCATCTCGTAGTATACTGAATATGTTTGAGCTTGAAAAGCATAACTCAAATTAAAAGACACCTTTAAGCAATTCACACTCATTGCCTACAAATTCTTTTGTGTAGCCTTGTATGTAGTAGAATTTATACACACCACATAGTGTGCAAAAATTTAGATAAACGCAAAACGCATATCAGAACTGGAAACATACTTTCAGCGATCATCTCTAATAGACAATACTTCGGATACAGTATTGTATCCAAAAGCTTTTATGTGTCCCTGTAAATGAATGCTAAATGCTAAGCACATCATATTCTACTACATTCTTAAAATCTTGTTGTACTGATGCATCTTATAGTAAACATCAATAATGTATGTCAATTTCTTCATTTTTTAAATGGTGCAACATAACTAAAATAGCACTACAAAAAGTTTTCCCCATAGACCATTATGTAAACTAACTTTTTTGCTTTGCACCCCTATTCTACAGAAAGTGTGTTTCAGTGCACTTCAGAAATTGATAGTAATTTAATGTGTAAAATAACATCATTAAAATATGCAGCAAATGATTTTTCTTCACATGCTGTATTATAACGGAATACTTTTGAGTTGTTCTGTAGGCGGCATATTGTAAGTGCTAGACATACCATATCATCTGCTAGTGCACTTCAATAATGTATATAAATTTTGTTATGTTTAAAATTGTGTATAACACTTATAAAATACACTGCAAATCATTTTTCTCCATAGATCATAATGAAACGGAATACTTTTAAGTGCCCCTGTAAATGAACTATGAATACTTCTTTTCAATACTGAACATGCCATGGTAAAACGTGAATAATGTATATCAATTTCATGTCAATCTGAGTACATTCATATAAGTTAGTGCAGGAAATGATAGACAGCAAACAGACAAACCGAAATCGTAAACACTTTTCAACTGTGTTGGAAAATGTTAAAAATGAGAAATACTGGTTCTTATATTTGTCTGAAGATGGTATGTACCAAATTTCATCCAAATCAGAGAGGGTGGGTGTCCATTCCTGGATGATTTGGAATAGAGGGACTGCAATGACTTATGCTAGAATGTAAATTGTGCTGGAGTCTTGTTGCTGATGTAAAAATCATATGCAACTTTTTAAGAGTTGTATGGTTCTCTATTAAACCAAAAATCATTTAAAACTGCAGAAATATGTTGTATTTCTCAATTAAAGAAAAAAAAAATAGATTTCTTTCCAAAGATTAATACTGAAGACATTTTTCTTTGGGATAGAGTAAATAAAAATAGAAATGTAACTAATAATATGACACTGACTGATTACATAAGCAGTAATAGCAATCTAGAAATAGATTAAGAAACAAATAAAAACATCATTACTAAAGTTCTAAATCAATCTGACTCTAATCAATTCAAAGATGACGACATGGAATTAGACAATAAAGAACTGTCATCAAAATGTGTTGTGAAGAGTCTAAAAAACTCACAGTATTTTGTAGTATATTTTGAAAGACATGATACTGACTGCAAACATCATTTATGTGTGATTGTAAAAGAATTGTCTATATCATTCAACTGTTCCAAAAGATTACTGATTTTTTTTTCCTAAAATATAAAATTTTAGAATTTAATAGATGACATTCTTTAGAGGATATAGGGAACTTTTCTCAAATCCCATCAACTTCATAATACACAAGCTCAACTGTGTTCAAAATACTATTTAATGTATACTCTACTTGGAAGCCCGGTGGTGTAGTGGTCAGAACATCTGACTGCCGCTCCACAGATCGAGAGTTCGACTCCCAACTGGGCAAGGATCACTCAGCCTTTCATCCCTTTGGAGTCGATAAAATGAGTATCAAGCTTGCTTGGGGATTAAACACCGAGAGTCTTGCGTTAGGCTAACCACCTGGCTGGGACGCATGCTGCATAGCACCTCGGGGCCCAGGGTCAAGAAAACAGAGATGGGCACTGTTGGCCCAGATCCTTCATGGATTGTAAAGCCACAGAGTTTAGTTTAGTTTTACTATAATCTACTTAATATCCTGTTGAATCAAAATTTAGATTATAAAAGACCAAACTGTTTATTTACTTCCTTATTATTTAAATTTGTTCTCTCATTAGTCTTTAATAACAATTGTTTAAGAAAATGTTATTTTTAACTCTGTGTGGTAAAATATGGGTTAAGATTAAAATAGGAACTGAACATTTATTATAGAATTTCTTATTTCATCTTTCAGGATCTCGATCAGAAATATAACACCCTGTTACAAATGTATGGTGAGAAAGTGGAAGAAACTGAAGAACTACAATTAGACTTAGCGGATGTAAAATCTATGTACAAAGCTCAAGTAAGTTTTCTTCTATAATAGAATTAGTAACAAAACTTAATGTAAAACTTTTTTATGTTTATATTTGTGACGAAGTTAATTAATTTAAAAGATGCCGTGAATAAGATAAGTGAGTTGCAGTAAAAATAAAAGAAGGATGAATTAGTAAATATAACGTTCTTACTTAATGATGAGAACAGTAGACACATTGAAGAGACAGCAGTTATAAAAAATCTTCTTTATTCGTTGATTCACTTTGAGAGGTGGAAGGTAATTAGGAGAAGTAGGTCACTGTACACATTCGAAGAGCGTTCCACGTAGAATTATTAAAACTTGGAAGTAATTCCATGATAAAGATGAATACTGGTTAAAATCATTTTTTAAAGAAGGTCTTGATAATAAAAAGTCCGAAATCAAACATGTGTTAACTTAAAAAAACAGACCGAAGATAAACTTTTAGATATCGAGATAACAGCTATTGAAAAACATCACTCTTTGAATTTAGGCGCAAAGGCCCGAAATTCAAACGACAAATCACGTTGTCAAAAATAATACATACTTTCGTAAATCTTAAAATCTGTTAAAAAACTGGCTGCATTGATATATATACTGCATAAAAGGGGTTTACAAAACTACATGCAGAAATGATTTATATCTATTTGTTAAAATTAAATTTACGTATTATGATTAAATCGTATGAAAACAGAGAAAAGAGAAACGAAACTTTACACGGAGAGAATGAAGCTTTAATTCGCCAAGCGAAGACACACCTCAATATGACGCGGTCGACGTCACTTGCAACACACCCTGGTTCTAAAAATAGATCAGGAAGAGGGGGAAAAATCTGAAATCAAAACGTTCTGTTACATACGGTAAAAAGGAAAGAAAAAAGCGATTTGAACGATGTTTTGCGTTGAAAATAAATAGTTTAAAACATGAGATAATAATGCTGCATTACAATTTAAAAAATAAATAATAAATGTGATTGCTACATCACATTACCCCCATTTGCCGAACAAAATTTTGGATGACCAAAATGTGAAAAAGGTAAATCTTGAAAGAGCTTTTTCAACAAAGGGAAAACAAAATTTTAAAAGCCAAGGAGCAAAAAATATGTAGAATAAAATTTAAGTGCCATAAGAAAAAATTTTTTGTTTAAGTGCATTTGCACATTTATGGATCGTAAATGTACAGTGACCTAAAGAGAAAGAAAAAGAATATACATCAAGTAGTACATTCAAATTTCAATAGTATACATAACATGATAGTATACAATAATATTAATATCAAGCCCCATTGCAATGACAGGCAAAGAAAGGCACCTTCCTGTGTGAAATGATCTCTATAAATTAAAATATTACTCTTTTAATATTTTAAAATTTTATAAATCCAAAAGCTAAATAAATTTTTAGCCAAAAGAGACCACAAAAATTTTTGAATTCAATAAGATAAATAAGGTACACTTATGAATCAAAATTTATAAAGTTGCAAAAGTAAAGCAACAAAAAGTCAGAAGTACCCTCTCTAAATATTCTGACTGCCTAGGAAAATAAATCATAAATTGAAACATTCGAAATGAAAAATCACTTCTACTAATCAATTTTCTCATAATATTGAAACATTCAAAATGAACAAGTCATTTCTACTAATCAATTTCCTCACATATTGAAACATTCAAAATGAACAAGTCATTTCTACTAATCAATTTCCTCATATTGAAACATTCAAAATGAACAAGTCATTTCTACTAATCAATTTTCTCATAAATATTGAAACATTCAAAATGAATAAATAAATCATTTCTACTAATCAATTTCTGCATATTTATAAAAAATAAATTGCAATGAGAAAGTCGAGAATATTTTACTTTTATATTCCGACAACCCAGGACTTGAATTTCATTAATCATAATAATAGTTTTAAAAAATTGGCATAATCAGGAAAAAATTTTTAATTACCAAACAAGTGTACCATAAAAATATTTAGTTTAATTCCTTCAATAATTTAATAGTAAAATTTAAATTTCTATGCTTGTAAAAAAAATATATTTTAAATTAACTTTAAACAACAGTTGAAATTAAATTAAAGAGCTGCAAAAATTTAAAAAATATTGTAGAATAAACAGACAATCCTTCATGATACCATGGCCAGTGGACACATTCAGTAACTCTGCAAACACATTTATACAAAACACAAAAACACAGCAGACTCCAATGCGCATAAGAGACCTCTGAGATCTTGTGCAAGAGATAATCAAATAATCAGCATAGACAAAGAGAAAAAAAAAAGTGTATTTTACAGATGTAAAGAAGCTCTTGGTATAAACCACAAATGGTTGGATATGAATAGTACTGTGAACTATTCAAACACTTCTATTTTGTTGAAAAAAATGGTACAGTTAGCACAACAACACATCACCAATTATGAATATTTAGCAGAATATGGTGATATACTTGAAGGAAAAATCGGTAGACACTGCTGGCAAAAAGAAGACAATGCATGGTGGTACATTTAGGAGTAACACTTCACTTAAGGATGATATAAACACATACACCATGATGAGTAGAGGACAAGATCGGTAGTCAAAATCGGTAGTGATGAAGCACTTTTTAATTATGATTCTTAGAGAATTGTTGAAGATTCACTGATGAACACTTCAAAAAAAGATGCGCTGGTAAATATGTTCACTAAGAATTTGTGCTCTTCTTCGTATAAAAGGTGCAAATAAAAATTTTCTTCATTTAAAAAAAATATATCTCCATGATCAATTTAAAATAATTTCTTGCATAAAATTGAAAAAGTGAGGCATATGGCAGATTAAGAATTTTTGAAGCAATTGGGTTATGAAATAAGGAAAAGGCACTATAATAATAATTGACATATAAAAATCTTCAGAAATAAGCAAATAAACAAACATTCTTGAGTTTAAACATTTTCTGTAGTTCAAATAACAGTAAATTTTATAAATAGTTGTGGAATATGGTATGCTGTAGAAGTCAAACACTTCCAATGCGAGGATGAAACTTTGCCGCTTACCCTTATGCAAGGATGAAAATTTCCCACTCACAAGTAAACGTTGACTAAGGAAAATCTATTGTTTATGAAAAAATAATATATATACTGATTTAGCTTCAAAACCAACTTCAAAAACACACTGGAGAAGATCAGAGATAAATGGATTTTTTACTACATAAATTACTGAGAACTCACCAGGAACATCAAAGCCGAAAATGGAGCACATATCTTTATTGGTTGCTGTAAATGAGGAACAGAATTTTTTTTTGCAGGTATGTATTATAATATTTTCAGTACAACATTTCCACACACCAGAGAAGCGTTTCAAAAAATGGATTAATAACAACACTCTTGAAGGCAACTTCAGCAGGTAAGTAAATGTGAATAAGAAAGATGAGCAAATCTATTGTTATATTTGAACATGTAGAATAAATTTTATCAAACTATTTCAGTCATGAGGATGATACAGGAGAATGAATTTTTTAATTTCTTCTTTAAGCAAAAAAAAAAATATGTCATTAAATTTTGATGAAGCTACATAATTCTGGAAAATTAAAGCACTGAGAATTATCATAACAGTTTGTAGAAAGCAAACAGAGTTCTTGAAATTTTATAAAGGAACACTGCACTCACCAAACACCAAAATCGATATTAGCAGTCAAATCGTGCACTAGATGACAAAAATATCTTGAGAATAAAAGTGGAAGGTGGTACAAGCAAGTTAGATATATTTTTTATAAAAAGTTATTGAAGGTATTTTTGGAACAAAAATTATAAATTGATACATTTAAAAGCAGAGAAGACTTCAAAAAATCATGCAGGATATATTGCAGCTACGAATTTCATGAAGAACTTCAGCTCCTTTGCAAGTAATAGATAAGAACAACTTCAGTAAAATAATTTAAACTTCAATAATTATCACAGATTCCAAGGGGAAAAAATAATTTGCTTCAATAAATATCTTAATTTTCATAATATATCTTCAAATTCATTAAATATTTTATTGTATAAGTGACATAAAATAAAATTTAAAAACCCAATATGAGAATAAGTATAAAAACCATAGCCTCTTGTTAAATAAATTTGTTCTTAAAATCAGAGAACAATTGTTAGAATTCATTTCAGAATTTCAAAATTCATTAAAGATTTTCTATTATATAAATATCTTGTAATGCACCATAAGAATAAATAAATTAGAGAATAAATAAATAAATTTCTTGATTTTTAAAATAATATTTCATTCTGCATTAATTTAAAAACAGCAATAATTTTGTCAAGACATACTTCAAAATAAAAACCAGTAACGGAATTTTTTTTTAAATTATACTATGCTCAAAAATTTAAAATCATGGAATAAGTATTGCAAATAGAACTTGAGAACAAAATTTTCATTACGATGTTTGATCGATCTTCAGCCGTTAAAAAAGCAAAATGTTCCATCTGAGAACAACAGAATATTATAATTTTCTTAAAATTCCATATTAAAAAATAATAATTTTAAATCAATTTATTTGAATTTACGTCAGTATTTTTCTATAAAAGTAACAAATTTGCAAAATTTTATGCAAAAGAAAATTCAGTTAGGAATAATTTTCAGGAACAAAATTTCTTCTAAGATTGAAAAAGATTACGTTTTCTTTTTATAAGAGCAGAAAATATTGCAAAAAAGAATAACAGCAATTATAATGCTAAAACATTTTCAGAATTCCATTTAAAAGAGCAGTTCATCTATTTGAGAACAAAAATCTTCTTTAAAAAATTTCATCAATCGTCAAAAATACGGCGAAAAGATACAGTCATTAAGTTATTATTTAAGGCATTGCGTTGTATAAATAAAGCAATTAACGCCGACTGTTCTTTTTTGTCACGGAAACCAAATGTGACGATGTTATTTAAAAAGTTGTCGTGAAATAAAATAGGAAGAAGGATGAATAAGTAAATATAACGTTCTTACTTAATGATGAGAACAGTAGACACATTGAAGAGACAGCAGTTATAAAAAATCTTCTTTATTCGTTGATTCACTTTGAGAGGTGGAAGGTAATTAGGAGAAGTAGGTCACTGTACACATTCGAAGAGCGTTCCACGTAGAATTATTAAAACTTGGAAGTAATTCCATGATAAAGATGAATACTGGTTAAAATCATTTTTTAAAGAAGGTCTTGATAATAAAAAGTCCAAAATCAAACATGCGTTAACTTAAAAAAACAAAGACCGAAGATAAACTTTTAGATATCGAGATAACAGCTATTGAAAAACATCACTCTTTGAATTTAGGCGCAAAGGCCCGAAATTCAAACGACAAATCACGTTGTCAAAAATAATACATACTTTCGTAAATCTTAAAATCTGTTAAAAAACTGGCTGCATTGATATATATACTGCATAAAAGGGGTTTACAAAACTACATGCAGAAATGATTTATATCCATTTGTTAAAATTAAATTTACGTATTATGATTAAATCGTATGAAAACAGAGAAAAGAGAAACGAAACTTTACACGGAGAGAATGAAGCTTTAATTCGCCAAGCGAAGACACACCCCAATATGACGCGGTCGACGTCACTTGCAACACACCCTGGTTCTAAAAATAGATCAGGAAGAGGGGGAAAAATCTGAAATCAAAACGTTCTGTTACATACGGTAAAAAGGAAAGAAAAAAGCGATTTGAACGATGTTTTGCGTTGAAAATAAATAGTTTAAAACATGAGATAATAATGCTGCATTACAATTTAAAAAATAAATAATAAATGTGATTGCTACATCACAATATTATTAATAATTTATTCAGTGATGGAACAGCTATACCAATTGCTCCAAAATAATGTCATGTATTTTTATGTCAAATCAATTATTTTTCAACCGAATTGCTGCCAACTACACCTTTTTGCCTTACCTTACCTGCCTTTTCCTAGCAGCAATCTACAGTAAAGTGAACTCCGTAATTCTTCACAGTATTAGGTCCCTGCTAACCCGGTAGCAGAAAGTTTGAGACGGGAGACAGGCGTTGCAGATTTTCTTTTCTCTTTTGCAGATTCCTTTTTATCAAACCTTTATTTTGTTTCATATAATGTTTAGCTCTTTATTACTTAATACAAAACGTTAAGATTATTATTAATAAAAATTTATAAAATGCCTAAAAATGCTACAGTTAAGTGATTGTTTGATTAATTAACACTTCAATTGTAAAAATATTTTACCTGCAGATTATTTTTTGTCCTGAAGTATCTGTCGCAGACACTTGGAGAATTTTTTGCTACTAGGCCTGCTAAGCACTTGTTGCAATCCGTACCTCTGTATACTAATCAGTCTCTCTAATTAGATTAAGACTAAAGTTTGAGAGCTAATTTCATTTTCAGAAAATGAAAGGACTTTGTTTTGAACTGGATGTTCGAACTGGCTTGTTTTAGGTAGCTTCCATTACAAAAAGTAATAAGCTACTTATTGCAGCCATTCGGAGGGAATCAATTCCAGGCCTGAATTTGGGATATATGATGCCTATGTGCAATCCAGTTTTGTTTTTATACAGTTTTGACATAATTAAATTTTACCATATATAAAATTTAAAGTATGCTGTTTTTTGTATCAGAGTGCATATAGTATTTGGAGGGTGGTGGGGGATATGTTTAAAATTTGACCAGAGTCGATTAATGTTGGGGCAAAGTTCTACCAGTATTTTATAAGAATATTTTTGCCCTATTTAAAACAGAAATTCTGCATTTAAAAAAAGTAAAAATTTTCTGTACTAAAATATTATTGGAAATTTGTCCATCAGGTTCTGGTCTTGATTACTTATCACAGCTTACACCACTGATTAAATCGGAAGAAATGAAACAGGGTAAAAAACATTATTGGTCAGAGTACACATCATGTGCTTCAAGGTTAAATATAAATGTGTCGGTTGGTGTGTGTTTTTTTTTTTTTTTTTTTTTTTTTTTTAATTCAGACTGCTTAATTTTTACCACTTTTTAAAAATAGCAATATTTCCTTTATTTAACGAAAATATTAATAAGGCAACTATTATTATTTAAAAACAACTGGTAGTAATCAAGTTATCTGAAGATCTCTCTTTTAAAGCTATTTGTGACAGCAAAAATTATAGAATGTGCATCAACCCATAAAAGCTAGAATTATTTTTCTTTTTAAAATGGTAATATTTCATTTCATACCACTTTTTCAGAATAAAAATTTTTGTCTTATCTTATCGCTGAGTTTCTGTCATCAAAGAAAACTAATACAGGGTTTCTACGGGTTGGGAAAAACATTGAAAACAGCAGGAAGTCAAAGAATTAAAAAATTTAGGCAAAAAGTCAGGAAAATTTTTAAATATTTGAAGTGGTCCTGGAAAAGTAAAGGAATTTATGATGTACCACTTTCCATCAGAATCTCGATTATCATTGTAAATGAAGAAATTTTTAATTAATTATTCAGCCAATCTAAAATTTTTATATATAATTTATGCAAACTATATAACGATAGCATAATATGGAAAATAATTAAAAATTGGAAATTCATACAGCATGTACTTCTTTTTAGCATTTGTCTAGATTGTATTGTCCATTGTGGTGAGTTTTACAACAATATATAAACTGAATTGTTATTGAGAAAGGTCAGGTTTTGTTTTTTTTTACCAGAATTGTGTAGAAACTTTGCTTATATTTCTCTTCACAATTACTGGTATGCAAACAACAAACATATTGGCAGATATGTTGTTACCCTGAGGCAACGCTAGACTTTAATGGGTTAAAACTTGTATAAAAGTAAAATAATTTAAACTAGTTGGATGTGCCAATCCCAAAACTTTCTTCTATTGTATACATCTTAATATTTCAAAAGTAGTTACACATGTTAATACTTCAATATTATTAGTTCAATGCTATACCAACTTTCATTTTCTTCTTAAATTTCTGCTTCAGTCAATTAAATGGACTAAAAACGAATTAATCTATACCATGATATTTGTTAAAATTAATAGTTTTTCCTTGTTCTGTTGTTATCAGCTGTTTGCAAATAGCCGGCTTAGCAGAAAGCGAGTTCCCACCGCTGCATAAGCCGCCGATGGACAATAGAACTATGAGAAATCAAGAAAAGTGTACAAAAATCGCTATCACAGAGCCCCTTTACTGTGCAATATTTCCAAATTCAAGGAGGACCTGTTGGCCATATCCAAAATTATGCACAAAAAATTTGGTTCAATTGTATGCATAATTTTATACACTTTTTGATGGTACAATAAAGAAAATGGCACAATCATCGCTATTACAGTGCCCCCCCCCCCTCCCTTCCCGCAGATTTTTTTTTTAATTCTGGGGGGACTTGCTTGCCATAGTAAGAAACAAACACAAAAAATTTGGTTCAATTCTATGCATAACTTCATACACTTATTGATAGTACAATAATAAAAATGGCGCAGACATCGCAATTGATAGCGCCTTTTCTGGTGGAATTTTTTCACATTCAGGGAGGGCCTGCCGACCATAACCTTACACTTACACAAAAAATTTGGTTCAATTCTATGCATAATTTTATACAGTTTTAGATGGTACAATAATGAAAATGGCACAGACATCGCTATTACAGCGTCCCCTTCAGGCAGATTTTTTTCAAATTCAGGGAGGACCTGCTTGCTATAGCCAAATACTTAAATTTTTTGGTTCAGTTCTATGTATAACTTCATACACTTTTCGATAGTACAATAATGAAAATCGTACAGACATCGCAATTATAGTGCCCCATTCCCACGGAATGTTTCCAAATTTTGGGAGGACCTTCATGCCATGACCAAAAACAAACACAAAAAATTTGGTTCAATTCTATGCATAACTTCATATGCTTTTCGATGGTACAATATTCAAAATCGCTATTACAGCGCCCCCTACCAGCGAATTTTTTCCAAATTCAGGGAGGACCTGCTTGCTATAGCCAAATACTTAAAAAACTTAAAAAACTTTTAAAAACTTAAATTTTTTTAAATTCTGGGAGGACCTTCATGCCATGACCAAAAACAAACACAAAAAATTTGGTTCAATTCTATGCATAACTTCATATGCTTTTCGATGGTACAATATTCAAAATCGCTATTACAGTGCCCCCTACCAGCGAATTTTTTCCAAATTCAGGGAGGACCTGCTTGCTATAGCCAAATACTTAAAAAACTTAAAAAAGCGATTCTCAAATCTTTCTTTACCCCCTGAAAAAAAAATTCTTACAGATATTTTTTTTTAATAGAATTCTAACCGAACTCTTTAATTTTAAATTTAAGCTTCATGTTAAATAAATTTGAAGAATGCTATACAAATCAAGGAAATATTATTTATTTTTACTTTTGACTATATGAATGTAACAGGATTTTTTTTTTCATTTTTGAAAGGGGGAGGGGGGCGACACACATAATTTAAGTGATTATTATTATTTTGTTTGTTTGTTTGACATAGTTTATATTGATGGCCAATGTTTGGTTTAAAAAATATATATTTTATTATTTTTAATTATAATCTTCTATTAAGAAAAAGCTCACATAAAATTGTGAGTTATGTTAAATTTGACTTTAATGCGACTTTTAGTTTAATAAGCAAATTTTAATGTAATACTGTTATATTCTTAAATATCAAAGCAACCCTTACATGTAGTATATATACAATTTTAAGCAGATTATTTAAATGACATGCTTTCTTTTTAATTATTGATTAAAATAAAAAAGTTTATTTTTTTATTTTTTTTAATCTAAGATGAACATAATTTATATAATGTTCTAAATATATTACACCAATTAAATAAATAAAAGAAGCATTAAATAACAATTAACAAACAAAATTCATTAAAGCTTGTAAAGAATAAAGTACATTGAACTTGCAAGCATTAACTTTTTATCAGGCATAAATGCATTTCATTTAAAATTGATATAAATAAATGTATTATAATTTACATTGTCATAATAACTTCCTTTGAGTAAACAAATTGTCCACTTTTATATAAAATAAGTATAGCAAGCATAATAAATTTCTGTAGATAAAAGAATTAGTAGCTATCATAGAATTAGTAATACTTTCTACTTTTACAAATAAATATATAACAATGATTTGGAGCTAAAGAGTAATTAAAAATGATAACATCAACTCCTCTACGTTATACCATGAAGTATAAAATAAAAAGAGCCAATTAGTATCAAAATGTTAAGCACACCAACAGCTTTTTCAGTAGCAACTGAAAAGATTTTTTGTTCATTAAATCGGGATAATCAAGAGAACTTTTTTATACAACAGAATAAATCGAAAAATGGTTGTAAATAAAAAGAACAATGCTCACTTTCCTTCATGATGATCTTAAATATTTGTTGCTTTAAGAAATATGCTGTGTAAAAAAATATTATTTTTATGTACTACTATAAATCACAAGTATTGTAGTTAAGACATAATCTCATCTATTCAAATTTTATAGAAAAAATTGTTGCTTTGTTTCAATTTTGTATTCCAAACTTCTTTATCTATTTTTTTTTTTTTTAATTAGTACTATGCCTCTAAAAGTAACGGTTTAGAAATTAACGATGATAAGAAATATCCTGCATAAAAATAAACACCATTTTAAAACACGATTTGTTAAAAAGAGAAATTTGATCTTCATTTCATTGATACCTTAACTTGATGATAGACTTATCCAAAGCCATATCTATCAGTGCATATTCAAAGCTAATTCCACAAGAACATGAAATATTATTTATACACCTTTAATAAAATGCAATTCATCCAAACAAATTTCGTACGTACAAGTACATTTTTCAAATTAATTACAATTGTATTAAAATTAAGTGCCTCATGATGCTATTTTCTTTCTTTTTTTCAGTAAAATAAAATTATAAAAAAAATGTTTTCCAGTTCTCATTTTCTAACAACGCAATAATGACAAAATAATATTATTAAGTACTTGATCAAAAAACAAAAATTCTAGCACCAGAATCCCCCTCCTCCCCTAAATACCATGAGTATATGGTATTTGGGGTATTTCCTTTTAAATATTCGAATTCAAAGAAACTGCCACCTTTTTACCCATCTAACTACACCAGCCAAAGATTCTCACACATGCGATAAAACAGCTTTTTTATCAACAACTAAATCTGTAGATTTCTTTAATTCAACCCTTCCAGCATAGGTGAAATCCTTTCAGATTCCTTTCCATTAAAATTGTGACCAAAGATGGCTGACATTGTCTCCTAGTTTTTTAGTAACCTACAAGCATTCCTGCGATCCATAAGCTTATTTCTCTTCTTCACATACTCTAAGATTAAAAATACATTTTTTTCCCATTTCAATTCCAATATTCCAACCATTGGTTTGAATAAATGCGGTTTTAATTTTTCTAAAAACTTATTCTAATGTCATATTTGTAACTGTGACCGTTATAAAACTTTAGAAAGATAAAATAACTTCTGACAAAATTTGTAACAAGATGTTTTTAAATATCAATACAATACCCATACCATCAATTGAAAATATCTATTAATATACGTTTGTGAATGCAGTTACATTCCAGGACAACCAATAGCTTTTGAGCGATTTTATCAGGTGATCTTTTGAGATATCAAATGGACAAAGATTGCTCTGATTGGCTACCTAGTTCAGAACAAACTGATTTTTAATAATCTTGATATTGTCGTTAGACAGTGATGCGTAAAAAGAAAGTCTGGTAGTTTTTATTTCGCAAAGAGTGCATCTGCTTTTTTTTTCTCTCTCTTTCTCAAAAGTGTTTTAAATGCTGTTGGAAGATTGTTTTCTGTAGTTGTAAAAAATCTTTGTCTTAGATTCAGATGAGATTTGCAAGTTAGAAAACAGTTTTACGATAATTTAATTTTTATGACTCTATAAATATGCATTCCTAAAATAATTTTCAGCTTTGCTATTTTTTTTTCTTTTTTTAATGCTTATCATACGAAGCATTCAAAAATTAACAGGGACTTTTTGTTAATCTGTACTGAATAATAAGTTTTGGGTTAATATTTCGAATATTTATCCTGTTATGTTAAATAATGTTAAGAAAAAGAAACAACGTATAAAGGCACAAATAAAATGTGTTTAAAAGCATACAGCTGTTTCAAAACCTCAAAGGTTTCCTCATCAGTGCTTAAAATAAAAGTTAAATTAAAACTAAAACATTGTGTAAAAAAAAGGGGGGGGGAGGTGGACAGAGAGTCAGAAAAGCGTACCTTTCAGCTCTACTGCCAACAGCATTTCACCGTTGGCAGTAGAGCTGAAAGGTACGCTTTTCTGACTCTCTGTCCACCTCTCAAATATACCATTTTTGGATTCTGGTCAAATTTATATGGGATCACCTTCGAACTGATCCTCTCCAACAGAAAAAAAATTATCATAATTGGAGTATCTGTTCAAAAGATATGTGAGAGTGGATTTACATTTAAAAAAAAAAAAAAAAAATGTATAATCCCTTTTGTTTCAAGTCGGTTAATAAATACAGAAATACAGTTATATTAATTCATTCTATAAAAATAAGAATTTTTATGATTGGAACTTTAGATATATCTTTAATAACAATAAGAAAAAAGTTATAAGTTTATGGATAATTTACATTAACATTTAAAAGAAGATTGCAAAACATATATTACAGTAGAACTCTCTGAGAACCTGTGCATGTGATTATTAATGTTTAATTTTATTAAAATTAAGATTTTTAAAACACCATTTTTATAATTATAATAATATCTAGATTTATATTTCACAGAAAATTTCAGTTATTATTGTAATTACAAATAAGACACATTATAGAAGATACTTCCTAACTGATTGTATCATTTCCACCTGATGCTATGATTATATTTGAACAAATAGAATCCATGCAAAATTTTAGCTGTTTTGAAATAACCATATAATTGTAATTTTTAATACCTAATGTACCATAGTATGCTTTTTATAATATGCATTTTTCTTTGTTTCAGATTGAAGAATTATTGAGGAATAAATGACATTTTTAATAAGTTAGTGTGAGTGGGTCCATTTTATTTATTGCAATATAAATTGCTCTTTTAAAGGCATTTATCACAATGTTGTTGAAACTTTATATAATTTATCAAATGTATATAAAATAAAATATCTTGTTAAAAATTCTTAATTTGTATGTGTGCAATTTTTTAAATAAATATGTTGGTTATGATTGTTTTAATGTATGGGTTTTCCTCTGTGTTGGATATATATTTATTTCTGTGTTGATGCTGTTGAAAATACTGGTGCCATAAAATTGTTGTACACAACTTATTGTAACAGTAATGTTTTTATTTTATGATAACTTGTAATAATAGAAATTAATTTAGTTATCTTACACTTTGCTAGTTAAATTACGAATTGTGATATTTATTTTAAAAATGAATTATGATTTCAAAAGAAAACAAATAACCTCTCACATTCAGTTTTGGACTAGTAATGATTTTTTTTATTATTATTATTACTAATATTCAATGCACTACTTCTTGCTTAATCAACAAGGAAAGTTAAGCGATCAAAAGTATCCAACCAATGATCTGTTAGCAACACTCCCTACTTACCCTAATGCAATCCATTCCTAACTGTGGCATCAATTAATCATCAAAAATTTTTTATTGAAAATCAAGAAAAAGGATTAAGACGTCATCAATACTAGTTAATAGCTAACACACATAATTTTCAGTAGTAAGTGTTATGGAAGTGTAGAAAAGATGGAAAGAGTCTTTTTAATCAGAATTGCAATGAATTGTCACCATTATGAAATGACACTTGAGTGAATCATCCCAAAATCATTACTTGATAAGATTTGTTTTATGCAATAAGAAAAATGTAAAGCATTTGACCGATCTTTAATAAAGCTTAAGACATACATTTATATATATATCAAAGATTCAATTGAGGACATGAGTTTCAAAACTTGCCTTATCCAGAAAATCAATTTTTGGGAAATCGCGAAAAACCTCTGACTGCATGCATTGGTTTTCATTGTAAACCAAGATTTTACAATGCTAGAAATATGATAATCTTTTTTTTTTTTTTTTTTTTTTTTTTTTTTTTTTTATGTAGATTTACCAATAGAATAGATTGATAGAGAAAACTCTAGTTAATAATAAAATAATGCATTCTTTTAATTCATTAGATTTTGCAAATAGAAGCAATTTTATTACAGAATTTGAACAAGAGTGCAATTTCTTCTTTACTATAAACATAACCAGAGTTTTAAAATTCAGAAAACCCAGATTTAACACTCATTTGTTAATTACTAAATGATGTATTATAAACATGATATAAAATTTGTTAGATAAATCTACAAATTGTACATTTAAAAAGTTTTTCTACAAAACTTCCTACTTGTTTCAGCATCACTGGAACCTTTCTCAAGACAAAATGAGAATATCTTACTGCAGTATAATCTATTATGCCTTGTTCTGAAGCACCATCTCTAGAACATTTTTGTCACTATTTCGTCCTTGATTAATTCTATAATAATTTTTGAAGTAATTCTAGCAGTAATTTTGACAAGTTAAAAGATGTTGAGTTATTACATATTGTTTTTTTACGTGTAACACTTTTGATAATTTTGCTTTCATTAAAATGTTTAAATGGTCTTGTGATTTAACCTTGCAGGTGCTATAGTTTTTCAAATTAACTTTACATCAGCAATACGCTCCTTCTTTCTACAGTTTAGTCATATGCAGTGGCTGGAAAAACTATTTTAATTTGTTTTAAGTAACGATTATAAATTACTTTCCAAAAATAATCACTACTTCTCTTGTTGCAGATTTTACCAATTGATTTAATCTACACTTGAAATTGTAGAGATAGATTAAGTAACACAGTGGCCTCTTGTTATATTTGTTTTGCCAGGATAAAATCTAATGTAACATAACTGAAGACTTTAAGAAGGATAACATACAAGAAAATGTTTTGTGTTATTCTCTATAATGCAGTTTAAGCACATATTAATTTTCTCTCTCATAATATCAAAAAATAATAAATCTGTGAATAAAACAAAGGAAAAATTGTAGCATTAAAACATAAATGCATAATAATGGTAAGAGTTTCCAGCAAGGAAGTTAATTTCTTTGATTTGAATTTTGCCTCTTGGATTTATCAGCAAGTGTCAATGGAAAAATCCACAATATCAAAAAATGCATACCGAAATGCTGCAGCTGTATTGCTGACATTTGCAAACTACTGCATAGAGCATATTTTGCATTAAAGAAGCAAGTTATGATCACATGACTAGAAGAATAGCAAATTTTCTTTCTGAAGTAGCATTAAAAGTAATATCAGTGTTCACTACATTTTAGTTTTTTGTAGTGCACTACTATACTACAAACTACCAGAAAAAAGTAGCAGCTACTACTTATAAACATTGGCCATTGATTCGTTAGCTTTAATATATGCATTTTCTTAAACTCTTGCATAAAAACGTGGAAAATATTGAAACGTAGAAAACTTGTATTTTCATGAATTAAACTTGTTTTCAGATTTCTTATTTGTGACTATATCCAGAATTAATTTATTTGCATGTTTAATTAATTTTATTACTTGATGCAATCTTGTGCATGTTATATAAGTAATTGGAGAAGGTCCATTAATTAGAGCAGTAGATTGATGTCATAGGTTTTTTGAAAAATGAATGTTGTTATTGAATGGTTGGTTCTGGTTAACATTACATCAAGGAATGAAAGTTTTATTAATTGTTTAATGAATTAAGTAGGTTTACAAAAAGGTTAAATTATTTTTGTTGCCAAATTTGGCAATATTTTGCCAAGTTGGTCAACATTTGGCGCTACTGTGGTAACCTTGCATTAATAATTTTCAACAATTACTCATTACAGTGAGGCAGCCCTACCTGAATTGTGAGGGACACACAGAAACTTTGATTTTATATAAATAGATGCTTATGTAGCTAACTACACAAGTCCCACTAAGCTTAAGTACTTGTGTAGCTAACTACATAAGTACCTTTTTAGGTGCATTCGTAATTATATAAATACGAAGCATCTATAGTCGTCGTTCAGTCTGTCTGCATTTAACAGAGCAAAACTACCCAACCGAATGATCTGAAATTTTAAATATATAATTGTTGTAAAATTTTGTCGAGCCATTTCAAATTTTATGAAAATTGGATGTTTAGTTTAATTACAGGGACAGTAAAAAAATTTCTGTTACATTACGACCAATGGGAGAACATTATTGCAAGTGCATTTTAATGATATTACAGCCTTCCGAATGGTCTGAAATTTTAAATATATAATTGTTGAAAAATTTTGTCAAGTCATTTCAAATTTTATGAAAATCGGATGTATAGTTTAATTGCAGGGACAGTCAAAAGTTTTCTGTTACATGACGGCCAATAGGAAAAAAATATTGTAAGTGAATTTTAATGTTACAGGCTATGCACTTATGAAGTGCAAAAAAATATATATTCAGTACAATATGGGGTGCAAAAAATATTTATAAAACTAGTTATAGTATGAATGCACCTCATTTGCCACGTTTGACGAGCAATTTCCAACTTTTTTTTTTTTTTTTTTTTTTAAGTTATTTGTCTAGATTTAACATCTGACAATAATAAAATAGATATGTTTATCCACTGACTAAGAGGTGTGAAAATGTCGAATCACCAGTACAAGGTGTAGGGAAAAAAGGAATGGGGAAAGATCAAATCAGAAAATCCGGCATAAGTTTAGTCACCAACTGACGAGTGTTTATTTTCATCTTTACCATCCTCCCGCCTCCCCACATATTGCTTAGGTATGTTGATATTTTTATTATTGGACAATACAGTTTAGAGGAATTTAACCTTGGTGTAATGTTAACCAGAATCAACAAATCAATCTATCATTCCAAATAATGCACATTCTCCAAAATTTCTTCCTTTAGATAAGACGAACCTTTATAGTGTGTACAGAAAATAATGTAGATAAAGAGCTGGATATAAAATTTCTTTAAGAAATGATTTTAAAGTTCAACATGTAAATAAATTAATTCTGAATATATCACAAATATAAAAAAACTTTAATGCAAGCTTAATTCACGAAAATCCAAAATTAAATAAAAATTAAATACCATTTGCAGTAAAATTGACCCAATACATTTTGAAAATTATTCAAAAGTTCATCTAGTAAAATTATTCTTCAGGCATTATGAAATTTAATTACTGTGTTGCATGGTGATGCTATATTTTTTTTGTCTTTCAGTGACAGATATTTATTAACAAATTTAAATTTGAGAAAAAAAATTCTTAGCCTACTTATTGTATTGCGATACATAAAAGTGTCATTAATCAAGAAAAAAATTATCCAAAGTGCAAATTATATATGATAAATAGAAATATTATCCCATAAGCAAAAATTTCTGGTAGATACCACAAGCATAACAATCAAACTCTGTTAATAGAACTAATCAAAAGGATAAAAATATTTCAGTAGCATCTCATCTTACAAAGTACTGCTTTTTAAGAATATTATTGCTTTGTGTATATCAATATAGACAATGTATTTGAAGTGATGGTTAGAATTGTCAGGAATATACATCAATACAAACAACTTTTGTATAAGAAATTAGGCTTACAATCCACTTATTGAGTAAAAAATATTGGATATTTCATTAAAATCTAAAAACACATTTTCGTTCATAACTTTAACAATAAAGAAGATATTTTAGCAAAATTATGAAACACCATAACATCACAGAAGTGCAATGTAATATGCTCAGTGATACCATGTGTACATCAGTTACATTCTGAATTATGAGGGGTCTAGATCGTGTTATCTGGATACAAATGGTGGCCATTTCTGTTACTCCTTATGATGTTATATTTCACAGAAAGCAAGTCCGTTTAAAATATCTTGACATCTTTCTTATTATTAAAATTACAAACAAAAATGTGAATTTGGCTTGACCTGAGATACCCTGTATTTTTGACTTAATAAATGTATTGTGATCCTGTTTTCTCCATACAAAAATTGGTTGTCTTAAGGGGTCTGGTCACTCAGCTTCAGAATTCTCTTCCATAATGTTAAGTCTATGGACTTTTGATGCATTCGTATATTTAAAATATCTTCTTGTGAAATTCATATTTTTAACATCTTTTTTCTATGTATTCTTCTTAAAGGGTGTCTTTTTTTCTTAGTTTTCAAAATATTTCTAAAATCTATGCTGAATTTAATATTTTATGTGTTAAAAACAGGCGAACTGTGAGTAAGATTTTAACACTTCATATAAAATTAAGTCTATACTTTAGAAATATTTTGAGAACTAAGAAAAAAAAGAGACATCTTTTAGGAAGGGTACACAAAAAATAGAAGTTAAAAATATTAATTTCCCAAGGAGATACTTTAAATATACAAATGTATCCAATGCTCATAGACTTTACATTAGTGAGGGGAAATCGGAAGCTGAGTGACTAGCTCCCTTAATGCATATTAACCTTCTTAAAGTTCTGACCTTCAATTAAGATAACCCTGTATTTGAATGAAAAATAAATTATGCTGCAAATAAGAATATATATTTTTTAATTATGGAATATTTACAAGTATTAAATATAAAACAGAGTCCTATTTAAAAATGACAATATTTATTTGGTCTCACATTTCAAGTTTTACATGCAAATTCTTGTGCTTGACACAAGTTGTAAAAGGAATTGACTAGTAAGAATACAATGAATTTAATAGCACAATAGAATTTAAATGGAATGCTTTTATCATATTCCATCAAATTTGAGAATTCAAAATAGAAAAAAAATCAAAAGCAAATATCGTGAAATTTTAAAATACATTACTTAACTATTACTATACATGTACATAAAATTATTTGTAAAATGTGCAGGATTAAATCAAACATTTCCTTGCCAATCAATGTTTTTATATACATAAAACTCTTGATAATCAAAACCTAATATGTAATATATTTTTTTCAGCAAAGTATGTATTTCTACATTATTATTTATAAAACTATCATCTCAAAATACGTAATAAATTATTTAATTTACTGTAAATAAAATGATTTAGACTCATTCATAATCAATAAGGGATGGTAAAAAAAATATTTCATAATTTTCTATTTACACTTCATTATTTTTTAAGCCAGTCAGTATTTTTAGAATTCCATATTTGTTTACTTTCCCATAAACCATAAAAATCTTGTGCCGAACATTGTGACTTACCATCAATAATGGATAAGCATGATGTCAGAACTTGCTTTAAGGCATTTCCTTGAAACAACATGGATTAATTTTTGATAAGCCAGTATTTTAAGGTTTCAGATGTGCTGATAATATGTACAATCTATCACCAAATACAGTGAAACCTGTATATAACGATATTTTGTTTGGCTTCAGCAGAAGTCCTATTAATTTAATGTATTTTGAACCTGTCTATAACAATAAATGGGTTAAGATAAAACCTGTATATAACAATAATATTGTGTTTTTGGAACAGTCACTTTCTATTTCTCAATCCCTTTTAACTGCCTGTTGAAAGACCCCCACCCCTCCCAATTCCAAAATCCTCTGAATAAGGTATAGAAGTAAAAGACCATCATGGTGCATTTATGACTGTCTTATTTATTGCTAGCTCAGAGCTGCAATGAGATTTGCAATGCAACATTCTTGTGTTGGACTTGGGAAGGAGTTGCTGGTCAGTGAAAACAGGGAGGGGAACAAAAGGCTATTTTTCCTAACACCTTTGACGTCATAACCTCTTCTTTTGGAACAAAAAGTTATTAAGCTAACTGTGGTGGGTGGGATTTCTTTCAGCTATGCTAAAGTGATCGCCTTAGACGACGGATCTCCATTGTTCGACTGAGAGAAGCTTGAAATTAACATGATTCAATTATTTTCACCAAAAGGGTGTCGTTTTTTGCAATGATCGCTTTGACTTTTTGTTTCAAAAAGGTCTTGGTGAGAAATTCAAAGACAGTTCGAAGGGAAAAAACCATTTTGGCATTCTGTTCTGCCCCTATGCCTGGTGGGAAGAGTGATGTTTGTTTCAAGAAAATTTTACCAATTCTTGGTCCAGTGGGAACAACGGGAAATGAAGAAAATAGAAAAATACTCTCTTCAGGATGTTCAGTTAACTGACACTCTTCAAAATTACATTTTAACATTACTGAACGATCTACAAACATATTTGAACTCGATGGATTAAAAAATATGTGCATACAGGATGTGTTCTCAGCAAAAACTAAACAAACAAGAATACCAGATTTCTAACGTGTATGCTGTTTACAACCAAAAAGTCTTATTGTAGCATATGCACTGTTTACTTGTTATGTATCTTAAAACCTGTCTATAACGATAAATTGTGTAAAACGATTTTTTTTTTCGGTCCCTAGAATATCGTTGTAGACAGCTTTCACTGTAGTTTGATTTAACTCGATAATGACAGAAGTTTGAAAGAACAGATTTATTAACATTATTTCAAGTACTCATTGCAATAATATTTTTTTCATCATTTAATTAATGGTGAAAAATACATTATTGTGATGTATTTAATTAATGTCGATTCGTTGGTCCAATTGCAAATAAAACCTATTATTGCAATTACAAATGCAGTTTTGAAATTGCTCCATTTCTAAATAGTGTGTCAACTCTTCTCATTCCATTACCATAAGTCTCATGAGGCTATTAATGCAGATTTATTTATTTATGACAGAATCCCATAATCTTGGAAATACACTACAGAGAAGATCTTCTGTTTACAAAATGGATGATGAAAGCAGAAAAATACCAGTTAACTTAAATATCCATCATTACAAAAACTAAACTGGCTTACCCAGATAATAAATAAGAATAAAATATGTATGTACATCAGTGTAATGCAGTGGTGCATTTGAAACAATGAAGATGACACCACACTTATACACAAATCACAATAGCAACAGATTTTGTTTATTGTACATGGTGATAGGAAAGTAAAGAAACAATTGCAAAAAGAAAAATAAATCTAATGATTTCAGTGGAATCAATTAATTATCAGCATTTTTTTTTCTATGAAACTCACTTCTATAACTATTAATACGCATTTAAATCTTTTTATTTAATTACGATTTAAAATTATTTTAATGTCAATATTATACTACATTAACTATAAATAAATGGAATAAAAATTGTCATACACAGATGTATAATTTCAAAATATGACAAATTTCATAATAAAAATCTTGTCTGAGAAAAATGAACATTAAAAAGGTCCTGTGCATATATTAAAATAGTACATTGGATTTTCAAATTTGTATAAACTGAGGCATACGAGATTCATGACATGACTAGTTTTTCACAATGATTCTTGGAAAACTTACTTTATTTGAAACATCTATATAAAAAAGATGTCTTGAAAAAAAAAAAAAATTATATATTTAAGCACAAGAAAATGTACCAACCTCTTTATTTTTCAGACATTGGAATACTTTATGATAAAAAATGTTATGATATATATAATACATTTTAAAAGTTTACTTGCATTTCGAAATCTCATAAACATACGAAATAACTTAAATATAATAAAAAGGTCTTTTGTTAAATCATAACCACAAATAAACATATATATTTATATGTATAAAAATAACTAAATTGATGCATAAATATATAGTGAATTAATCCTAATTTTCACATAAACTTTTCAATTGCTGAACATATTTTTATATTCACTGGGAACATTTCGATTTGTAACAGTTCAACACCAGTTTTACAGTGCATGAACTTATTTAAAAGAAAGAAAGAAGCTATATTTTTTTTGTTCAAAAGAAATTCTTCATTTCATTTTGTAAACTAACCATCTTCAGCGCCTTTCCTAGCTAGCATGTGCTTTTCAAAGTGAATAAAACATTTTACTGGTATAATTTCATTTGTTCTTCTACATCTGATAGACTGATATTTCCAAATTTATCACTTTGCTTCATCATAAGTTCGTGTATCTGAGCCAGTTGCTGTTGGCGAACCCTATAACAATAAAAAAAATATAGTATTATCAAATCTTTAAAAACAATGTTTATTATAACAGTTTATATAGCACATAGTATATTATATATATATTAGATAAAAAAAATATACAGTAGAGCACCGATTATCCAAATAAGTCGGTACCGACTCTAAATCGGATAAAAGTTCAGACAATTTAAGGAATGTTTCTGACTATACTAAAACCTTCACACATTATCTAAGCTTAGGACTGGCAGCACAAGTTAATGCTGGCATTTTTTTTTTTCATTAATTTTTTTTTCTTTTTTTATCATTTTCTGAACTCCACAGATTATAATTTAAGCAAAAAAGCTTTTGATTGTTGCTTGCTCCAACAAAGACATTCTTTTCAATGCTTCCATATCTCTAATTCTTCTTAAATATGTTAGTTGAATAGGATCAACGTTCTTCTGCCATTCAAGCCATTTCATAGCTGTTTCTAAACATTCAAAGGCTTCGTTATGTGATGGACCTGGGTTATTTTCAGAGCATTCGTTTTCATTTTCTTCAATTTCTTTTTCATCATGAATCTCATCATCATTTAAAATCTGATATCCAAAGTCCTGTACTTCACTATTTAACCACTCATTAATTTCATTTTCTTCATAGATTAGGATTCTTCCCATCTCCTTTATTGTTTCACATTCCTCATTTTCTGATCCACTATCAGTTTTTTCTTTATTTAAAATTTTATTCCAAGCCAATGGATAATTGGGAGTTCGGTTAAAAAAATTTTGGGGAGAAATAGGCTGTTCGGATAATTGGAAGTTTGGTTAATTGGAGTTCCGATAATCGACGCTCTACTGTAATTGTAAATTGAAATCAAAGTACTAAACAAAGATTTTTTGTGGCATACCCCCGGCATAAAAGCTTTATTATTGTGCTCAAAGGTATCATTGTCAAAAAGAAACGGAAAATTACTACCAACTTAGAAAGGTTTTTTTATTATTATTATGTAAAGCTTTTTAAACAAGATTTTTTTTTTCAGGTATATAAATGAAACATAAAAGAAAATGTTTAAAGAAACAAAAAATATTATATATGAAAGAATAATAAAATAGAACCTTTATAAATTTCAAAATAAATCTAAAAATTATTTTTAACTTTTAAATTTTAAGCTAAATTCATCCCCAGTAAGTTTTTTTCCCTCAGCCAATTCTAACTTCTAAGATAAAATGTGTTGAAGTAAGCAAAATTATCCTTTTTCTGTGGTCAGTATGCAAGAGTTATATTTTAAGTCATTAAACGGCCTGAGTGAAAGATTATCATTCACATATATGAAGAATGGGCCCCAAACCGAAATTGTGTCATTAGCCATTCATGACTATAACTTCCACATAAATAAAAGAAGAAAGGGTGGTAATTCATTACATATATTAAATTAAGAAGACAGTTTATCACAATAATGAGTGCATCATTCAGTGAAAAAACAGCTACAAATTCCAAAGTAATTATGTGATTAACACATGTACGTCATTTACCCTCACCAAATATCCTTTAGAGTTTAACCAATGTTTAAAATGGAAAGCCTTTTTCTCTACTCTCTTTCATTATTTTAATTGATAAATTATCACTGGCATACGGAATATATTGCCCATGTATTTGTGTAATATATTCCATTTTCTTTTTTAATTATTTTTATATAAATTTGATATTTATTTCTTTTATGCTATTATTAGACATTGTATAAAAGATTATCATCAAAAGTTTATACTTATGCTTTAAAACTGGCATGTCTGGCCACCGGGCCACACTAGCAACTTCTCTGTAGTCTACCAATCTTTTGGCGTTTTCCCTTTATTTGATTCAGTTCTTGTGTGACACAGAATATACACCTTGCATGAACACACTACTTTCGAACATTGTAGTGTTGCCAAGCTAGAGAATGTTTTCAGTCAAAGTATCTACTTTTATTTCAGAATATTAATCTTCGCTATATTTAATGACAGAAATTCAGTGATTAAATAAAGAGAAGAATACTAGTGAAACATATTGGTAGTTCTTTTGGGTGAAAAAATTATCGAATCTGGTAACACTGACCTGGCACAGGAGATGCAAACATCAGAAATTATATATATATATATATATGATCAAATCTAACTCATTTTAAAATTTCTGCTCCAAGATACTGAAAAAATAACCAACAAGAAAGCTAAAAAGATCGGATCATGAATCTGAAAATTTAAATATTCTTAAAAGTCTCATAGTATTTAATTTTCCTAATAGTTTATGTTTATCATGTGTTTTATGCAGAAACTAGTATGTAATTTTCTCTCTCTCTTTGATTTACATGGCATTACAAAATTAATTTGCTGTATTTGTTAAGTACTAAAAATTTATCGAAAAGCTATTAAAATATGGTGCTAATTAATGATTAAAAATTTAAAAAAATCAAAATAAATGAATAGTTTTGAAATTGAAAGTGACACGATTTCTTGTCTTTTGTTTTTTTTAAAAAAAAAAAAAAAAAAGAACTAAAAATTTTACTCTGTCTTCATTATTTGGCTGTATGCATAGTCAAACAAACATTTTGGATATAAGCTCATTAATTATTTATGTTAGTAAATGTGTCATTGTTAATGAGCTCTATATGATCTTTATCTTTCTTGATGATAAAGATGTACAGATGTGGGGAAAAAAAAGTAAACACCCCCTACTAACTCCTCAACAAATTATCGCAGAAGAAAGTTACTGGTATCAAACGATTGGTAATAAAGTCTACTTTTAAATGATGTATATAAATTTGCTTAGAGGGCCATCTACATATTAAAACGAACCCAAACTTCCTTTTTTTCAATGGCAATACCCAATTTTAACAAGATATTTCAAATCTTTGGTTCAAACTATGCCTAGGCACCAAATTTCAAGTCGTTTGAACGATAAGTTTTTGAATTATAAACATTCAAAATTTAATGCTCCTAATGTTAAATTACACTTTCATATTTTTATTAATATTTCCGGAAATTATACTCCTAATGTACAAATTTTTTGTGTAGCAATAATACTAAAATATCCAAACATAAATACGTTGAATTTGCAACTTTTATAATTTTATGATATGAATTATGAAATTAATACTCGAAAAAATTATGAATTGCAACCTACAATTTTTTTGATGGATTTAGATTTATCAAGTCATGCTTTATGGAAATCCAAAATTTCATATTTTTCTTCCCAGTAGTTTTCAAATTATGCTTTAAAAACTGCAAAATGATGGTTTAAGAGGCCGTCTATCTTAGAAGTGAGTAGATTTTTGGAAATTTATTCTACTGTCCTGTAATCAGACTTCATTGACTCCTTGAGTGGAGCTTAAGGTGCCTTGATCAAGAAGGTGGCTCTCTCGGTTAACAATCAAGTACGGAACTTCAATTTGGATACAGCCCTTAAAATACGCTCGTTTTAAAATAATTAATTTCTCGGAAACATATCGTACGAATTGCATAAAAATTTGTTTTTAGGCTAATTGAAGGGTGTAGAGTTCATTTATGCTGTCAGAATTGTGTACTGCTATTGAAAAAAAAACAAAGTTATGGTTCGTTTTAATACATAAATGCCCCCCTAAGCAAATTTTATATACATCATTTAAAAGTAGACTTTATTACCAATCGTGTGGTACCAGTAACTTTCTTCTACGATAACTTGTTGAGGAGATAGTAGGATTGTTTACTTTTTTTTACCACGACTGTACATCACAAATTGACAAAAGTAAAATTACAAGCTTTTTATATTCAAATAAATATCAAAATTTTATGTTTAATATGTAGAAACTTTGTGGAAGTTTGCTAAGAATTTACTCACAAATATCTTGAAAAAAATCATAAATATCAAGAAACACTTCGAAAAGATAAATTGTTAGATTTGAAACTGAAACTTTATCGAAAAAAGTGTAGTCATGATTCATGAAGCATATTAAAAGTAAATCATCTGCTAAAAAACGATTACGTCCAATTGCACACAATTCGAAGTAGAATAAATGATGTCCAGAATAGTTAAATGAATTTGAAAATATGTAGGTGTCATTGTTACAAATATTCAAGACATAGCCAGAAATTTCAATAACCAAATTAAATCTATAATTTCAGCATCACTTTGTAATTCTTGAAAATTATGATGCATGAAATTCCATTCTGCTGGCAGTGTTTATTCTCAGACACAATGTGTACTTAAAAATAAGTGAGGAGTGTAAGGAAATTATAACTATGCTCGATACAATCACTATAGCTGATATATTTTACTCAATTTTTAAATTTTTATAAGTACGTTTATATTGAAAATAGTTGTGTTCTTACAATGACTGATTATATAAAAAGTAGTAGTTAGAACTTAAAAGAAAAATGCAAAGATCAGGATTATAAACTTAATACATTTTTGTATAATTTTGATTGCAATTTAAATTTTTAAATAGCAATATACGCTTAAGCATGTATTTATTTTATCATATTTTTCTTTACATTTCGCAGAGCACATTTGTACAAAATCTTTGCTATTTTTATTTTTACAGAAAAACAAAAGTTTGTAAGTACAGTAATCTCTCACTTATACGTCGGTGCAAGGGACTGGAGAAAATTGACGCATAAATGAAATCAAAGTTAAAAATAAATTTGAAATAAATATTGACAATATTAATCTTTAAATGGTTAAATAACATGCAGAATAATAATAATCTCTTGGATTGTTAATGATTTACTAATTCAAATCTAAAATATGTACATCTCAAAATTTTAATTCCATACGTTATTTTTAAAATCGAAGTTTGTTAAAGGGTTGTGAGAATTCGACGATATCTCACATTGAAACTCTCAATTTACAAGGCAAAAGCCAGCATAGGGAAGCTAATGTATTTTCACCTAGTCTCCAAATTTCTTCAGAGTCCTAGAAAGTGTCGCTAGAGATGAAACAAATACTTCAATTTCAATCAATCTTCGCAGATGACACTAGGGTGAAAGGAACTCTTTTATCTAGCGAGAGAAATATTCTTTTGATGTTCACGAGGGCCTTGTTCCCGTGGGAAAGTAGAAAGTGAAACCAGAGATGAAAACCGGACGCGAAAGTTCCTGACGGCAGCCTAGAGAAAGGGCTGGCCTATGAGATCATGGCCCACGGATGGTGAGTGGCTAATGGGAGTGGCTTTGGTCCTAGACGGAAAAACGAAACTGATAAAAGAGGATGCGAGAGCATTCTCGGGAGCTTAATTATCCCTTCTGTTGAAGTTGAGACTTCAAGGTGTTTCAGGTCGTGCAGAGTGGAAATCTCTCACGCGTCGACGGCATCGGGGCATACTCCGAAGCACAGAAAAGCAAAAGCCAGGTGTGGCTGTTAAAATATCTCCACCACGGAGTTGAAGATCGGAGGTTCCTAAACCTCGGTTAAACACCTACAAAAGTGCGATAGTCCTGTCGAGCATCGCGAGCTCTATCTTCGAAAATAGTGGACATTGGATAAGTAATAGACTGACTACACTGAAAGCGATCTATTATTCGAGGACTGGACTTGATTCTATAAATATATTATTATCAGCTGAACTCGAACCCTCATATGAAAAATGTTGTAAATAAGACTTATATAATCCAGAAAATATTATTTAATTGTTTGTAATGCAATAAAATATTTCTTCGACTTTAAATAAGCCTTGGCCGTTGAAGTTGCCCGCTACCACACCACCTTACGACATCGGCTCCGTTACAGGGTTTATTTCAAACATAATTCCTAATTTAATTCATTCTGTTGACTGAAATTTTTCTCTTCTCCTGTAACAAAGCATATGTTTCTGTTTCATGAAAATCAGTTTTTAATAGAGTAAAGGGAGAGTAAAATAGTTTTAATAGAGTAAAATGGTGATAAGAAATCAAACGAAAACTTTGGTTGTCATATATAGTGCAGGTTTGAGATGAAATATTGTATATGAACTAACAGGCTGGCATTGCCTGTACTAGGGAGGGGGAAGGATTCTGGATAAAATAAACAAATCACACAGTGCAGCTTCTCATATTCGTAAGAGATAAAAATGAAGGTGAAGGAAAAGAAAGTGCAACTATTCCCCTATGTGTCATCTGTAATGAGACTGCCTAGTCATGCAATGAAACCATCTTTCCTGATAATACATTTTGTATCTAAATATGAGGATTTAAAGAATAAGTATATGGAGATCTTTCAAAGAAAAGTGGCAGACTTATCTGCAAGCAAGCAGAAGTTGAATGAGAAGTTATTATATGTGTCTTATAAAAATAAAAAAATACCCAAAGCAATTTAAACACACACTATTAAAAAAAATTATTGGTGTCAGCTGCTGAAGACATGCTTAATGCTATTTTGGGAGAAAAAGCAAATAAACAGCTTTATTCATTCCCTTTTTTAATAACACTGTATCACACAGTTTTGAAGAAATGACATCAGATTTTAAAGAACAGTTAATTGAAAAACTTAGACCCAGTCAATATTACCTTATTCAGAAGAATGAGAGCTCAGACATTACAAACATGGCTCAGTTTCTCATGTTTGTAACATATAAAGATTATGGCTCAGGGAACAAGGAGTTCTTATTTTATGAACCCTTAACAAGTCAAACTATTAATATATTTTTGAAAAATTACATCTGTTTATGATGAGGTTGCATAACATAAATTTGAAAAAATGTATCTATTTTTGTTCAGGTGGTGCATGTGCGATGACGGATAAGGATGATGACGTCTTTGCAAAAATTAAAGAAGTTGCACCTGAAGCGAAATTTATTCATTGCAACATTCAACACAACATTCTGTGCAACATCAAGCACTAGCCTCAAAAGAAAAAAATTAATGTCAGTTTAAAGACATTATTAAATGAACAATTTCATTAAATCAAGAGGAACAACTTCAAGACTGTTTTCTATTTTACATGCTGAAATGGAGAGTGCACACGACAAACTTCTGTTGCATAAAGAAGTGCAATGACTCTCAAAGGGGGGGGGGGGGGGGGGGAGTAATGTTTTAACTTTCTTTTTTGAAATTTAAATGTTTCTCAATGACACTCTGTCAGATTTAAAGAATCTTCTCATAGATTAACTGTGGCTTTTGCAGACTAGCTTATTTCACAGATATATTTTGCCTGCTAAATGAACTAGACAAGAATTTTCAAAGATTCCATACAATGCCTTTTTCAGCATACATCAAACCAAAAGATTTGAGAAAAAAACTATCGGCATAAATGACTTAAAAAGCAGAATACAGTGGTTAGAAAGTCTTATGAAAATTAAATTTTAAAAATTCCTACAGATTCGGTAAGGGACATAAACAAGCACTGTGGAAGACTATTAACAGAGTTTAAAGCATACTTTCTTGAAAATTTATCAAGAGCTTTATATAGGAAATTCATTTCTCATTAGAGACACCCTACTGCTGTCTCTTACAAAAGAGGAAAGAAGCGATCTTATGTTCTCCTGTGATAGATTACTGGAGTCCACATTCAAAAGAATGAATGCAACAGAATTTTGGTTAGCAAGAAAAGCTGAATTCCCAACGACATCCGTAAAGGCTTAAAATTCCTGTCTATTTTAGCACAACATATCTATGCGAATGAGCTTCTTCACTTGTTTAAATGGAAAATATATAAGAATAAATTAAATACCAAATCTGACTCACAGCTAAAATTAATATTGAACCAGACATGAGGAAGCTGTGCTTGATAAAATAAGCCCATCCTTCTTATTAGCAATACAAAGGAATTAGTGCAATGAAGAAGATACTTAACTGTGTCACTGAGTATTGTAGTTTCTTTATTTACCAAACATATTTTGAGATGGTGTGAATTTTTCAGTGATCTTTTATGTTTGAATGTTAATATAAAACAGTCAATCTAAGTACCAATTTAATAATGTAATCATGTATTTTTAAATGCGGTAAAACCTGCTAAGGCAGAAGCACAAAAGACAGGAGAAATATTCTGTTTTCACAGCTTTTATATAAATTGCATTACGTTCATTACCTGGTGGTACACAGAAGAATGAACTCAAATTTAGTAGTGCATTGGTCTAAAAGATTAGAAACTCCTAATTTAGCTTTTAAAATGCCTTGGTGCATACAGTACATAAACTGCATTTTTATGTTACTACAAAAAGTCAGTGTTTTCAAAGATTAAATATGATTCTAGTGTATTTATTAGAACTATAAGAAACCCAATTCTTATGATTTAATAATGGATAAATTCTCCAACTATATGAACTAATATTCAAAATTTACATTACTTCTGCATCTCATTTCATACTAATTAGTATTTGATATATGTAATGTGACTCTGGGTTATGCAAATTGGAGTGTAAAATCAAATTGAACTAAAATTATTCCAATTCAAAAACCCAAAGTCTGCACCATACAGAAAAGACTAGAAAATATTTTCTTGGCAAAGTTGTAAAGCAATTTCGCTGAAATTTTACCAGAGGAATGAGAAAAAATATTAGAATTCAATAAATATGATTTCAAATCAAAATATTTAAGAATAAAGGTTTTAGATTTTTAATATTTAAAACTTAGCAAATATTGCTATAAATTTGATAGGTCGAATTTGAAGTTGTTTATTTTAATAAACAAAGTATAAAAGTTTTAATTTATGTAAAATTATGTTAATTTTAAATGGGAAATGTTATGCAATGCTTTAATAACATCGCAAACCTAAAAATGCAAAGTTGTGCATTATATAGAATTTTGCGTTATATGGATCACATTTCACACATCATTAAATTTACCTTTTAAATATGTCTGAAATATATCAAAATACAGTAGAGTATCTTTAAACCGCATTCCTTGTTACCAGGAGTTGTGCAGATTATATATTTTTGCATTATATAGATCATTCCACACATTGTTAAACATTCTTTATAAACATGGTCCAAATATACAACCTGGATTTAAATGATTGATTATATTACTCATTTTTAAACATGTTAGTACAATAGTAGCAGTTTTTTTTTCAATAAAAAGTTCTAAATTAAGGATTTAAAGTTGAATTAATGTATCAAATCTAGTCCTCTAGAGAGTAGCAATTTTTTACAATGTTGGAATTCAGGTGCTTTTTAACTACAAAATTCATTCTTTGCGTCCAAGAAGTTGTGCATTATATGGAGAATTGAGTTACATAGAATTGCATTATAAAAATCTACTGTATCTTTCTTTTAAAAAATCAAAAGCCATTTATAGTCACATAAACATTTTGATTTATAACTACTAGAACATTACGTACTCATTTTATGAATAAAGAAAAAGATTAATTGCAGGAAAGTATGCAACTATGGAAAAAAATAATTCAATATAAAATTTGCTGGTAATATAAAGTGGCAAGCAACAGATCTAAAACAAACAAATAGATCAATATATCAAGACAAGATGGTATTAGTGTTGTCAGATGTCCCAATTTATGCACAGTGTTGAATTCAGACACTTTTCTCCAGGAAGGATTTCTAATGATCCAGGTGCAGACATTATAGAGTTCCGAGAGGGAAATTTTACTTTTTGATTAGAGGTGCACCGAATATTCGGTATTCGGCCATGTTACCGAATACTTAAAAAAAACTTTTAAAACATTTTTAAAAACCTTATACAACTTCTACGTTTAACAGTCAACTTATAAAGATATTCAGAACAGAATTAGAAACAGAATCATATTTAAATAAAAGATAATGTTTTTACATTATTTATTTACTGTTTGGTAAGTATTATTTAAGAAAATTAACCAATCACGAGGATTTTCATAGGAATAATTATGTACAAAAGCAAGTACCTGAACATTGTCCAGTAAATAATCTGTTTCTTGCTAAGATTTTAAGAACAACATTTACAATCTCTGAAAATGATAACCCACTCCAGACACTGATCTAGGATGCATTTAAAACTTCCTTGCTTAATCAAAGGGAGTAGAATAGTTATTCTTGCTGAGATGCCACTATACAAAATTTGAATAAATTGTATTATTTATTTACTTTTACTTTAGTCTCTTCCAGGCAAACAAATAATATATGATCCTGTACAATTTCTCTTTGATTTTAAAATGTTTGTTTTAGAATGTAAGAAAATTTTATTCATTTGTTTTAATTCACAGAAGAACTCATGCAATTTAAAATTTTATTAATTAAAAAAGTTTTATAAGTAACCTCTTAAATAACTCAAAGCAGATTTTTTTCAGCATAAAGTTTACTTGAAAAAAGTTCTTGTTTATCAAAATGAAAGTTTCTGCTTTAAATATTATATAAAATTGTTTTAAAATTTAACATTTTAAGCCTTTAAACTTTGGAATATAAAAGTATTCGACAACCTGAATATTTGGTATTCAGCCGAATATTCAGTATTCGCCTTAACAGTTACTATTCGGCTAGCTGAATATTTGGTATTTGGTTCGCTTGTAGGCCGAATATTCGATATTTGGTCAAAGTCACTATTCGGTGCATTCCTATTTTTAATCATTGAAAACACAAAATCTCAAATTTTCCGGAAGGGGGGGGGGGGGCATTTTATTGCTCTGGAGGACTGTACTCCTTTCCAGGCCACCCCACTTAAATTCAACACTGTTTATGCACAATGTCCTACTTTTTTGGGATTCTAAGATCCATCCTGCAGAACCACTTCCTGGAATTCCAAAAGCCCTGATTTTTCATGATGAATTACTTCTTTTAAATAATTGTTCATACTATGCAGTTTGTTAGTGTACTGGATGACAGGGGCGGACTGGCCCACCCCGCGATCGCGGGGTGGGCCAAACGGGTGTAGTGGGCCAAAAAAATACATTTTTTTACTTTTCTTTCTTTTCAATAAAACTAAAAAAAAATAATTATGAAACTCAACTTTTCTTGGTAGCGAGGTGGGCCCCAAAAAAAAATACATTTTTTAAAGTTGTTTTCATTTCAACAAAAATTTTAAAAAAATCTAGAAAAAATATGAAATTTAATTTTTTTTTGGTACCAGGGTGGGCCAAACGATTGTAGTGGACCAAAAAAAAAAATACATTTTTGTAGTTTTTTTTCTTTTGAATAAAACAAAACAACAAATTATGAAACTTAATTTTTCTTTTCCCTTTATTTTTCCGTGAAGAATCCCTCCCTTTTTTTTGGATCGGGTGTAAGTCTTAATTTCTACCTTCCCTCTCCCATCAGCAATTTTTGCCAAATCTGTGCAAATTACTCATTTTGTATAGAAGCCGAGAGATAGGGAATAAAGTAAAAAGCACATATGGTCAGTGAAGTTTGGGAAGTTGTTCGGTGTGATGAGTCTACCTGTGGACACTTGCATAGTAACAAAAGATAGGCAAGGCTTAGCTTACCTATCTAGGAATAATCTACAGATCAAGGATCTCGGGAGGCATGAATTAACTTAAAGAGAAAAACGAGAGGAGGCAGCGGCAGACTTGAATAATAGAGACGTTAAACACGGCAATTTTCTACAATTGGTAATGCTGTTATGTAAATATAATAAAATTTTGCACGGTTATGTAACACAGGCTATGGAGAGAAGTCAAGAAAGAGGATCTTCAGAAAGTATGATGAAGCCTAGAATTGAACTGAAAAAAGAACAAAATGAAAATCCCAAACGGTATGGAAGAGGTTTGTTGATCATATTCTTGTCCAAGTAATTCATAAATCAGTTAAGTGCTTATCTCTCCATTCAGATCCAAATAAACATTGCCGATGATGCAAGACAGTCAAGTCCATTCAGTATGGAAGCAAATTTCACAAAAGATATCTATATTATAAAGGACAAACATATCTGTGCGTAACGCATACGTCATTTTGCGAATGGCAACACTTTGAAATTTGAAATGAAATTTTGGTTTTGCAATTTTCTCTACTGCAAATTTTTAAACTTCTAAACATCGCACGTTTTAAATTTTTACACCGTCGTATAAGGAAAAAAATGCTCTTTTAAATGCAATTTGTTTGAAAGCTGTATCTCAATTAATTTTTGAGATATTAATTTTTTTGCAGTTTTTAATACCATTTTTCTTATCGTGGCAACAACAGTACCTCATTTCTATTGAAAATCATTGAAAGTAAACGGAAAATAGTCGAAAATAGGAGATGCAGTATCTTTGTTGCCATTTTCTCATAAAACCTGAAAAAATAGTTGAAAATAAAATATGGGCTATGTCAAGAATATTGTCTGTTATTCCGTGATAATGACGTCATATGCACACTTTTCTATAGACGAAGTTTAAGACTGGGTTGTAAAAGTAGATTGCTTTAGCGGATGCAAATGACGTCATTTTATAAAAAAGCGTGTATTTAAATTCTTAAACCTGAATTATGTTTTGTAGAAGTGCGTCATTTTCGCAGCCCAGCTGCTATGAAATTCTTCACAAGTGAAAATGCTTCACTTTTGAGAATAATGTAATCGAAATCACACACTGATAAAACGCAATGTTTTACAAAAATTTAGAGTGTCTTTATAAAAGAGAGGTGACATGCAAATAATAGCGATTTATATTACAGAAATTGATGATTCTCGCCTGGATGGATTTGCTTCTAGGATGGATCTATATTATAAAGAACAAACGTATCTGTGCGTAACGCTGACGTCATTTTGCGAATGGCAATACTTCACGATCAAATTTCGGTCTTGAAATTTCGCTACTGCAATTTTTCAATCTTCTGACTATAGTACATTTTCAATTTTTGTCGCATAGGGAAATAAATGTACTTGCAAATGCAATTTGTTTAAAAACTCTATTCATTGACTGATGTATTATATTTTCTAAAATAATTTTTAAGCATGATTTTTTTAAAGTTTATCTTATCACGTGCCGGTTTCAATACACAAAATAATAAACATTTTGCACATAAAGCAACAAACATTTTTCAGCATTTGTTTCTGACTATTTTTGCATAATGAAATTAATACTTCCTTTATAAGCAAATAAAAGAATAATATTAAAAAAACCACCAAACTAACATATTTGTGAAAGACAAATTAACGAAATTAATACTCCTTTTATAAACAAATAACAGAATAATATTGAAAAAACGCAAATCTAACATATTTGTAATCGTACAATTTAAATTTTTAGATCACCAAATAGGATTTTTTTTTTAAATGGAATTTGTTTGCAAAGTTCATCTCAGTTTTCTGATTGTCTATGGTTTTAAAAACAATTTTAAAGCATGAAATATTTTTTAATTTATGTATATCGGAGCTCGATTACGAAAGATTAATCCGTTTGCCCTTAAAAAATAAATAAAGAGTTCATTTTCTTACGGCTAATTTCCATTAAAAAAAACTTCCCTATGAATAATAAAATAAAATAATATAAATAAAACACAAATTTACCAGACATGTATAAGCTCTGAAATGATCAGAATATAAAAGGATGCCATAAGTAGTAAAATCTTGGCAAACAACTTTTAGCATGCGGGTAATAAGAAAATATGGCTTTTGACAAATTTCAAAAATGTATTTGACTGTGTAATTCGTATTTTCCATATGAAAAATGCTTTTTTAATGTAAGTGGTCAATCTAAAAAATTTATTGCATATAAAAAAATTATTAATTTTCAATAAAAAAAAATCTTTTCACCTATATTCTTTAACCCGGGAAGCCCGGGTATGATCCCCTAGTATCGGTAATGGAGCAGTTGGCTCTTTGTGTTCGTTATGAGCAGCGTGGTAAAGTGAAGATAAGTTTTTAAAATTGGCTGATGCCCCCAAAACAACAGGGAAAGCCGTCTATCTCCAAGTAAAAGAAGAACTTAAAGTTTAAACTCCCTTCACCATAAATAGTTGGGACTTTTTTTGATGGTGCAGCAAATATGAGTAGGAGATATAAAGGTCTGCAGGCACAACTGTAAAAGACAATCCAAATATACAGCATGTTCATTGATATGCACATGTGTTTAATTTGTTCCTGGCAGATGCAACATAATGTTGTAAATTGACAACGGACTTCTTGGTCTTAATGTAAGTAAGTAAGCACCCACCCTGGGAACCCGCTTTTGGCTTATGGTTAGGTGTAACCCCCAAGCCCAGGGCAGGGAAAAGTTTTACTACCTGCAGAAACAAGCCCAGAACCCCAGTCTCCGGGAAAGAAGGCAAGTGCCGTGTCCCCGGACCGCCTGTGAAAATTTATTATTATTTAAGATGGCGATTCTTTACCAATCACAATTGGCTGCCCTATTGTTTCAGGGCGAGCCTAGAAATGTATTTCAATTATGATTTATATGTTTTGGAATTTGTGTACTATTTGAAAAATTTTTAAGTATTTACATTCGTCTTTACTTTTGATAAGAAATATTTTTTCCCTTTATTTCCCTCTTTTAAACAAAAATATTTATTCGTATTTACAATATTTCTAGTGGTATTTAAGTTCTTAAAAATTAAACAATCTCAAAAACACCCTTCCATACACTACGTGGACCCATGATATTTTTTTTTTTTGATAAAGTAGTATAATAATTTAGAGATATAATTATTTACCAATAAATAAGTTTTTTTTTTTTTTTTTTTTTTTGACAGAAAATATGAAATACACGGAGCGATGGTAGAACTAAAAAGACAATCACAGGACAAATTTAAGCCCAATGAAGGTGGCCCCACTGCCCATAACTGGAGGCCATACCCGCCGCAGCAGAAATATTAGGACAAATGCTGATACACTTATTATGATAAAAAAGATATGAAGATAATGAAGTAAAATTGTAAATATGGTTAAATAATTTAAAGTTCTATGATAGTGATGTATATACAGTGAGGATAGTCCTCTGAGTAATTGTTCTAGATATATAAAGTTCAGATTAGACAAGGTCAAGGTCAGAGTCTGTTATCTCTGCGTCTATCAGTCAACTGTGACTGATACACTGGGCAGGAGCTGGAATCGGTTGTATGTTGTTGATAGTCATTACGCGTGTGACAGTTTGTGCAGCGAAATTGTGAAGGGTCATTGGCGTAAGGACAATCTCTAGTACGGTGTCCACGCGAGCACTTTGCACATATTGAGTCTCTGCGACAGTTGGTCGACGAGTGGCCATAAAGTTGACAATTGCCGCAACGGATAATTGGTCTATAGATACGAATTTGACAGTTATTCAGACCTACCAACAATGATTTTTTAGCTAGTAATGTTTGTGCATCATTGAAGTCTAGATTTAAGATTATGTGATAATTAGGTGATTTTTCTTTCTGGAGAATTTTATCAATTGTTATGTTGCAGATCGTAGTATTCTCTTTTATGTAATTCAGGAGTTTTGTTGTTGTAACCGATGTTGGTATGCCTGTGATGATAATTTTTAAACTTTTAGATAATTTGTAGGTTACTTCTATGTTTTCTTTAATTTCTAAGTAGTTCTCAATAATTTTAAGTAGTTTATCTGTGTGTGTGTCTTGATCTGTTTGTAGGAGTATATTGTCTTTTTGTCTAGCCGTTCTACAGTATATTGGTGGAATATCAGCTTCTTCTAGGAGTTTTTCATTCAGGAATTCCTTGAGTTTAGTTATTGTTAGTTGTTTTGATATTGTTTTGATTAATATAGCTGAGTTTGATGTTCTTTGTTGCAATCCGCCACTTGTCTGCTCAGTATCTATAATTATCCTCGCAGCATTCTTGTCACCTTGTACATTTATGCTTTCTCTGACTAGATTTTCAATCAACTTCAATTTAGCATTTAAGTATGTCATATCGAAGTCTTGATTTTGTTCCAGGCCAGTTATATCCGTCTGTGTCATTTCTGTTTGCGTTTTAATCGATGTAGTCTTAGTAATATTTGTTTGGTTTCTCTTTTCTTTTGTTTTTGGTTTTGTTAGATTTTCTTGGAGTTGAGTCACCATGTTTAACTCAGAGTGATATGAACGAATGAAAGCATGGGCTTCACTGAATAAGGAGCCTGTAGGTGGAAATAAACTTCTTCGCTGATTACAAAAAGTAAGCGCTACTGAGTGGTGGACTAAGGATCGAGCATTTAATAGAATGTTTGGCGAGTCTTCGAAATCTTTTAAAGATCAATATAAGTTTTAAACATTGCTTAAGTGTCTAGAAGGTGTCACTGAAATGGACGATTTACCGTCACATATACCTTTTTCGGCACGATCACCAACTGATAATTAGTGCAGGGTCAATCCATTTCAAGTGGTCCAGCACTGGTTGCTCGACCCTTTTTAAAAAATCTGAAATTTTTTGTACAACAACCCTAACATGATGGAAGTTCAAAATGACTATTATTTTAATTTTATTAATTTTTGTTTGTGCATGGCGGCCATCTTTGTTTCATCGTCTGCAGCAATTTTTTCACAAGAAGGGTTTACGGAATTGTAAATAATTCATCGTTTTTTTATCCAATTCAAGTGCGGATTAAAGCAATTTGTACAGAATACATTGGGCTAAAAATTTGGTAATGGAGTAGTTTCCGAAACTAACTGCTTATTGGTAAAACTTAAGCATAAAGTTTAAGTTTTTTTCCAAAATTTGTCCGTTTACAAGAGGAAATTTTTCTAGCAAGGAAAACGGTCCACATGACATAATTTTTTTTACAAATAGGCGGAAAGTACTTGTACTCACACGCCGAGTTCCAGATCTAGGACTTGATTTCTCTTCGCTAAAAAAAAATCCCAAATTTTTCAAAAATGACAAAAATCGCACATTTCAGGCTTTGATATCTCTGGTGGGGCACGAGATAAAAATCTGAAATTTTTTTATAAGAGTACTGTATGGTAGTGTTATGCACAAGAAATTTCAGGATGGAGATTTGACTACAAGCTGAGATATTGCAAGGGCAACATGTCGAAACAATACTGCCAAACTACTGTTTTGTTGTAGTTTGGCAGAAGTACTCTGCCAAAGTACAACAAACTAAGTACTCTGAGATAAATACTTAGCTGTATAAATTTAAATGATACAGCTAAGTATTTATCTCAGAGTATCATTTAAATTTATTTTTTAGATTATCTTTAAATAATAGTAACAGAAAATAAAGCCTTTTGCAATTAATTTAAAAAATAATTATGCCTAAGGCCTACATTTTGTATGGTTTCAGTAATTTTTGTTGTAATTTTAGTAACTAAAAGAAACCTCAGCACTTTTACACACACACACATATATATATATATATATATATACAAGAACTGAGACAAAAACAGAATAGGGAAAGAGAAAAGCTGTTAATGTTGGCATACTTGTTGAGACATGATCAAACGTGTCAAAACACATTCCTGCTTGTTGGTTTAAAAACCACAATTTTAATGCTGATTGCCAGTCCCTGAAACTTGTTCCTACCATAAGTATGTTCCTTTAAATGAAACATTATGCGATGTTACCATGCATCAATTAATTTTCAGAAAGTAAAGGCACCCAAAGCCTTTTCATAATTTATACTGCAGAAAAATCACATTTTGGCATAAGAAGTAAGCTAGGAATTATTAATGAATTGGGACTTGCACATAGTCATTTCAAAGTACATTTCTATGAGCCAGCAGGGCCAAGATCTTCAATCAAATTATCAAGAGATGACAAGACTTGGTTCCTACAAATAAAATTTTCAGAAAGATCAAAATTGTGGTTTTTGAACCAACAAGCAAGAATGTGTTTTGTCATGTTTGATCATGTCTCAACAAGTATAACAACATTAACAGCTTTTCTTTTTCCCTATGTTGTTTTTGTCTCAGGTCTTGTATAAAAATATTTTTTTTCTTTATGTAAAAGCGCTGACATTTCTTTTAGTTACTAAAATTACTTACAACAAAAATTACTGAAACCATACAAAATGTATGACCTTAGGCATAATTATTTTTTAAATTAATTGCTAAGCTTTGCAAAGGGCTTTATTTTCTGTTACTATTATTTAAAGATAATCAAAAACATAAATTTAAATTACACTCTGAGATAAATACTTAGCTGTGACTACAACAAAACAATAGTTTGGCAGTATTGTTTTGGCATGTTGCCCTTGCCATATCTCAGCTTGTAGTCAAATCTCCATCCTGAAATTTCTAGTGCATAACACCACCATACAATACTCTTATTAAAAAAATTCAGATTTTTATCTCGTGCCCCACCAGAGATATCAAAGCCTGAAATGTGCGATTTCTGTCATTTTAGAAAAATTTGGGATTTTTTTTAGCGAAGAGAAAGCAAGTCTAGATCTGGAATTCGGCGTGTGATTACAAGTACTTTCGGCATATTTGTAAAAAAAATTTATGTCATGTTGACAGTACTCCTTGCTAGAAAAAATTCCTCTTGTAAACGGACAAATTTTGGAAAAAAAAAACTGAAATTTTATTCTTAAATTTTACCAATAAGCAGTTAGTTTCAGAAACTACTCCATTACCAAATTTTTAGCCCAATGTATTCTGAACAAATCGCTTTAATCCGCACTTGAATTGGATAAATAAACAATGAATTATTTACAATTCCGTAAACCCTTCTTGTGAGAAAATTGCTGCAGACGTTGAAACAAAGATTGCCGCCATGCACAAACAAAAATTAATAAAATTAAAATAATAGTCATTTTGAACTTCCATCATGTTAGGGTTGTTGTACAAAAAATCTCAGATTTTTTAAAACTGGTCAAGCAACGAATAAATGATTTTCTGGACCACTTGAAATGGATTGACCCTGCAAGTTTCAGCATATATTAATAGCAACCATTTTAAGCGACCTATTCGATATATCTATGCTGACATCGAAGTATCTGCATAGATAAGCGGCCTGGGATACTTAACTCCTGCTAACAAAATCCAAACCCTGAAATTCATTGTCCTACAACAGAAACGACATAATTTTGATATGGCTATGAAAAACACTTCTGAATTTGCGGAACATCTTCGGAAACAACTAATAGAAAAGGAGTAAACCATTAAAATTGAGAGTTTCCTATCGAAAAAAGAATATATAGCAAAACGTCGATGTGGTAAATATTCTGAAGTATTATCGGATCCCCATCTGACTTATTTAAGGGAAGCGTTTATAATATCATTTTATACACAGCTATTCAGCAGTTGAATACACGATTTACTGGAAATGACTCGCCCATGAAAGACATTGCGTGGTTCGATCCTCGCTGCTTTAGTGAGGTTAAATTTTTAAATGAACTTGCTGAAGAAGCTCGGCACTATTATCATTATAATCCGTCGCTATTGCAGCAGCAATCTCTAAGCCGCTTACAGCAAAAAAACGAGCGATTCAGAAGAACTCATTAAAGGTGATGAGGATCGCTGTAAAGTTAATAAGAAATGTAAAAAAATGCCTACCTTGTGCATTAGAATTATTGTGTGAGTGGAATGCCTATGGTTGTATTTATCCAAAACAAAGCCGTGTTGAACATTTATTTATTGAACATTTATTCAGTGTCGAACACGTAAGCGTACATGTGTGTATGGGTGGAGCGAGTTACGAGTAGAACAGTATTTGTAAGTGAGCGTGGCAATTTTCACGTTTTGTTCGCTCGCACACCTCGCCGAATATCTTAGCGTTTTTTTGCTACATACGGTAAAATTCAAAAGCAAACAGTAAAAATGAGTAACAACCAACGTTCGAATGCTGGAATGAGGTGGAGAATAGCGGGGAGACTGGAAACAAGGCAGTCTCAAGTGCAGATTACTGGAGACTTCAATGTAACGCCCAACGTCGTATCAAACTTATGGAAGCAGTTTAAGGATATTAAATCCATAGAGAGAAAGCCTGGACAAGGTTGTCCAAGAGCCACGACGGCCAGTGAAGATCGCTATTTATCTATTACAGCGAGGGGTAACATGAGTGCAGCATCTTCCCAGGTCTCTCGTGACTTTCATGCGGCTACAGGAAGCTGAGTTTCAAGGGTTACTGTTTGTAGAAGACTACATGACAGAGGGTTGCTTGAGTCAGCTCACTTCTGCGCACGGGAGAACCCGTTTATCATGATACAGAGATAATCGACTTTGGACGAGGGATCATTAAGGGACTGTTCTATTCACTGATGAGTCTCGGTTCAGCCTACACTCTAATTCTCGACGTATACTTCCATCTGGAGAAAACAAGGGATCCAATACATGCCTCCCAACGTCCGAGAAAGAGACCACTATGACAGCGGAGGTTTGATGGTCTGGGCAGGCATCATGTTGGATGAGCGCACACCCCTCCCTATGTTTGGCAAAGGCTCTGTCACTGGTCTGAGGTGTAATGATGATACCTTTGTACATTATGTTTGCCTTTTTAGGGATGCAGTTGGCCCTGATTTCATTTTAAGGGACTACAACACGCGCCCAGATAGAGCTCATCTGGTCGACGAATTTCTGCAAAGTGAGAATATTCACTTGATGGGTTGGTCCGTCAGATCTCCAGACCATATAAAACATGTCTAGAACGCTCTGGGGAGGACGATTGGAACTCACTTTCCACCTTCCAAAACCACTGAGTGCTTGAAAACAGCGTTGCTGGAGGAGTGAGACTAACTGCCACAGGGACTCATAAACAGCCTGATTTCCATTATGAATTCACATTGTGGGAGCTGTATAACTGTAAGAGGGGAACATATCCCTATTAACCCATTTTTTAATTCAAAATTGTAAGCTCTGTTTTATACCTTCTGATGCTGATGAGTCTTATGCGAGAACTGTTGAATGGTTATTTTTTTTAATTTTATCAACCTACTTACATACCTAATTTCATTAAAATCTACCATGTAGTTCTGGAGATAATCAACCAAATTACGATTATGATAAGAGAACCGATGGAATGGAGTTGCCTCAAGTTCAAAAGAATTGTCCATATATCTGACATTCTAATTAGTTAGTAGTGAGGGTATAAACAAACTAATGAATTTTAAGGTACTATATTCATATTATAAACAAACATTAATCAATGTACGAAGGGAAGTCAGTATTCAAACATTTTAACAATGGGGTTGTCGATTGGTGGGCCAACGCTTAAATCTAGCGGGGTGGGCCAAATTGTGTCAGTCCGCTCCTGCTGGATGAAACGCAATAGAAATATTAATAATAATCAGGGGGTGGGGAATTTTAATCTTACCAGCGCCAAGGATTTATTTTACCAGCCAGCAAGGTACAACGTACTATTGAAAATTGTTATGACAAAATGTATGTGCGACTGTAAAAATAGTTAATTACTACAGTCGAACCTCATTATCCCGACACTCTAATGACCAGAAAAAAGTGTCATGGTAACCAGAGTTGGAGAAAAATGTATATAAAAAGCTGTATTTTTAATTAATTTAAAGCAATTTTAAATTCAAAACTGTTCTTGCAGTTTTAAGCAATAAAAATTATAACAAAATAAACACACACAAAAAAAAATTTGAAAGGAATAAAAATCAGATTTATGATAACTTGTTTTTTTATTATTACATGAAATACTGAAGAATTCAGTTAGCTCATCCCTAGATGTGCTCCCTACAATTCTTTGTTCAATATTACACAATGAATTATAATCAATATTCGTTGTTTCAGAAATAAATGTTAGATAATTTCTGATCATTTCAATGCAATGCATCGGTTTTAGTTGGATGAAAAACGCCACATAAAAACGTCGTAACGCCGCTTGACCAGAACAAAAAGTCTGTGAGAGACTAATACATCTATCCAGAGCTTAAGTGGGTCATTTATAGTGCGTGAGTTTATCTATTCAGATAAAAGATTGAAGTAAAATTTCTCATTTATCTCAAACGGTATTTTAGACACTTTTGTGAAAAGTTTGGTTAATACATTTTTTACCACTTAATTTCCGTGCTTATAAGATGGATTATGAAAAATGGACAATTTTCCTAAACCATCGGGATATGTGGAGTTGAAAATTATTCACCGACGTAAAATCCGAAGTTTATTTACATTAAAATCATATACAGAAAATCAGGACTTTGAAAAACTGACGTGATAAGCGGAGTGATGTGAAAACTGGGTGACGGGATAACAAGTTCTGACTGTATTACTACTGCACATTTTAATTTTTTTTTTTTTTTTTTTTTTTGCTATAAAATTAAATATATACAACAGAAAAAAGTTGAGTATAGGATAGAATTTGGTACCATTTTAGATTACAGAAAGTTGCAAAAGATAGATAATAAGTAAAAAAAAAAAAAAGTTTTGGCATATCTCTATATCCTGCAGTTTTTCATAGACTACCTAAAAATTCACTCGCCCGGTTACAAAATCCACTCGCCTGTGACGAGTAAAGTGATGTATTTCCTCACCCCTGATAATAAACATAAAAACATTCCTGAAAAGTTCTTAAAATACTAATTTCATGGAAGTGAACTAGTGATCTCAACTACACTTTTTATTGGAGAATATTTATTAGTTATTTGAATCAAATTCAATAATAGACATATCCTATATAAAATTTAACAGGTAAATGGAATTTGTTTTGCTACTTTTACAATATTGGGGGCCTTGGCAGATTTTTTAAAAGCTTGGCTTCAGAAAGTAAAATTTGTAGTCAATGTGAACAGCTATGCAAAAATAAAAATGCTAATGAATTTTTATGCTTGTTTATATATGTATTTATATAAATATAAAAGCATTTTCTTTATATACATTATTATTATTGTTTATTACAAACAATTTACTTCTGTTTGCATATAAAAATAGACAAATGGCTTGTTTATAATTAAATAAATTGTATAAATAGTGAAAACATTTCTTAATATGAATGATATGAATTATGTATGACAGTGAAAAGGTTGCCAGAAATTATGTATGAAAATTTCATTCCCTCACCAAGCCCATTATCTCTATTTTGTCAAGGCCTCTATACTGAAAAGTACCTTTATTTTAACTTACTCATATTCCCGTTTTCTTTGTTCTTCAGTCATATTTGCTTCAATAACTTTTTCAGCTAAAAGTGCAGGCGATTCCTTTACTGCTGGTGCTGACAATGAAGAAGTAACACCATTCTCAGATTCCTTAAAATTGCTTGACTCCTACAAAAGATTAATTAATTATCTTTATTCTTTCTTATCATTATTTTATTTACATATTTATGCAAATAGAGCAAATTTAAAATGTTTAAATAATTTTTGTAACCCACTTTTTAGTTGATACTTAAATTCAAATTTTTTAATGCTGTTGTCATGTTAATTAAACTGTTTACTCAAATTTACACTAGATTAATTTTAACACAGGGTTAATTATACATGATCAATTATTTACTTGACCTTTACTTTTAATAATTTAATCATTTTAAAAAGTATCTTACTTCTTATCATTTTAGTTTATTACTTTACTTAATAATTTTAATGTATTGCAAGCAACCATTATAATTTTGATTGCATTATTACATTAAAATTACCATTTAAAAAATGTAAACAAAGCAATGACGAGGCATCCACAAAATTCTAAAATCTGCACAGCCTCTGGTCCCAAGCTGTGCGGATTTGAGGGAGTCTACCGTATCATATACTAATTGCAAACATCTTTTAATTAACAGATTAAATTATTTTTTAAATAAGGTAAAGTCATCTTTTCCACCATGACTGTTAGTCTGTTACAATGGAATTGCCCCTAATTGAGTTAGGTCCTCTAGATTCATCTGGAATAACTCAGTTGGCAGGGCATTGGCAGCTTCAGCCTAGAGATCCCAGGTTCGTATCCTGGACTGGACATTTTTCGCCCAGGTGTAAAATTACAACTCATACTCAAGTTTAAGCTGATTCTTGAACGAAACTCTCAATTTTTCTTTTCTTTACTTGAGTTATTTAAAAGAAATTGGATCCAAGATCTTTGATGTTATAAAAATAAAGCATATTGATAAACAAAATATGAATTGAAAATATAGGGTTAAATAATAATTATAAAAGCAACCCATTAATGTTATTCTAAAAAATATATAATTCTTTATAGCAAATGGAGAACGTACATAATTTTAAAAACAAAGCTCCGAATTGATTGCTATCAAACATATCCTCCCCATCTGCAGCCTATATTCCTTGCGCAGATAATAGGCCATAATAAACACCAAGCTATAAAAATGTTAAAATTAATAAGAAAATATCGAGAGAAAGAAATGCCAAACAAGTGATAAGTGTGTCAAACCATAGAGTAAAAAGAAAGAATAGAGGGTGCAGTATGTCATAAAAACAGTTTGCAATATGAATCCGGTTATTGCTCAAATTTAAATGCCCTTATTCGGCCCAAACAAAACAACCACCTGGAACAGGGACCGAATTCTTTGACAATTCTCGTGCATTTTTCCTCTAAATAAAAATGATCTGCTTATGCTTAAGAATTATAAAGTAGCATTTCATTGTATTGTGAATAAAAAACTGTATTACTAAAAGTTTTCTTCTTTTTTCATGAAAGAATATGGTTGTGTTTGGACTGAGTGTAGCAGATTTTAGGGTTACATTTTTGGCGTCATCCCCAGCCACCATACTTCATCTGTATTCTGTCTCTTTACTCTATGGTGTCGAACTATCCCTTGTCGCAGAGATGGTGAACCTTTGTACAGGCATGTGCCACATTAAAAAAATACATATATTTTGACTATGATGATAGTTTATAAATCTTTTAATAACTTGAAAAAAAAAAATGTTCAATCCATATTGATCTACAGTGAAACCTCCCTGTGCAACCACCTCCCTGAACCTCCATTTTTTTCATGGAATGAAATTTATTCTCATAGGCTCAATACAGTAGACTCTCGCTTTTACAAACCTCTTTTTCAAGAACATTTGCGAATTTACGAACTATAGAGTGGTCCCGAACACACTCTTATAGAAGCAATGTAATTTTTTGCTCCCATTAACGAACTACAGATTATGAAAATCTCTTTTTAGCGAACTTAATTTTCGTACTTCTGAAATCTTTTTAAAAGTATCAGAATGCAGCGCCAATGTCAGTTAAACTCTATACAGGTACAATCAGACATCAGGTGCATTCCAAGAATGTGTTGTTTTCCCCAATCTATTTCGGAGGGAGGTGGTATAGCAACAATTTCCAGTAGTGGTTGTCAGGACTAAGGCACTTTTTTGAAGGGAACAATAACTGTGAAAGGTAAATGTAGTAAAGGTTTCCATAGATAAAATAGAAACATTTTTCAAAATGTGATTTTTTTTAAAAAGATACGTGATTATTTCCATTCCTAATTTTTTATCTATGTTTTCATCTATGTATTTTCATCTACTAAGAATACAGTAATGTTTTCACTCCTAAAATAGTTTACATAGGTATGAAATCAAAACAATTGTCTACAACAGAGGAAAAAAAAAAAATTAAGGAAGATGCACATCTTTCCCTTATCATTTAATTTTATTTACTTCTACACTAGTTTTTTTTTTTTTTTATTTATTTAATGTGTATTTTCTTTAATATAACACATCAAATGAGTATATCAGAGTTCATATCTGTATATCTAAGGTGTACATTAAAGAAAATACACACATCAAATAAGTATACTCCTATGCCTGTCTTATAGCTTTTATAATCATTATATCAAAATCACTCAAATTTCTTTTCTTCATCATAATATTAATCAAAATATAAATATTCTATAAATAATTTTACAGAAAATAGTTAAATGTACAAATTGATATGATACCTTTTATATTTTGAGAACATTCCTATTCAATATGTTTATAATTAGACTTAGACAATCAGTAAATCAGCTTAATGACAACATTGTTTCTTTGTATTTGAATGAACTTTTGTTTTTCTGACAATCTTTATCCTTAATAATACTCTGTATAGTTTAATACTTTTATAGGTTATTTTTGGGTATTGACTAGTGATAAGATAATAAAAAATAAGTGATGGGTTAATAAATTTGTGATTGGAAAGAAGTCATTAAATTTTTTTTGTGAGTTTTTTTTTACTAATTAGATTTAAGAATAAAAATGTAACTGAATTAAATCATTGAGAATTTAATTTCAATTAAAGCTTATTAAAAAAGCTAATATATGCAAAAATGCATATTAAAAAGTTTCAAGTATTCGGTTGCCAAATACCGAAGCTTTGGTATACACTTCGACCAAAGCTTCGGTATTCGGCAAAATTGCTGCTTCGGTCAATCCCTGATTTAGACTTCCATAAAAATGCTTTTAAGCTTCCATTAAAAACATACTTATCAAAACTTCATGCAATAGAAACATGGGTGCATTCATCCAACTTTCCACAGTCAATGTTTAAATGAAACCTGAGTGAGGCTGACAAGAATGTGGTTTCAAATGTATGCGAGTTACATCAACAATTACAAAAATTAATTGTACACCAAACTAAGCTTACGAAAATATGACAATTACCTGTGGCCCCCCATTATCGAAGAATTTCCATTCACACACTACTACTGCATTTTAGTAGTGGTTTGGATGTTTAAGAAGGAAGATTATCTTAATGCCGTATCTGTGAGTTTTCTCACACATTATTACAAACACTCATTAACCATTATCAAATTGTGGATCTATTAGTCCATCATAAAACACATAAATTTACATAATGTAAATGCCAAAGAAACACATTTTAAGTAACAGAGCAGTTTTAGAGCACGTTTTTTCAAAGAACCAAAATAATGAGAAAAAGTAAAAACGTAGGTCATTATTGATAATCAGACTACTTTGCACCTAATATGAATTTTATTTAACAAAACAAAACATTTGTTTTTCTTAATTTACTTTAAAATACTACTACCGATCTGCAAAATCAGCTCATCATCATGACAATGAAATTTTAAAAATCAATAATCAATTAAATAATGAAAATATTTACAAGAGATTTTTCTTGGGTACTCATAGTAACTTTGTTTCCTCCATCGAAACTAGCAGGTAATTTGTACTTCTTAGACACGAAGTAAGTTACAATAACCGCAAGTACACAGATAAACAATGAAAATAAATAATGGCCAAGTAGTATATCACTCCATTCAAAACCATTAATCAACATTTTACAAATTAACAATGCATATTACAAAAGAAAAAACACGAATATATTAATACAAGTACCATCAGCTGCTAAATCTAGCATCATTTACATTTAAAGTTTTCTGCTAAATAAAATCTGATGCCATATTTCTTACAAATATATTGAAATTCAGGAGGCAAATCTGTTCTATGACTACGAAGCACTCGTAATAAAATACGTTTATAAATCAGTGGAGATCGTTCAAGAAGTACTGTAGCATAGATTAAGGACCAAGATGGGACATTTAAACAGTACTGGCGTCACTATCGGCAAGGGGGAAGAACTAACAAACTTCCGAAATTTACCCATGTTGATGAAATATGTTTATCCTCTATGGTTTGAATATCTATTCGTTCCTAAAACGAAACAGGTGTCAAACGATATTTTATTCATGCTTGCTTTATTTATTTAGCTGCTTTTTTTTTACCGTACTTCTATTGTTCATTTTTAACTTACAAAATAATAATTAGACTAATAATATAAAAGAAAGCCTCCAGAAAATTCTGTTAAGAATGCAAATATGTAAGTTTATAAGATTAAATTGTAAAAAATCAAATTCAGGTATTGTGTCAATTTATTCATATCGAATAAAATTTTATTGAGTGTAATGTCAGTACCGCGTTACTCCAAAGTGTATGCACTTTCAACTCGTCCTTGGCGAAAAATATTTCGCCAAAGGATTTGGCGTATTTCTCCACAGCAATACTACAAAACGTACTGCTTTTCAGCGCGATCGCGAGCTTCTTGTTGACGTACAGAATAGATATTTGAAAAATACGTTTATATTAGTTTTTTGAATGATTTACTTGTACTATGTGAAATATTTTTTTCCCTATTATGTATTAATGTCAGAATTTAGTTGGCAGTTATTTTTAGTTTTATAATTTTAATTTATGTAGTTGCCATGTGCTTCGCGAAACAGGGTGATTGTTTGTGTAAGACTTATTCTATATAAAAGAAAATACGGACATTTTATTTTAATTCAGTTTATGAATTAATTGGCCAGTTGGTGTCACTTTTGAAGCAGTAAGTGAAATTTCTTCTTCTGCTTTGAAATCATATTTAGGTACAAAGCCGCGACTTGATAGTAACCCATTTGGCCCTCGCTGTCATAAATGTGTTCCTTACTTTTAAAATGCTTTAAACTATGAATAACTACTTGCAGATACGTAAAAACCTCATAATCACATATGCACATTCTATATTTTTACTTTTTAGTGGACAGGTAGCACCATCTAGCTTAAAAATTGACAAAAGTTTTAAGTTTTTTGGACTTTAAGAAAAATGTCAGGGCCGAAAGGGTTAACACTATTTTTTTAAGTCCTTTTCTGTTCTAGGTTCATGCTTATTAGCAGTAGTTACGTTTATACACTCCGCTGCATCCTAAAGTCTCATATAGTGATGTCAAAAGAAATGCGGTTACTTAACTCTCTATTTTTAATATTTTACTATGAGCGCAGCTTTGCAACACTTTTATTTTAACATATGTTGTATATTTTCATATGTTTTATAATATATGTAAAGAAGAAAGTGTTGCACGATTGCGCTCATATAAATTATTGAGGTAAAATTTGGAGAAATTCCGTACCTTTCATCAAAGCTATAAAAACATGAACTTTGAGCTTGTGTAAGTCATATAAATCCAAACCAAATACAAAAACTACTGTTGAAATCGTACAGGATAAACCTTCTAATATTAAAAAGTAAAATAATTAAGTCAGTATAACATAATCGAATTTTAGACTATTTCATGGGCCAAAAATACGGCTTATGGACCCTGATCTTTTCACTAGTAGTTAATGGCATTTGAAACTATAAACTTTCAAATGCTTTCAGACGTAAATTTTGAAGCTTTAATAAAAGAATTATTGAATCCCTTCTCGAATCGCATTCGTTGTCTGAGAATTCTCAGGTTTTACCCGTAATTTGATGATTTATTGTTATTTATTAATTTTGAAAGTTGCATGTTTACATGAAACAAAAAGCAGCTTATGTTCTTTTTTAATACACCTCAAAGAAATATTCCTTTTTAGGCAGGTTTTCGTCATATTAGTCACAATTGTATGGTATTTCTTCCGTAAGGTCAATAATTTTTCCAGCTTAATGAAGGATTCCGTTTTCGCATCCTTTACTGTATTACTGAAATTACCTTGAAATATCAAATTGCTTTCAAATATTTTGAAAAACAATACAATAATTGAATCGCTCCTCGAATCACTTTCATTGCCTGAGAATTCCCATGTTTCATTCATAAATTTGATTTATTATTATTTGTTAATTCTGAAAGCTGGATATTTATATGAGGCAAAGAGCAGCCTATGATATTTTCTAATCCACAAGAAAGAAAAGTTCCGCTTTAGTCCGCCGCAGATTTACGTCATGGCAGGTATAATTGTATGGTATTTTGCATTTAAAATTTCACTAGTAATTAATGGCATTTGAAACTATAAACTTTCAAATAATATTCAGACGTAAATTTTGAATCTTTAATAAAACAATAATTGAATCGCATCTCGAATCGCATTCGTTATCTGAGAATTTTCAGGCTTCATCCGTAATTTGATTATTTATTGTTATTTATTGATTTTGAAAGTTGCATGTTTACATGAGATAAAAAGCAGCCTATGATCTTTTTATTCCACCTCAAAGAAATATTCCGTTTTAGGTAGGTTTTCGTCATATGAGGCATGATTGTATGGTATTCCTTCCGTAAGGTCAATAATTTTTTGCAGCTTTATGGAAGGAATCCATTATCGCCAATTTCCGTTTTCGAAGGCTTTACTGTACTACTGAAATTATTTTGAAATGCCAAATTGTTTTCAAATATTTTGAGAAACAATATAATAATTGAATCACTCCTCGAATCACATTCGCTTTCTGAGAGTCAGTGTTGCCAGATTGGGGACTTTTTTAATTTAGATTATTTGACTGTGACCGCTTTTTGAAAATAGTATAGTTCGCCTTATTTTTCAGAATTTTTAATATATTTTAAATATACCGAATATTTCTATTTCAAAAAGGCTGTGACAATTAACAATCTGGGGTCAAAAAAGTCCCCAATCTAGCAACACTGCTGAGAGTTCTGATGTTTCATTCATAATTTGATGACCTATTATTATTTATTCATTTTAAAAGTTCATATTTACATGAGACAAAAAGCAGCCTATAATCATATAATCTTTTCTAATCCACCCCCAAATAAGGCAGGTTTTCTTCATAGCAGGTATATTTATATGTTATTTTTCAGGTAAAATTTCACTAGTAATTAATTGCATTTAAAACTATAAACTTTCATCTAGTCATCTGGCGTAAATTTCATAGCTTTAATAAAACAATAATTGAATCACTCCTCGAATCACATTCGTTGGCTGAAAATTCTCATGTTTCATTCATAATTTGATGATTTATCGTTATTTATTAATTTTGAAAGTTGCATGTTTACATGAGACCAAAAGCAGCCTATGATATCTTCTAATCCATAAGAAAGAAAAGTTACGTTTTAGACCAGTTTCCGTCATAGTAGGTATATATGTATGGTATTTCTTTTCTCGGGACAGTATTTTCCGCTTAATGGAGAATTCTGTTATAGACAGTGTCCGATTTTATACAAACTCTACTATATTACGGAAATTATTTTGAAAGTTTAGTTTATCCAAATATTTGCTTTTAAATATTTTAGATATGTTATCTCTGATGAAAGTTCATGTTCGCAACTTAATTTTTCGTCTTTTAAAAAACTAAAATTATTTCATAAATAGGTTTTCTAAAGATATAAAAAGGAATTCAGATCTATGAAAATGAAACCTGCGTATAACGGAACCCTGTCTTAAGTAGAAAAATTTCATGATTCCCGGCTGAAGGAACACTGTGAAATTATTCTTGCCAAGATATAAAACTGTCTAAAACGAAATTTTCTTTTGTACACAGCTATTTCGTTTTCACATCTATCTTCTACTTGTAAATCATTAAAAATGCACATAGTGCAACGAAATCGGTGAAAATGGAAACCATGGGTGTAGAGGGTATACGGAGGTATACGCCGTATACCTTCTGGGTATTTTTAAAAAGTTCCGTATACCATCTATTTCTCAAATAAAGTTGCAGCGTACACTCTAGCCACGAACGTTCATGACTTTAGCATATATCCTGTGCTGCCTATAGTGTATGCCTTCTGGTTTTCTCTAACGCTGACTGAACACAGATTTCTTTTAATTGTTTTTTTACTGTTTCGTACTTTTTTGTATTGTTTTATACTTTTTTGTACTTTTTTTAACTCTGACGGAACACTGAATTTTTTTTTTTTTTTTACTATTTTTTTATTGTTTTGTACTTTTTTGTACTGTTTTAAACTTTTTTGTACTGTTTTTTTAACACTGACGGAACAATGACTGTTTTTTACTGTTTTTTGACTGTTTTGTACTTTTTTTGTTTGAACTTTTTTTTTTTATTTTACCTTTCTTTTAACACTGACGGAAACTGTCTCTAAGGAATTCTACCTTAAACAGAAAAAATGCATGGTTCCGGAAAAGGAATATTAAGCAATTATACATGCTAAATTGGAAATTGCAGATGTCCATAGCGGAATTTTCTTTGATCTGTATCGATTCAGTCTAAGCAGGTTTTTTATGTTCGTTTTCTATTAATTTAACAATCATTGATTTTAGTAACTAAAACACAATGGGATTATATCATCTAGCAGATAACAGTATTTTTGTACAAACAATCTATAATAATATTAAAAAGAAGTAACGTTTATTTGTTTGTAGGGGTAATCTCTGAAATTGACAAACCGATTTCCGAAATAATGAAGATAAAATGCCGGTGACTATTTCTCCTCCATATCAGTTACCCCCCACCCCCTCCCAGGGAGTGCAGGAGTAAAAAACGTTCTAAAATTGTTATTTCTGTGACCAAAAATTTAAAAATTGGTTTGGTGGTTACATTTAAGATACACTAACGGGATTACTAACGGGAATGACCGAGTTAAGCACGGTCAAAATTAGCCTTGTGTTCAATTCGATATTTTATTCTCACTATATCATTCTCGCTGTTTAGAGCCATAGTGACCCAAAATGACCCACTAACCGAATTTTTTCGACCATGCGACCTAACCAATGCTCTTCTCGAACCCGAAAACGATAGAATACAAAATTTAGTCAAAATCGTTAAAGTTGTTTTATGGATAAAATTAGCTTGACCCAAAAAAGGACCAACTAATCTAAATTTATCGAACATGTGACCTATCCCAATGGTATTTTCGTGCTGGGAAACGGTGTAATAAAATTTTTTTGTCAAAATCATTTGAGCCATTTTTAGATACAATTAGCTTGACCTTGACCCCTTTTGACCCAAAATGACCCATTAATCGAATTTTCTTGAGCATGCGACGTAGCCCAGTGGTCTTTTCGAATCCGAAAACGATAGAATACAAAATTTAATGAAAATCACTAAAGCCGTTTCCTAGATAAATTAGCTTGACCCACAGTGACCCAAAAATGACCCACTAATCGAATTTTCTCGAACACATGACCTAGCTCAATGGTCTTCTCAAGTCCGAAAATGGTAAAATCCAAAATTTAGTCAAAATCGTTGGAGCCATTTTCTATATAAATTTAGCTTGACCCACATCACATTGACCCAAAACTGACCCACTAATCAAATTTTCTCTAACATGTGATTTAGCCCACTGGTCTTCTCATAATCCAAAACAGTAAATTACACAATTTAGTCAAAATCATTACAGCCGTTTTTTAGATAAAATTAGCTTCACCCGAAGTGACCCGAAAATGACCCACTAATCGAAATTTCTCGAACATGTGGGCCCAATAGTTTTCTCATACCCAAAAACGATTGGATATAAAATTTAGTGAAAATCGATTGAGCCGGTTTTTAGATATAATTAGCTTAACCATGACCCATTATGACCCAAAATGACCTACTAATCGAATTTTCTCGAACACATAATCTAGCTCAATGGTCTTCTCGTACCCGAAAACGGTAAAATCCAAAAATTAGTCAAAATCGTTATAGTCGTTTTTAAGATAAAATTTACATACACACACACACACAATTTTTGCTCATATTATAATATAAGATACTTGCTGTGAACGGTTTCTAAAAAATTCGAAATTTAAAAGGGTGAAATGAGTGAAAAACTTTCTAAAAATATTCTAAATTATGATTTGTTTGGAATCATTAGGGCTAAAAACTTAAATATCGTATGACTGTTATTTTTGAGACGTAAATGCTAGCCCAGAACAGTTTTTAAATTAAAATTTGAAATTTAATAGAGTGCAGGAGCAAAAAGCGTTCTAAAATTTCGATTTGTGTGATACAGTTGGCATAGAAGCCTGGAATGGCATGGTGCTTACTTTTAAGATATAAATCTCTGAGATCCGTTTTTAATATGTTCGAAATTTAAAAGGTTAAAATGAGCGGAGGACATTCTAAAAACATGCTAAATGGTTTGCTAAATGCATAAAAATTCGGCTGTTTGGAACTATTAGAGAAAGAAACTTAAAATTTTGCATAGCTGTTACTTTAGAGGCGTAAATACTCGCTCAGAAAAGTTTTTCTAAAAATTCAAAATTTAACCCTTAAATGCATAGCGATGCATATCTGCATCACTTTTTATTTAACTTTTGGCAACCACTATATTTATATAGAAGTAGTGACCCTGTAAAAATTACATGGTTCGAAGATGATTTGGAGCCTGGGGTCACTTGCCCCACATCCCCTTCACATAAGATGGTGCAGGTTAAATGGAATAGCAAAATTCATAGCTGGTAGCATGTAAAAATTACAAAAATATGCTACTTAATAAAGTTAAAAATCTATCTTAAAATTTCAAGTGTCTAATCTTTAATTAATATAAGAGTAAAAAAATAATTCTAAAAAAATTGTTTATGCATTTAAGGGTTAAGTTTTACAAAATAAAAAAAAAAATATATGAAATAAGATATTTAGATTCTTACCTATTAAAATATTTAATTAATTTGTAATATTTTAGTTTTTACTTGAGACGCAGATGCGCAACATCAGAAAAGGTTGACGTATTATACGAAAAATGTATCTCTGATATTTTTCATTATTATTCCTGTGTTATAAATCTTTCAGAGAATCATATATAATTTTTCAAAACAAAATAAAAAAAACATGCATTTTAGCTCAGGCAATAGGGGATGGCAAAATTAATGGTAGTTCTGGAAATTGGCTTACTTTATGTTTTTTGGGTCGCTGAATCCGAATTTGTAACTTCTCCCAAAAATTTCCCCCGGCAACACCCCCCCCCCCCAAATTTTGGTAAAATGACCCCCAAATAGGTTTTTATTAAAAAAATCAATTTTTTATTGTTTTAGAGAAAAAGTGTCTAGAAATTCAGAAAGTAGACAAAATTTGCAACAAATAAGATATATGACATTATGACGTAGGATGAAGGGGGAGGGGAGATCTGCCTCGGAACATGCGCCGCTGTGCTGCGTGGACTAAGTTGCGCAGTTCCACTTAACCACTCACATCGTTTACATTCGCCCTCCTGTCTCCCCTCTGAACTGTCACTATAAGGTTTACTTTAAGTTTTTTGGGTCGCTGAATCCGAATTTTTAACTTCCCCCCAAAATTCCCCCACCTCCAGCCGCAATCCCCCAAAAATAGTTGTTTTTTAAATTAAATTTTTTATTGTTTTAGGGGAAAAGTACGTAGAAATTCAGAAAGTAGACAAAATTTGCAACAAATAGGATATATGACATTATGACGCAGGATAAACGGATAGAGGGGGTGCTGCCTCATAACATTCCCCGCGCGCTGTTCTCAAAAACCAAATTTTTTCAAAAAATCAATTTTTTGGAGGTTTGCCGGGGGAAATTTTGGTGGGAAGTCACAAATTCGGATTCAGCGACCCCAAAAACATAAAGTTATTCGAAATCCAGAACTAGCATTAATTTTGCCAGGTAAAATCCCCTATTGCCTGGACTTGCATAAATTAGTGCACATAGTGCCGCAATGTATGTTTCGAGGCAGCCCCTCCCTCCCCGTTGATCCTACGTCGTAATGTCATATATCCTATTTGTTGCATATTCGCAGGCCGTATACGCCCCTGATGAGAGTAAACGTAGCAGAAGGGCAACTCTGTTCGGATGGAGCGTGTGCTCTCTTATCTATATTCTTAGATCCTAGAAAACTTTCTTAAGAAATTCTGTAGTTCAGAGAATCGGAATCCACACCACAAAATTTCAATAATAAATTTCGCTTTATTTAAATACGGAATGTCTGTTTTTAAATAGAGCAAGTATTGCTATTTAAAACTTCTGGTGTGAATTTGGAATATCCGAATTAAAAGAATCCACTAAATTCGAAACACTGTAGTATATTTGGTAGTATATTTGCTACCATGGTGGGCATTAGATGGTCAGTTAAAAAGTGTCAATGTATTTTGAACTCATGGAGAGCAAATACGGTTTTTGAGAGAAAGAAACGGAAGATTCTCAGCCTATTATGTATTTTCTATAAATAAAATGTGTATTAAAGAAAATAGTGATAGCTAAAAAAGCTAAATTATTACAGCCTAAAAAGGGGTCGATAAGCAATTTTAAGTGGGGTCCGAATACTTTTCAACAATTTTATTGAGGTCCAGAGGAAAAAAAAAACACATAACTGATATAAGTACTTTGTACTTTTAAATTTTTACATGCATATACATATAAGGCTATTTCCATGCGAACTTGTCATGTCTATCCAGTGGCGCAGCCATAAATCCGCTCTGGGGGGGGGGAGGGGGTTGAGATGTTGATAATGGTGATCGCCGGTTACTTGAATCACCTGTTAATTGAATCAGTCTAGTTATTGAATGCTTTTTTTCTCGGTTAGTAGAATCACTTATTACGTTGGTTGTGATTCATTTAAACAGAGTTTACAATACTACAATTGCAAAACATAAAATACACCAATGAAATAACTATATTACTACTATGTTAGATTTATATAAAGTGTTTAAAATATGATGAGGAAAACGTTAAGAAATGGAAGAGCAAACAATTTTTGTACGGAAAATCAGGAACCCATTGCTCAGTCAAAAATACACACGGGATTTCACTCCAAGACAATCCCGAATTCTTGTTTTTAACTTAAAAATTAATAAAACAATTTTAGCAAAATTTTCAATAGACACACCTTGCATTGTGTCAGATGTAACAATACTACGAGAATTGGTGAAGTTTAATATCATCCGCGTCCAAGCAATGCTGAATTTTAGAATATAGTTGGCATTATTATATATGCGTGCAAAAATTAGTAAAATTTCGCCCGGCAAAACAGCTTTTTCAAAACTTCCATATATTTTACTTACCCATGATACTTAGTATAGGGTAAGTCTTGTAATTGTTTTTTTAAATTTCCATTGTTCTACAATTAAAATTTTCAATTTATTATTTTTACAGAATTGTCATTTTCTAGGCAATAAATGTTATAGACGATAACAATTTCTAGGCAATAAAAAATATATATAACGTTGGAAAAAGAACCAGCATGTGACGAAATCCTGTCTTAAACGGAAAAAATGTGTTGATCCATACAAAATGAATATAATACGTGTGAAAAGAATATAATACAGATGGTGCATATAATACGTTTACAACAGACGGTGTACCTGCTAAGAAAGGAACTTGTCTATAATGAACATTTCTGCTCTCCTATGCGATTCCGTCTTAGAAAATTTTACGACATAGCCATCAGGGGTGATTCTGTTCTGAATTTTCAGAAAAATTAGAAAAAAAAATGGTCATCATTCCGAAAACTCGGACATAAAAATATCGTGGATTTTGACAAATGGTCACCGTAAAAAATCAATTTCATCAATCGTTCACAGAAATAGATAATCAAAGGATCGTGGAGAAAACGCGAATTTCGTCAAAGGATCGCGAAAAAAAGAAAAATTTCGCCAAATGATCGCGAAAAAAAGAAAAATTTCGCCAAATGATCGCGAAAAAACACTAATTCCGTCTAAAGATCGTGAAAAAACTCAAATTTCGTCAAAAGACCGCGAGAAACACAAATTCCACCAAAAGATCGAGAAAACGCAAATTTTGTCAAAGGACCGCGGAAAACGTAAATTTCGTCTAAAGATCGCGTAAAAACGCAAATTTCGTCAAAAAATAGCAGAAAAACGCAAATTTCGTCAATGGATCGCGGAAAAAACGAAATTTTCATCAAAGGATTGCGAAAAAAGCCCGTAAATTTCGTTAAAAGATCGCGAAAAAAAGCAAATTCCGTCAATGGATCGCAGAAAAAAAGCGCAAATTTCATGAAATGATCGCGAAAAGACCCCTCAAATTTCGTCAAAGAATCACGAAAAAAACCGCAAATTTCGTCAAAGGATCGCAGAAAAACGCAAATTTCGTCAAAGGAGCGTGGAAAAAACACGAATTTCGTGAATGGGCCGCGGAAAAAACACATAGTTAATGCCGGGAGGGAATTTCCCTCCTCTGCTGTAATCTTTCAGAAAATTTGCTGTGAATTTCAAGATATCAAAATAAATATCGCAACCCGAGTCATTTTTTTTAAAAATGGAGAACACAAACATGAAAAAAGCTAAAATAAGTATTTTTTTTTGTCAGAACTCCTCTTACAAGACAATTTTTAATCGTAATGGCTTAAAAATCTCTATTTTGTAGAAATTCAGTCGGGCAGGATAGGGCTTATTAAGTTTTTGTATGAGCCAGGCCGAAATTTTAGATTTTATACCTAGCCAATAATTTTTTTGTGGAAAAAATGGAAAAACGGGCCGGACCGGGCTCGGGCCGAAATTTTCGCTTTTTATACCGGGTCGAAATTCTTTTCTACGGATCGGTTCGCGCTCGGGTGCTGAAATTTCGGCCTGTACGGACTTCTAACAAGAAGTTTGAAACTGAAAGAGACGTATAAAGCGTATGTTTTATGTTTTTGTCTGGAAGTCGATGGTCCATTATCGTTTCGAACGGAGCAAAAACAGAAATGCAATTAAAAAACTGTACACTGCATATAGTAATTAAACTCAAAGCGTCTCTATGGCAGAAAATGATCATTCTCTTAGCATAAGACATCTCGAAAATGTGATCACCGACCTTTTTCAAAACAAATGACTAGTTCTCACTTAGCCAATGCATGTAATATACGCTTTCACAGTTTTAAATACAACATTCGCCGTTTAATTGGATCACTTTGTTGAATTTAATTTCATTCAGCAAAGTCACAGATTCCAAATAAGCCAAAAAATGTTAATATTAATTTTGACTGCCGCTTATATGAATTAACTAGTGATTCATATAAGCGGCAATTATAGTAATTTTTGTAGCTCTGGGAGAGGTTTCAACCCTGAATCCCCCCCCCCCCTTCACTGCGCCAGTGAATTAGTTATTGAGTTATAAGCGATTTTGATCGCGTTACGACCGGTTTTTTCCCCTTTTTGTCGCTATCATGTCGTAAATTCGGTACAAAACATCCACTGTGACAATATCTTCTGAAAGATCTTTTGCCTTTATCAAAGAATGGAAAACGTCTTTCAGTTACTTACTTTTTGAATGACAAAACCTGCCTATTTTATGCGCTTCTGAATAAGAATTAATTAAAAAAAGTGTCTGAAAATCCCTTTGGATTTGAGAACAGCATTAACAAAAGGGCAATATACCCGAACTGTAAAGCATCAAGAGCGCCCATATGATTAATTTTAGGGGGGGGGGAGAAAAATCTCAACATCCTCCAAAGCTACCATACATGTTTGTAAATATTTAAGATACTTTACGTTTTTTCGCGATCTTTTGACGAAATTTGCATTTTTTTCGCGATCTTTTGATTAAATTTGCATTTTTCCCACGATTCTTTGACGAAATTCACGTTTCTCGTGATCTTTGAACGAAATTTGCGTTTTTTTCCGCGATTCTTTGACGAAATTCGCGTTTTCCTTTTGACTGTTGAACGAAATTTGCGTTTTTTGCGATTCTTTCACGAAATTTGCGTTTTTCCGTGATCTTTTGACAAAATTTGAGTGTTTTCCTGCAACTTTTTGACGAAAATTGAGATTTTATCGCGAACCTATGAAGAAATTTGTGTCTTTTTTGCGATTCTTTGACGAAATTTGTGTTTTTTCCATCATTCTGTGACGAAATTTGCCCTTTTTCTGCTATTCTTTAACTAAATTCTCGTTTTTTCCGTGATTGTTGAACGAAATTCGCGTCTTTTGCGATCCTTTGACAAAATTTGCGATTCTTTGACTAATATTGCCTTTTCCCCGTGATTATTGAATGAAATTCGTTTTTTTTTTCAATCTTTTGACGAAATTTGCTTTTTTTCGCGATCATTTGACAAAATTCCTACCTTTTCCGCGATCCTTTGGCGAAATTGGTGATTTTTTCTGGAAACTATTGACGAAATGGATTTTTTTCGGCGACCATTTTTCAAAATTTGCGATATTCTTCAGTGAAATGCTTTGTGTTTGAATTTTCGGATTGATGACCGATTATTGTTAAATCTGTCTCTAATTTCTCAGCGTTTTGTTTACGCAGAATCAGTTTTACTTGTGAAAATGGATCCTGTCTACAACGAAATCCTAGCTTATGCAGAAAAACTGTTATTGTCTTGTAGGAAAAAAACCCACACAGTAACACCTACTAAGATAAATATTGTCTAAAATGGAATTTGTTTCCCATCTTGTGTTTTTTCTTTTTGTAAGAAGCACCCTATTCGAAAGCACTAATTAAAAACTCATGAAAACAGAACCTGTCTAAAACAGAATCCAGCTTTAAAAGAAAAAAAAAATCATGGTATGACAAAATGAATTCTCAGTAATTATACCTGCTAAGACGGAAACCCATCTAAAACACAAAATTGTCCTGGTGCCTTCTGATCTTGTCGATGCAGGTTTTATTCTGCTTTGTCTTTACAAGATAAAGTCAAAATTTTCATATCTTGCAACTGAACTGAATTATAAAAAATCTAGGGGGGTATTAAGCCCCTCCTTGCCCCCCCCCCCCCCCCCCATATGGGCGCCCTTGTAAAGCATGCGCGTTTATATCTTTCCAGAAACATAAATATAAAAGAATTATATACTTTCCAAACATATCTGAATTAATGAAAGCTTGGAGGAAGTCAAAGACTTAAAAAAATGTTTTCTTACCATCTTTTTCATAATTTTCTTCTCTGAAGAGGGTTTAATATCAAACTAATACCTTAGCACAACAGCAACTGATGTGTGGAGTCTACTCTTCAAAACATGCATTTTGTGTTTTTCCTGGAATTCGAGGGCCCAGTCCCGTTTCCAAAAAAAGAGCAAGAAACAGATGCAATTAATTAAGACTCCAGACACAACAGAACATGTGTGGAGTCTACTCTTCAAAACATGCATTTTGTGTTTTTCCTGGAATTCGAGGGCCCAGTCCCGTTTCCAAAAAAAGAGCAAGAAACAGATGCAATTAATTAAGACTCCCAATGGTGCAGTTTTGAAGAACTCAAGGCGGCATTCACAGGGACAGGAAATGACCATTCCTTTTAGCCTACGGCTGATTTCCAATAGTGCGAAGGAATGCTGTCCTCGAAATGAGTGACCAGTTTTCGTTAAAAGCCTATATCTGTTACCATATGTTTTCCCCATTTTTAAAATAAAATACATTACCGCCGTTTAAACAAATCAAACTTTTGAGCAGGATTTGATTCGATAAAGCAGCGAATTTCGAATAAAATAAATATAATTCTAACTTTAGTTTTGTTTTAAATTATTTGATTCATAAAAAAATGGAAATTTCTGTATTTTTGTCTTGGCTCTGTGGGGGGGGGGGGGGTTTCCCCCCTCGCTGCGCCACTGGTCTATCACATACTACGATTTTTGGCTACCGGTATTTTAGAACGGAAAATGTGACTTATTTTATCGGAGATATCTCATCAATTGTATAAGGCGAAGCAAACTTTTCGAAAATAACGGTGGCCACCAAGCATAGCAATTTTCAGCTGCGTGACAGACATGACAAGTTCGCATGGAAATAGCCATAATAGAAAATAGAAAAGTCAGGTATTCGTTCTGAAAAATTACTACATATACACAAAATTACTACAGGTACACATTCTGAAAATTTTTACAGACACATAATAAAATACAAAAGGCAGGTATTCGTTGAAAAATTACGCTTGCGGCCTTGAGCCAGATATTTATACTTTGATTCAGGTGGTGAACAGCTAATGCGAAGAGTGTCTTCAAGGAGGGCGTCCGTTAATCTCGAATAATATTTGTTCTTCAAAAAATTCATTTTGGAGAGAGTTCTTTCAGAAACATATGTGGAACCAAATATAGTAGCCAGGTTAATAACTAGTTTTTTTTTTTTTTTTTTTTTTTTTCTCTCGATTTTCCTACTTTTATGAGGTATGCTTACCCAAAATTCTTCAGGGAATGTGCAGTTTTATACATTTGCAGTCTTGGAATCTTACTTCAAATTTCATCACACGATCTGATTGCACAGAGTAAATGGAGATCTTAAATCTCCTTACTCTGTGATCTATCCCTTGCAGCAGAAATACGTCTGTGATCTAGTTAGACGTCTGCACGGGCCCGGGCTTGGCCCGAGGTCCGTACCCGGGCTGGCGAAATGAAGGTAAACTTTCAAACGGGTCGGGCCGGCAGAATTAGGACAATTTTTTCAACGGGCCGGGCCAATAAAAAAATTTAGAGGGCCTAGCGGCGCGATATAAAAATTTTAACGAAGCCGATAAAATATGAACCATTTTCAATTAATATAACTTTTGCGAGAAGAAGTATAAATGTGCGTCATGAACCGATGAGAGTTTGACAAAATCAATACATAAATGTAACATATCCATCGTAGAGATCGGCATCGGACAGTTTCATGGTGTCTGATCCAGGGTTTAATTTTTTTCAGCACATTCGTGCCGGGCCGAGATCAGGCTTGCATTTTTTTCTACATGGTCATGCCAGGACGAAATTGGTCTTAATCGTTCTCAGGATGTATAGGGTAGGCATTATGTTTTGTAAAAGTATTAAGAGCGATAATGAATTTCTGTTTACAGTAGCTTTTGAAACAGTTACGTCGTACCTTAAGGTGGTCCTAAAAATTCACTGCTCAACAATGTGAAACTTTTCAACACATTTTCTGACTCATTTTTAACTGTAAAGGCATAAATTGAAAGGCCTGACCATTAAAGGTATTTGGAATAGAATAGCGTTTTCCATTTTTGATAAATTACTTACAGAGATATAAGATATTCTTGTCACGTGACTATTTTTTTATCCTTTCCCGTGCTATCGCTTCCGGAAATTCGATTCAAAACGCTAACTTTAGCAGTATTTTCTGAAAGATATATTGCTTTTACATTAAAAAATAGATAAAAAATTAGTCATTTACATAGCTTCTGAATAAGAATGCCTGCCAGTCTCACGCTTTTCCGAAAAGAAATTAATTCAGAAATGTGCCAGAATGTATCTTCTTTGGATTTGAGAAAAGCCTTAAAAAATAACAGAGAAATATTTTCACAAATCTACTTTTAATTATACAGCATCAAAAGTTATCATGTTTTTAACCCTTTATTCTAAACTACACTAATTTTTTAATGAATTCTTGCTTGAATTTTGAAACGTCTAAGACTGTAAATAATCATTAATGTTACTATTGCGTGTCTTCTGTTTTGCGAATACATAGTAATCTAAAATATACTGTAAAACGTTCCCATAAAAATGTCGATAAAAAACGGAATTTTTCTGTAGAAACTGAGTCGTGCCGGCCCTGTTTTCACTGATTTTTTGTACGGGTTGGGTCGAGAACTGTGAAACTGTAAGCGGGCCGGGCCAATATAGCTTTCGTTCGGGCCGGCTTAGAAATTCCGGCCCGTGAGAGCTCTACTAGATTCCAGGAAATGCAACTATAGTGCTGCCATCTATTTTAAGAATTTGGATATAATGTTTGTAGTGCTGCCATCTATTGTCTTTCGAGTGTTTTAAAAGCTAATGGAAATTTTCAATAAAAATGCGATATGAAGCGCGGATGTGACATAAATTAGTCAGGTTCATTAGGCTTCTTTTCTAAGGCTAGAATATATATAATAGCTCTATTTTTCACCAAGTCTAAATACTTTTTTAAAAAGGCTGTTTTTTAAGTCATCTATCTGTCCTACGTTTTCCGCTGAAACAAATTTGATATATATATACATTTTTTTAATTAAAGCTGATCATTTGTAGATGTGCCCGCACTAGCTATTTTTTAAAATATTTCCATTGTTATATTTTAATCTAAATTTATGAAATTTCTTCGAAATTATGCCAATCAAGGTTAAGATTTTCTCTCATAAATAAAATTTGCCAAATCAGATTCCACCAATAAATTCCACCAATCGGAAGAGCAATTGCACCAGTGAAAATGGCGTCATATTTTTTGCAAAAAAGTCAATGGTTTTCATAAATTTAAACATATTATAATGATACTGTTTTATTATTTAATTACGCACTTACTGCGGGGGAGCAGAACAATGATTATTGATTGAAAAATAATAGTAAGTAACCTGTGTAAATAAAAAAAGAGTAAATAATCTGTCATAGTAAGTAATATGTAAAGCGAAATGTTTCCGATGGCGAAAATGACGCCATTCGTAAAACAAAAGATGGATTTTCATTCATAAATATATATTATTTTATAGACGATTTCAGTCGTGACGTCAGTCATGATGCTTTGGTTGGAAACTGGCTCCAAACAAGCGGTTGCTATATTGTATTTTCTATTTTGTTTCTATATTATAGCTATATCTTATATCTATATCTCACACCTAAGTGTTTTAATACTTGATATGTAGAGGTAACATTTTCTATGGTTTATATTTAAAAAGAAATGAAGCATAGCAACCGTTTGTTTGGAGTCAGTTTCCAACCAAAACGTTATGGCTGTCGTCGCACTGAAAGAGCCTATGCCAGTTATACCTATGCCAGTGATGATGCCATATTCACTTACTCTTAGTCCTACACCCAGATAGACTGAAATCCTACTATTTACTTAAAAATTCTTGATATGCACAAAATAAAATATTTCTGGAAACTACATCATTTGCAATCAATTACAATAAATATTTAATGAAACCTAGGGAAATTAAATCAATTGCTTAAATGACGCTCTCATCTCGGATGGGATGAATGGTACTGATGGTGAAAATGATGTCATATTCGGAAGAAAGGGTGCATTATCATGTAAACTCCAAAAGTATGATGGTACATGGAAAAATTGGTCGAAACAATCAACTAATTAGTTAATATGTTTTCTATCCTGTAACGGAGTTACCATCAGGAAAAGAAAAAAACTGACATGTGTAAACAACAATTGCTTATAACTCAAATTCTAATTTATTTATCGAAAAAAAAAACTGCTCGATTATTATTAACGATTATCACTTCAATTTTTATACGTGCAAGTGTCATTCTTTTTCGTTTAGAAATGAGTCAGTAAATGTGCCAAAACGTTTAGCCCAGTGTTGAATTCAGGAGAAGGAGGGGGAACATTCCTCCCCACGGAACAATGAGATGTCCCCCCCCCCCAGAAGATTTCAGATTATGTGTTTTCAATGGTCAAAAACTCCCCCCCCCCCTCCGGAGCAACAGAAATCCATCCGGGAGAAAGTGCCTGAATTCAACACTGGTTTCGCGTTGTTGAACTAGTGAAAAGAGAATGTCCACCAAAGCAGAGGAATCTAATGAATAAATTATTCAGGAATAGTGCTGCCATCTAGTGTTCTAATTAAAATTCACAGTCTTTTACAAGAGTTTTCAACTTTTTTGCCATTGTAGTTTGCCTAACCTACCAACTTTTGCTCGAGCCTACTCCTTAGACAGGGAATTGGAGTAAAACGTTCATTAACATTGCCTGTGGCATAAATAAAAAGAGAATTAATTACTGTTGCCGATAGATAAGATAAACATAAGTGGCGTTAGATAAAATAAACAGAGGATCGATTCTGGTGTGGTCGGATCTCTGAAATCGGTCGGGAAGAGCCGCCTTGGCGATTATTTGCTATTCTGGTGTAGTAGAGTCGAAATTTCGCCGGTCGGAGTGGGTTGCTTTTTTTCCGAGTGCTTCCAGGCGGTCGAGATCGCAGTGGGTAGGGTTCGGAAAGAATTTTTGCTCTGTTTGGAGGGTTTGGGCGCTTGTTTAACATTAAAAAATAGAAAGAGGGCATAGTTTTTCAATTACCAGGTGTCGTAAATATCATGATTTCTTTAAAAATATAAAAAATATCCAATGTTTTTTTTATATTTATCAGATATTTTCAAAATAGTCAACTTATTAATAATTATAAATATTTTCAGACTTAATATAAATAAGAAATTAAAACATATTGCAGTTAGCATGAAAACTTAATAAAATATTATTCTAAATGTGTGTTTTTTTCTTTTTTGCTTCTCTTAAGTAACAAAATAGTAGATCAACTAAATGAAAACAAACCCAATTTGCTTTAAAAAAAAAAAAAAAAAAGCTGTAAGATTTAGTATTAAGAAAATTTTGTTATATAAAACACAATTTGAAAAACAAAATAATTTGTTTTAATTAAAAAAAAAATGAACATAATTGTAATTTTGTTGCTTTTTCAATCTCATAATGTGTTATGCATTTTAAATTGAGGTAAACCAAAATTAGAAAAGATCATTTTAAATGAAGATGTAAATAACTTATCTAAATTAGATAGTTTACCTTTCAGTGGGTGTCGTAAGAAATATTGTCTGACGTAATTATTATCATCTAAAAATTCAGCTTCAAATGTAAAGTTTCTTTTTAGAGAGAGAGGGAGGGGGGGGGGGGGGGGCAAAAGTCACTATCAGAGCAAAAGTTCTATATCTACAGAACGACACCGTTAATAACAGTCGGAAAATTCATTTACCCTTGTTTTCACTGAAAATATCAAATTTTGAAATAAAATATAAAATATCGAAAATATCAAACGTCTTGACATTATCAAAGAAATATCGGATATATATCATGGTATATCTCAAGGATAAGCTATTCGATTTCTAAATATACTCATATAAATATATATACTCACTGATATATATACATATATAATATATATAAAATAGTATTTTGTAATTAACAGGGCTCGGTGATATATATATATTATATATGGGTCACGTAAAATGAGCAAAAATTTAAAAAAAGTCGTGGCCACATAGTAACAGATTTTAATAAAATTTGATATACAGGTTCAATTCATATTCAAATAGAGCTCTGCAAAATATCTTCACAAAAAATAAATTATTTTAGCAGTTTTGGACATTTAAAAAACTTGTGATAAAGAATGGCATGTGTGCAATCGTCCAAAGTTGCAGGTTTGAAGTTCTGTATCTTGAAAACTATTTAACTGAAATGAATTTTTTTTTAATAATGTAACCTCTGAAAAATTATCTTCTTATTTATTGAGCAATAATAATCTGGTATCACCATGATTATTCTTTAATTGGTTGTAAAAATTGAAAATTTGTAAATTTTGAGAAAATTAAAAACGTAATAAAAATTAAAGGAATTCAAAAACATCCGAGAAATTAATGCCTGATGTAGTTTTACATATTAAGATCGAATTACTAAAGTTTTTAAGTTGCCATGTATTTCCTTCAACTTTAAAAAATTTTAGAAACTTTTAAAAAAAATGACAAAATCGTAATTTTTCCTCTTTTTGACAGGTAAAAAAAAAAAAAAATAATAATGAAGGAAATGTCCCACATTACAGTTATTTACACAGACATAAAGATCAATAAGTCCATAATCTGCTAAAAAAATTTCAAGCATGCCTTTTTGATTCCTAACGTCACAAAATTGGATTAAAAAAGGCAATATTAACTACATTCCATGAGCTTTTCTTTTAAATTCGCGCGCGTTTCTTAAAATATTGCACTATTTCAAGGTGAAAACCGAGAGGTTCTGCTCTCGAAGCTGGTAGACGGGAAGTGCTGGGTTCGATCCCAATCGCGCCCGTCGGCCTAATCGTTCGGAGTTTTCGTGGTTTTCTTCGAGCCGTGGATCTTCCATGCGTTAATACGGATTAGGTTCCCTTAGAAAGACCCCCACGGAGGGCACTCCTCCCGGGCCTATATCCCTCGGGTAGATAATTGGCCGTCAAAAATCAACCCAACCCTCAAGGTGAAAAAATTTAGTGCTGCCATCTGTTTTCTGTATGTGGGTTTAGAAATTAATATATAATTTTCTGCTCAATTGAGTTTTTTTTCTACTTTAATTAAAAATCTTCTTGAGGAAAAAATAAACTGAAAGCAAGTATAAAAGTTTTTATATTTAAAATATACACTGTTATCTATAAAATCAAAAGTATTAAAAGTTTTAAAAAGATTTCTTTCACGTCGAAACAAGTGATAGAAATATTGCATTTTATCCTCAACATTTTTTACTATTTACTTTTTTTTTCTCATTAAGGAATAAAAAAGGCAAGAATGAAAGTTTAAATATTTAATACATATACTTTTAGCTATAACATTAAGCAATTTTGATATTGTCAGAGGTGTCCTTCTTCTCAATAGAAACGTTGCATTTTTCCCTCAAATTTTTTCAAAAATAATTTTTTTCTCATTAAGGAATAAAAATACAATTACTAACTTACGTCAATCTGTTACTTATCATTCATTCCTAATTATAAATAATTTTTAATATAGTCTTTGCATTCTTAAGGCTAATAACCAAAATTGAACTTCAAGCATGTAGCCAAAACGACGATTTTGCATTCACTTTTAATATAAATTGTAATACTTAAATAAACAATCCTAAAATCTATTATTTTACATTTACTCGTAAATAGATATGATCTACTTACAAAATGATTTTCGTTAAAATCTGTGACATGTCTGCCACAGGTGATTTGCTCATTTTGTATGGAATGACCCATATATATCACCGAGCCCTGTTAATTACAAAATACTATTTTCTTACTTAAAGCTCTTTTACAGATTCTTTAAAAGTTCTTTGACTCGGAAATCTGTGTATTCTTTTTTTCTTGCAAAAAATGTCAACTAATTTACTTACAAATTTAATTCAGACCTAAAAAAAAAATACTTTCATTTTACATGGAAAGGTTTAAAGTTTAAACATGGAAAAATTTCTGAAATAAAAGCTTTGAAATAAAGGCTGAAATAAAATTTATTTCGGCCTTTTAAACAAACCAAAAGTTTCGGCAAAAAGACAAGACAATTCACATTTTTTTCTGTATAATATTAAAGCTGTTCTCAAATTAAAACTCCCTATTTTCTGACACATTCCTGAAATAATTTTTATTCGAAAACGCAGAAAATTGCTCGATGTTGTTATTCAGAAACTGCAAACTCGAATAGCATATACCATTTTTCGATAAAGGCAAAGGATTCTTCAGAAGATGCGGGCAAAGTAGGCATTTTGAACCGAAATTACGAAGGTGACTCCAGATAAAGGTCGTCAAAAGACAACAATTGCTTATAACTCAAGATAATACATTTATATACTTCAAAAATAAAAATAAATAAAGGCGCTTTTCGATTTCCAATCACTTCAATTGTCATAGCTGCTAATTTCATGCTTTTATGTTTTAAAATGAGTCTGTGAATGTACAGGGCCTGGTGAAACAAAAGAGGAGAAGACGAAGGCCTGGTATTCATTCAATGCCCCTTCCTATGCTGTCACAAAAAATTAAACGTGCTCTATGTCTTAAAATACAGATATGGATATATAAATACATATTTAGATAAATATATTATTTGTGTTTAATATTTCCCGACTCCAATAGCACAAAATATGCAGTATAATTTGTACAAGATCGAATTAGATTTTAAATATTATCTCTGTAAAATTTGTCCACCAAGTTCGACACCCCCTAAAATCAAAGAGGTTCAGTGCCACGGCCCAGTTGGAAGGGTTTTTTTAAACAGCCCCTGTGTTTGTGTTCGAAAATTTTGCGTTGTTGAGCGGAGAAAACAATACATTTTAGATCCGTTTCACAATAATAATAATAATAATAATAATAATTTAAAAAACATTTTATTATTTGTTAAAGTCTCAAATCTGTTAAAAAACTGGCTGCATTGGTATATATATTATGTAAACAGGGTTTACAAAAGTACATCCACAATTGATTTAAATCTATTAGTTAAATTAAATTTACGTATTATAAGCAGCACATATGAAAAGAGAGAATAGAAAACGAAACATTTCTGAGAGAGAACAAGCTTTTTAATTCGCCAAGCGAAGACACACCCTTTTCATTACGCAGCCGGACGTCACTGCAATACGCGTGTCTAAAATAGATCAGGAGAGGGGAAAAGCTATCTTATTTTCGGTAAAAGAAGGAAAGAAAAAAAAAGCTATTTGAACGATGTTTTGAGTCGAAAAGAAATAATTTAAAACGTGAGATTAGAATGCTGCATTACAAATAAAAAATAAATGTGATTACGACATCACATTGCCAAGCTGAAAATTAGAATTTCGTGTGGTGGCCAAATGTTTTTTACTTTTTTATTAGTTCTTCAGATTCCGAGTCACTTTCGCTATCAACAAATTCATAGTTTATATTATCGATATCACTCCCTGCATAAAAGTCGTCGTCCGAATCCAATAATATAACTTCCACCTCTGTACTTTTTAGACTTATTTTGCACGATCCGGCATTGCACTGAGTCTTTTCGAGGATCCTGGTTGGTCACTCACATTAAGAAACACAAAAACAATGCTCAAAATAAATAAAAACCAAACTTCAAGCACGTTGATTCAACGAATAACTAAACAAAATTGTCGCGTCGTCGCCTTGTCCGAGCGCCGCCACTCTGCGCAATGGCTGGCGGCTCTCCCCACTCCACGAAAGTCGATCCCTTCCCTAGTGACTAATATACCGAGTGTCCCAAAAATGACTGATGGATTTTAAAGTTCAATAGCTTGCAAACGGTGACAGATATTAAAAAATTCTTGCAGGAGGGTTATGTATGATGTCAGGATTTTTTTTTTACTGTAATTCTTGATTTTAGTACGAATTTCAAACAATAAATACGCTGAGAGCAATAGGTGCTCAGTCCGGACCCAATTTTTGGTACTTCGGGATCCATTCAATATATTTTAATCTGCTTTTTCCGCATGGAAGAAGAGAGAAGCCGCAAAATCGAGCCTGGATTTAGCGGTTATTGCTTGCAGCGCCATCTATCGATGCTATTTGTAACTAAAACTGAGAATCGCAGCATAAAATCTCCTGACATCTTACATAACACTCCTGCAAGAATTATTTTAATATCTGTCACCGTTTGCAAGTTATTGAACTTTAAAATCCATCAGTCATTTTTGGGACACCCGGTACATATTACGCGCCGCACAGTGGAGTATTTGACCCAAAAATACAAAAATTAAAATTTCGCCAACAATTGTAAAAATCATATTTTTTAATAGCTAACAAATTGGTGCATCGATCTATGTCTATTTTAGGAACCTGAGTTATATCCGGTAGCTCCTGGCATCAGCTGAAGAGGAAGTTTCTTTCTGAGAAGACGTTGTTTTTTGGCATTGTTGTTAGGTTTAAATGTAATTTTTTTGTGGCTCAAAGAATTGTTGAATTGAAACTAAACAGGGCTTACGTGTTTAACAAAGGTCAGATCTTAGTGTTAAACTATTTTTTAATTTAAATAGTTTCGTTTTTAATGCAATAAAAAAAACATTAAATGTGTAAAAGGGTTATTTTTAAAGCGTTTTTGGCTCTAATTTATACATATCAAAAGCTTTTTTAATGTGTGCCGCACTTTGCCCAGCCATGTTTGAATTATAATCGTATTAGTTATAGTCTTGAGTGTCAATTTCAGCAAAAAAATCTTCCGCATATTGTTGTCATTTTTTATATTTTTTTTGGGTGGGGGGGGGGGGATGATTATTTAAATGCTCTGTTTTACGGCCACCGAATTGAAGAGATAAGAACTATACATTGCAGGTTTTTAGCTCACAGGATATTACCAAAGAGCTTCTGCACCTACATATTCTGTCTGTATGTACGCACCTACATATTCTGTCTGTATGTACGCACCTACATATGTACGTATGTAGGTACGTACATACGCACGCAGCTCGATATTTTTTTATAGAAATATCCGATCGCCTTCCAATTGTATATACTTATTTATTGAAAAAGGGTTCCCTAATTAGTTCTTGGGGCTCATGTGTGTAACATAAGGAGAGAAAGGAGGGAATTAAGCCTTTCGAGGGCGGTGTCCTTTAAAAGGGACACCTAATTTTAATTCTAAAACTAACAAACGGCACCAAGAAAATTTAATTAAAATTTTCTTTTTATAATGTACGTGAAAATAAGCAACTTCATATTTTCTGATAACCCCGTTTATCAACTAAAAAGAGCAAGTCATAGAGTAGCGAGACCCTACAACTTCTTCTTCCAGCAAGGTCTGATGGTAGTCCCGATAAAAGCCAAAAAGAGAGTGATGAAGAAGAGTTCTGAAGAATCATTTTGAAACTGGTAATATATTAAATACATTCAAAAATTAGCAATCTATTCTATATAGACTCCACTTTACTGAACCTACTATTAAATATAACACTATTAAACATAAATTAAGTGCAATAATTATTATTAAATGTAATAAGCATTATTAAATGTAAATAATAAGTTTTATATATAGTAAAATTAAATACATTTAATTAAACATTAATAGTGAATAAGACAAACCTATCAACAATGACTTTCCTCTTAAAAACAGTAAATAGTTAAGGTTACAAGTCGCTCAACTTCCGAACTCCCTTCGGTAATGTTAAGTCAATGTACATGTGATTTATTCGTCTTTTTAATATATCTACTTAGTAAATTAATATTTTAACATCTGTTTTCTTTGTGCTCTTCTTAAATGATGACTCTTTTTTTTCTTAATTGTCCAAATATTTCTAAAATGTATATTTATTATTATGTGAAGTGTTAAAATCTTACTTACACTTCGTCAGCTTTTTAGATATAAAATATTAAACTAAGCTATGGATTTGTATGTATACTAAATACTCTCATAGTATGCTAAAAGTTAGTTCCGTGAAACGCATAGCGCAGTTAAAAATGTCCATTCAGCCATTTCCGTGAATAAACGGAAATGTACTTGAGAACTTTGTCAGCCATGTATATGATCTATAGAATGTATCCACACCAAGTAATATTTAAAAAATTGTTCTATTTTAAAGCGCCTATCACAACTACAAACGCACTTTCAGCAATTATTGGTCATAGACTTCAATAGTTAAATTTATTCTTCAGCCATATTCTTTTGTGTGTCCCTGTAAATGCACGATATATTCTATGCACACCATATTCTACAATAAGAGCCTTAGTACACCTTAGTGATGAATATAAATTTCAGCACGTTTAAAAGTGTGATATTAAAATACAGAGCAAACGATTTTTCCCATAGACCATAATGTAAAGGAATTCTTTTGGGTGTCTCTGTAAATGAACCGTAAAGGCTATAGACTTCATTTACAATACCAAACATGCCATAGTGATACCCGATAACATCTAAGAATTTCAAGCCAATCGGACTATATTTACATCGAAAAATATTTTTGACCAGAATTTCGGGTCAAATACTCCACTGTGCGCCGTTTCGCTAGAACATTTTGACACAGCTTCCCCTTCGTCCAATTTATTTATTGAACACATACATATGACTTGTGTGTTTGACATCAAAGCCCGCTTATAAGTCATCGTCAATATACAAGCACGAGATAGGACAAGGAAATTTACAATAGGGCATTTTGGTATGACGTCAAAAACATGGACACCAAAATCTCCTATCTGCGCAATCTACTGCCCATCTTGTGACGTCTTGTGAGCATCTTTTTAGTGTACTTCTGTTTACCATATTGGCTTCTTTATCTCACTTGATAGCATTGCCAAGTGTGCTATAATTTATCCACATTTTACGCAGGCTTAAAGCGGTTTTAGTAAATATCGCGTTTCTCGACTCCTTTCAAGGCAGTAATAATAATGATAATACTGAAAATAATGTTTTTTTTGCTTTTCCTGGGATTAGAAAAAGTCACTATGAAATAACGTACAGCAGACATTCAAAGTTGTTGGCTGCCTTGAAAATAGATGCTTTAACAGAATCAAAAAGAAAAAATTTCTGGATATGCAAAGATCATTTTATTTCTGGTTTGTTTTAATCTTTTTGTTAGTATTTAATGTGGTATGAAGATACTAAATTGTTGTTGTGCTTAAATGACGACAATTGTCATTAGTTTATCATGTGTTACACATTAAAGTGGAACACTTTTTTTGAAGATCACCATAAAAAAAAAAAAAAAATAGAACACTGGACCGTTTCGTATTATGTAAAATTGATCATTGATAAATTTTCTCCGTATCTTCAAATTCCCGCATTGTTTTTAGTTTTATAAATATTCCTTGCGCTTTTTTGAATAATTGTTTGAGTTTTTTCCTTCTTAAATTTTTTTTATCTCTCGCCAGTTATAATTGTGTGAAAGAAACAACAACTCTTAATAGTTTGACCAGTTTTTTATTCTTGAAAAAAATTTAATGTGTTCAATCCTTCTCTCTACACTGCACTATTATTTAGCTTTCGTGTTATGCTAGCTTAAATAAAATATTAAGGCCAAAAATAAATTAAACAATTTTTTAATGTGTTTGATTTTATAATTTTTATTGCAATGTAAAATTGATGGAAAAATTCATAACTAAAATTGTCACTTTGATCAGATTTGGGAACTTCTTCAGTGTGCTTACCAGCAGTGAGTAGTTTTTCTAAAAAGGCTGGTGGAATTTTACATAGCCTTTATAAAACTGCAGGGTATAGCAGTAAACAGAAGAAAATTGTTCATTTCCATGTTTTCCATTTTAAAAATGTAACCATGGCTTTAAGTTCTATATTAAACTTTCCTTTGCTGTATAATGTATAGCTATCAATCTTAATTTTTTATTAAAATGTTTCCCTGAAAATGCATTGTAGTAAATGAATTATATTTACTGTTAGGATTGGCACATTCATCAGGCAAAAAGGGTGGTTGCCCAGGGCCCTGTGGCTATTGGAGTCTTGTTATGGGCCTCAATTAATGTTTCATCTGTATAAAATAATAGTTTTGCTCTAAATTTGCTTTTAAATCTTTCTTCATCGGAAAATAGTGAGTATTAACTTTTATTTCTTACAGTCAAAATTTATTTTATTCACGGGAAATGTATCAATTTGATGATTCTAAAATTAACTGTGAGTTATTTAATTAGAAATGCAGATGTTATTAAATAATGAGATATTAAATAAATAAATGTGTAATCCTCCCTCCCCCCCCACCCCTAAAAAAAAAAAAAATTGATAATATAAAATTTAACTTCTGTTAAAATGAACAAACCTGTTTTTTAAATAAACAGTTTTTACTATTAGTTATTATTACTAGGTACTATTAATAAATCCCTTATTCTTTTTAAAAATTTGAGATGCTATTTTTCTGAATTTCTTTAATAATTGTTCAGTAGTACTAGTATAATTAAAACTGTAAAATCTAGAATAGTATGAATTTTTTTCACCCCTCCCCGCCTTTTTCCAGACCAAGGGTGGCTTAAATTAGAAAAATTCATAATTTTTTTTTTTTTTCAGAATGAGTTTGAAAAACTTTCAAAATCCATAAAAGTTTTAATACAGAGTGTCTGGAGAATCTGCTGGTGTCAGGATAGATGCACATTTTACGATGTTTTTTGCTCTCAGGGGAACACAGGTGTGTAGTTCTGTATAAAAAACGACTACCATTTGTGGTCTTCTGCAAGAAAGTGGAATTTCTTCCAATGCCTTTCAACTATGTGCTATTTTTGAAACTCGTCAATCAGGAACAGTCGTAAATGTTTACTCGACCAGTAAGTAATAACTTATTATGACTGACTGTAAGTATGTAATTTTTTAATACATTTTCTGTTCCCTAAGAAAAGGGAATTTTAAAATGCATTCTACATTGTTCATGTTGTTTTAATCAGTTTATTATGATTCTTATAATTTATTTATTTATTTAAATTATAGAATGTTTTCAATGGGACTTTTTCAAGAATTATGCGTATGCTTGTTGATTACTACCTGTTGACCCCGCTTTCACTTTTGTAAATATCCTGTTAAAGGACTTTTTCATGCTTGTTTTTGATGATATGCATTTTCAGTAATAGGTACTTGTAAGTATGATGCTTGTAAGTAAGTTACTTTTCTAAACACTACATTGTATATTTATAAATATTGTTTTATATAAAGTCATTTTTCCCATAAAATGGATCTGCATCTTAGAGAATCACTTAAAGCTATGTCAATTTGTAACACAATAATTATAATTTATTATAATTAATTTTTTAACCAAGGTTTCTTTCGCATTAGCTTTCAGATTTATAAAATTGTGTTAAATGATCATTTTTTTTTTTAAAGCGTGTAGTTATGTATAAGCAAGCTATATTTTATAAAAACATTAAGTGTCAAGGTCAAAATTAGCACTAGCTATTGGCCACAGGGCCAGTGAATGAGAAAAAGTGGCTATTAAAAAATCGGCTGTCATCTGCCACTTTCCTACAAGGAGAGAGTAAAATTTTTTTGCATTTCATCATGTTATTCTATTTTTTCTGGTTGCAGTATGTTTATATTAGCATATTTATTTGTGCTATTCAATTTTAGATTAATACTAATAAAAATTTTAACAAAAGTTTACTGCTTAGTATTTTTAAATAAAAAAATGGCTGCTAGTTTAAAGAAAGTGGCCACTTATAAAACTGGTACTACTGGCCACTGGCCAGTAATGAAATTTCCCTGTTTTGACCTTTAATTAAGTGTATGAGTATCATATTAGAGAGGAACAGTTAATCTCTTCTCTCCCCGTGCACACACACTCTTTTCAAGGAATTTGATGTTTCAAAAAATGTGTCACAAGCTATAAAAAAATATTCTGAAATTACACTAAAGCTAAAATAACTTATCAGATTTGTTTAAAATAAGATCATAGCATTAAATAAGAAGTTTAAGGTTCATAAAATTATTTCATAAACCCTTGATATAACAATATTCTGAAAATCGGGTACTTTTATCATCTAATGACTGCTTTGGCTAGTTAAAAAAATATATATTTGAATATAATTATGTAGATTGCTTCTTAGTTGTATACTATAATATTAAATTATAACTCTCCCCATTTCAATGAAACTTTTGAAATGGTGTCCCTGGATAATTATAAATTATAATTTAATATCAGCTTAGTAATTATCAGACTGCATATATATATAATCATTTAATGTTACTAATATTGAAATGTATTATGATTATATCAAGGTTATAATTTCATTTGCTTAATAATTATTAAGCTGCATATATTAGTCTATTTAATATGAAATAATCTAAAATGTATTATCTATATTATTAACATTATAACTTCATTTGCTTAATAATTATTAAGCTGCATATGTACCTAATAATGTATTCGATTTAATATTTACTAATGTTGAAATAATCTAAAAAATGTATTGCCATTATTATCAAGGTTATAATTTAGGTTGTTTATTTACAATTTTTTAAAGTGAGATGAATTTTTTATTTAATTAGCATAAGTTATTGAAATTATCAGACGCATATGTGTATTTTAGAATTCTGTTAAAATGCATCAATATCAATATAGTAATTCATTTTTAAAGATCTCTGAGCTCGAAAATAAAATTTAGTGACATTGTTTGTTTTGTTCAGTCAATGTTTGTAATTTACTTTTCAATGTCTCCACAAATTAGAATTAATATACATATCCAGCAGTGGCGCATCCAGGATTATGCTTTGGAGGGGGCTACGAATATTTTAGAGTCCTATATATGTCCAGATTTGGCCTGGCCTGCTGCCAAGCTCTTTCTTTCATTTGATTTGATAAGCCGTGCCGGATGAGGTCCTGACTTAAATTTTTTCTGCTGACTTGAGCAGAGTCGGATAAAGCTCTGGAAAGTTTTGGTGGGGCTAATTCTGAATGCTTTTAACATATTACATAATGAAATAACTGTACTAAAATATATCTTAGTTTTTGTGATTTTTTGGTGTGTTTCTGCATCTGAATAGTTTTACATTGTGTTTGCAATCAAACAATTTAAAGTTTTATTATTAATTATCAAAATATTATGAAGGTTAAAGATAGCAATAAGTTGCATGGGGTATTAAATTTGGTACTTCTTAGTTATCCCGTTGACCAAATTGCTGTCACCAAATTGTAAGATTAAATGCCAATAATGGCCATTAAAACCATTAATTCGATGCTTTATTTGTATTTTTATTAATGTTTTACTAATTTATTTGTTCTTTCGTCATTTAAAATAAAAATTATGTCAATGTGTATAATTTTGGCAAGTGGTTTGGCGATTTATATAATTTGGTGAAATTGGTCGACAGGATAATTAAGAAGTACCTTAAATTTTTAAGTAAATTTTAAACATGCTAATATTTTGATTTCATAATAAATAAAAGAGAAAAAAAAATATGTGTCAAAATGAATATCTTTTCAAAAATTCTGATTTTTTAAGGACCTATTAAAAAATAACTCTTCCATAATTAAAAGAAAATTAAATGTCTAGTCTGGGAGGGGTTTCAGCTCTCTCGTGGGTGCACCAATGATATCCAATGCCATAAAAGGCTATAGTTTGAAAAGAGTCTTCTAAATTTTTGCATCACTGAATTCTTTAAAATTCGTTACAGAAAAATTCAATGAAATTGGAAGCCATGCTTTTAGATTTAGCTTACTGAATTTATATTTTCCCTATAATATATTTTGCAAGTAAAGGGTAACTTCATACTTTATTTTAAATATGTGAATTAACTAAGAAATTTTAAGTATATCACATGATGTTTTTTTTCAGCTCAGAAGATTAATTTTGAGATGTTAATGCTAATAGCTATTGAATCAGAATTTAGTTCAAAAGTGTGTGGAAAAATTTAAGTGACCATAGTTGCCACAGATATCATTCATATAATTTGGTTATTTTCTTAAGTTGTAATTAGTATACAGTTTATAAGCTAAGTTCAGCATAGAAAATAATGATTCTTATTTGTAACACATATTGCACATCAGCTGTATTATCTCTTCCTACTCCTTAAAAAAAAAAAAAACCTTTATAAATAATTGCATTTTATTCAAGCCTTCTATTTGTGGAAAGCATATTCTCATATTTTTTCAATTTAAATTATTCTACAATGACTATTATACTCATGCTGGCTAAACTATTTAATGCTTATTAACAACTTTAGAGTATTTTTGGTACTTTTATGTTAGTCATACACAAATCTTGCCAATAACAGCTTTTTTTTTACTAAATTAGAAACAATATTTTGATGATAATTTTATGGTATTTATTTTTCTCTGTATTTTAATTGAAATGGGTGAAAGGCATATATATTTGAAATGTATGCAACATGTATTTTAAATGAAATGAGTGAATGACTTATATTTAAAATTAAATGGATGCAATGCGAATTATGCTAGTTATGCAACGATGCTCGCAAACTAATATTAAACCAATGGCAACTTTCTTTATAAATTTCTTGTTTACATTTCAATATTTTAAAATGATTTTTGTTTTGCATGAGATATTTGAGGTCAATGTCTAATTTGGTATCTTTTTACTCTTTATTTCAGGTACAGTTTTTCAGAGGAAAATTTCAGTTTCAGATCCTGTTCCAAAATTAAAAGTGCCCTCAGAGAAAAAAAACTGCACATAAAAAAAAGGTAAAGATATTTGATTAGATATTAGCCTCAGGTAACCTAGGCCTAAAAAAAAATTCAAAGTATCGAAATGCAGATAAGAATTTTGAAAAGAATACTGCCATTAGTTTAACATTTAGTTTGTGTTCTCCCATTACTACTATCATAGGCTCTTATTGTGAGGCGACTCATAGCCATTTTAACATGAAAACTAGCCTCACTTATCATTTTTCTTATTTGCATTACATTGTTTATTCAGATGTAGCCCTCTTTTTATTCACGATCTCCCCCCTGCCTGAAAAAAAAGTAAGTTGTACCCGTTAATACTTTAAAATAATTTTTACTTTTTATTTGTACTTGTTTGTAATTTTTACTGTTTATTTGTACTTTATAATAATTTTCTGATTACAATAAATGAGTCTGTTCTTAATTTTGCTTTAAAAAGTTGTAATATGCATTTAAACAATGTTCTGGGGGCAATTGTAAGACATTTACTTCTATCTTTCTTCTTATTTTTTAAAAAATGTCTTAAGGTTATATTACACTTTCAAATATATCATACTTTTTTGTTATCTCTTGGCATGTGACATAATGAGATATCATCATCAACAGCAACCATTTTCAATCCACTGCTGGATGTAGGTCTCCCCCAGATTTTTCCAATGTTTCCTCTTTCCTGTGTAGTGCCTTAGTCATCCAATTTACACCGGCTACTTTTCTGATTTCATCACTCCATCTTACTTGAGTAAATACAGATACTGAATAATTTTAAGCTCTATTTAGATGTGTTTCTAATTATATAAATATTTAACACCAATAGTCCAAAAGCTATTTTGTCTTGCCTATATTCTGCCCATACAGTAAGTTTCTCTTACTTATGAGTAGTAAATACAGTATTCTAAATGTATTATTGTAATGTTTTTAGAAATTTTGATGTGTAAACCATAAATGTTTTCTTTTTAATAGAACAGGAGTGTAAATCACTTGCATTTCTGATGTCTTCAAATCTGCTGTTATTCTTAGCAGTTTGAATGAGGCTTATTTCATTTTGTCTCACTAAATAGTATTTACCAATTATTGTTTATTTCAATTGATCAAATTGATCAACTGAAATTTTCTTTCCTCTTTTTTTTTTTTTTTTTGTTTAAGTATGTCAAGAAACATGCTTTTTAATTTTGATGTACTATTTATTACTTTTTAATTATTATACGAACTGAAAATTATTAATTGATTATCCCACTTCTTTATAAAATAAAACCTGTCTTAATAGTTAACAATTTCGCTAGTTATACAGTCTATTTGGTACTTAATGTCCCAATTATTTCTATCCTGATCTTTGATCAATGAAATGTTTACTGCAATGCTAAAAAATATTTTTAATTTTATACCAGTAGTTTAATATGAGTTTTATTTTATTACTTTATTGTATAACAGTTATTTGTTCATTTATTTTAAGTATATATTGGTGATTTAATAAAATAGTTCTTAAAAGTCTGTAATTTTCAAATGTTATATTTTTAAAAAAGCTCACTTTACTATTGACACTGTTTTTTCTTTTATTTTTCAAATGTTTCAATTTACGTGATTTTCATTTTGTGTCAACTATTATGCTTGGCAACAATGGTGTCCATATAACAGAAAAGTACCGTCTATTTTTACTCAATTTTTACAAATGCTTTATCTTTCTTTTAAATTAAAATGTAAATATCTGTTTCTGCAGATCAATAAAGTTTTCTGCAAAGTATAGGTGAAAATTGGCGGTCGCCACTCGCCACATGGCAATTAAAGTTGTAGAAGTGGCGATTAAAAAATCAGCCATCATTCGCCACCCTAGTCGCCACTTTCCAAGTGGCGATAAAAAATCTGTTATCGATTGTCATGTGAAATATAGCTTTTTTCATAAAAATATGCATTTCTACTTTGGTTACATCTAATTAGCAAAGTGGTTGATTCTTTTTGTTACCAGATGCAAGCAGAATACAACGATTTAGCTGTATTTTCAATATTTCCGCTTTTCGCCATTGCTCTTCAGTTGGATTATTTTTTCAAGAAATACAGTTTTATTCTGCAAAATATATTCATCAGCTTTGACTCCACATGCATTTCAAATATTTTATTCCTTTTTTTTTTTTCACCGGGTGCAAGTGGATTTTAAGGACATTGCAGTATTTTCAATATTTCGACTCCTGCCACATGCTCACCAGTTAGATTATTTTTCTTCATGAGATACTGTTTAATCCAGCGGAATACACTCATCAGCTTAGATTTCAACTGTATGTAATGTGTGTAGTATATTAATAACACATTTACTTATTAAATAAAATCCAAATAACATTTTATTGTGCTTTATTTGATATTTTTTTAATTGTATACACCTAACTGTTGTAATTTTGATTTAGTTATTTTTTACATAAAGAAAGTAATAGTAATTTAAATTGATAATAGTGTTTATGAACATATACAAATAATCTAAAGATATATTCTAAAAAAATTAATGTAACAGATTTTGTGGTTTTAAAGTAATTTTCTTGAATTTTGACTGCTACCCTATTCTTATCATGAATAGTTGGCTGGTATAACACTCTGACTTGTAGAAAAATATGTATATATACATCGATTATAATTTATGTAGATGTCAAGAAAGTTTGAAACATTATAGTGGCCACTAACTTTAAAAAGTGGCCACTAATGAAACTGAGTCTACCGGCCACTGGCTACTAACTCAATTTCCCAGTTTTCACCTATACTGCAAAGCATTGTGTCAATGTTATTTTATTTATTATATGTAGTAATCATTATATTCAATAATAAATTTTGTTATGTAATAATCAGTGGCGTGGCGTCCAGTCATCGCTGGATGCGGCAATCACCAAGCAATATTTTAAAACTCTTAATAAGCTTTTAAAACTCTATGATTCAGTTTTAGCAGAACATTTGGAGTTCATGTATAAATGAAGGTAAGATTTAAAGTTTCTTTTTTGAACATTCAACCATTGAATTTTAGAGTTAATAATTTTTCACCACAAACTTAAATAATTGCGATGACCACCGAAAATTTTCACGCCACGCCACTGGTAATAATATTTATAATATAAAGAAGTTTTATTTTGTTTCTGTAACTTGTACTGTCAAATAAAAGAAATTTATTAAAAATTTGTTGTTTTCATTTAACAGTTTTAATTATCTATTTATTTTTAATAACAAAATGGCTAAGATATAAAACAATGAAAAAATATTCTCATTTTTAACACTTTCAACATGGTTGAAAAGTGTTTATTCAGTAAGTTGAATAGTTTTGGTTTGTCTATTTTCCCACTTTCTAACTCTCATAAATATACTGGGATCGCCATGTAATTATTTAATGTTAATGAAGTCCATTGTGTGCTATTTAAATGCAAAATTCAATAAATATAATGCATCAAAAAGTGTTATGGGACTAACAAGTGCTGAAAATGGACTTTTACTCAGTTATGTTTTTTTAAATGGCTCATTAATATATTTCATTTCATTGTATGAAAAAAATAAAGTTCTTATTAGCTATTGTTGGTGAGAATTTCATAATCTATGCCTAATTTTTCATAATTATTATTTGTGTGTATATTCCTTATACCAGTGGTGCAGCCAATATACTTATTTGGAAGGGGTTTTGGAGAATTGTTACTCCTTGCATGATACAACATCTGACAAATAAAAACCAATGTGGGCTATTTCGAAAATAAATATGTGCATATTTTCTAACATTCACCCAAGTACGAGGAAGAAAACATAGTATGTTCATTTTAGACCTAAACTGAAGGGATTAAAACAATTTCCAGTTTTCTCCTATTTAATTCTGAGTTCAACCCCCTGACCACAGGTCTAAAACTTTAAACTGGAATTGTGACCTTAATGTTCAACAAAAATATTAAGTGTAGTTACTCATTTTACTCAGAATTTTAAGCTCTACAACATTTGTATTGACAATGTTTTTGACAGAGTTAGTTGTTTGGAGAAACTGTTATGGTATGTAAAAAAATGTGTTTTTTGACTGTAATCTATACATATTTCCTAACGCTCACCTAGTACAAGGGGGAAAACATAGCACATTCATTCTAGACCTAAACTGAAGGGATTAAAATAATTCCCAGCCTTCCCCTAATTAATTCAGAATTCAACTCCCTAACCACTGGACTAAAAGCCAAAACAAACAAAATAAGTTTAGCATTAATGTGTTTAAAGGCTTCATAGAAAAGCCGCTGTAATCTTCAAAGAGGAAAAAAAAAAAAAAGAGAGTGGGAAAGAACAATAGTAGTAACATATAAAAATAAAAAGGATTTTTAAACATTGATAATGATATCATTATCAAGGGGGGGGGGGGGGGTGAGGAATGATAACATATGATACTGTAAGTGAGGGGGGAAGGGCTAAAATTACCTAAATATTGCTAACGTTATACATGTACAACCCCGTACACATTAAGGTACCATTTGATTATTCCGTCCACCAAAAAATTGTCATCAAACTATAAGATTAAATGCCAATAATGGATGATCGTAAATGTCATATTCACTGGACATTAAACATGATACAAGTGTTTGTTATGTCATCAAGTGATTTTTAATTCTACTTTTTTTTTGTTTTTTATTAATGTTTTACTAATTTATTTTTTCTTTCGTTATTTAAAATAAAATTATGTAAATTTGTATAATTTGATGAAATTGGTCGACGGGGTAATAAAGTAGTACCCACATTAATAACACACTGATAATTTAATAATTATTCCTCACATTAGCCATATTGCTGTTAACATTTTCTTTCATTAAATTTGTGTTGAAATAAAGATTCCTTTTATAAAGCCTTGAAACAAATTATAAACGTTTTGTGCTACGTATGCTTTTCTTTACATTGGTTTTTACATATTTTTATCGTAACGTAAGTTATTTTTAATACATCTTATCAGTTTTTTAAATACTCTGGGAGAAATTTTAATTTTGAAATGCAACCTCCTTTTGCTGCTGCAGTGTTTATACAAATCTACATTTTTTGGCTGATTTGCATGATATAAGGGCTGTGCATATATAATCATTTTAGGTTGGGGTAGAAGTCTGACACTTGGTTGTCATAAGATATTTCTGGGGAAAAGGGTATTGTTTTTTAGCTCACAGGCTATCAAAGCCTGAGAGCTAATGTGCCCGCCCGCTCTGTATGTATGTATGTATGTACGTAACGCGATAACTCTTGATAGAAGCATCCGATTAGCTTCAAAATTTTTTCCTAGGTTCATTGTGATAAGGCGCATCCCTGATTAGTTTTGGGAGTTCATTGGTTAAGGATAAAGGGGGAAAAACGGGGTTAGTCCAAACCCTTAATTCAGATAAATGGGTTTTTCATGCAGAATGATTCGATTTTCTCCGAATTTGGTATACCGGTTTATTAGGTTAAGGAACTTCCCTGATTAGTTTTGGAGGTTCATTGGTTAAGGATAAAGGGGGAAAAGGGGGGTTAGTCCACCCCTTAATTCAGATAATTGGGTTTTTCATGCAGAATCACTCGATTTGCCCCGGATTTCATATACCGGTTTAGTATGTTAAGGAACTTCCCTGATTAGTTTTGGGAGTTCATTGGTTAAGGATAAAGGGGGAAAAACGGGGTTAGTCCAACCCCTTAATTCAGATTAATGTGTTTTTCATGCAGAATGATTCGATTTGCTCCGAATTTGGTATACCAGTTTATTAGGTTAAGGCGCTTCCCTGATTAGTTTTGGGAGTTCATTGGTTAAGGATAAAGGGGGGAAAACGGGGTTAGTCCAACCCCTTAATTCAGATAAATGGGTTTTTCATGCAGAATGATTTGATTTTCTCCGTATTTGGGATACCGGTTTATTATGTTAAGGAACTTCCCTGATTAGTTTTGGGGGTTCATTGGTTAAGGATAAAGGGGGGTAGTCCACCCCTTTTTATTCAGATAAATGGGTTTTTCATGCAGAATGATTTGATTTGCTCCGAATTTGGTATACCAGTTTATTAGGTTAAGGCGCTTCCCTGATTAGTTTTGGGAGTTCATTGGTTAAGGATAAAGGGGGAAAAACGGGGTTAGTCCAACCCCTTAATTCAGATAAATGGGTTTTTCATGCAGAATGATTCGATTTTCTCCGAATTTGGTATACCGGTTTATTATGTTAAGGAACTTCCCTGATTAGTTTTGGAGGTTCATTGGTTAAGGATAAAGGGGGCTTAGTCCAGCCCCTTAATTCAGATAATTGGGTTTTTCATGCAGAATCATTCGATTTGCCCCGGTTTATTATGTTAAGGAACTTCCCTGATTAGTTTTGGGAGTTCATTGATTAAGGATAAAGGGGGAAAAACGGGGTTAGTCCACCCCCCTTAATTCAGATAAATGGGTTTTTCATGCAGAATCATTCGATTTGCCCCGAATTTGGTATACTGGTTTATTATGTTAAGGAACTTCCCTGATTAGTTTTGGAGGTTCATTGGTTAAGGATAAAGGGGGAAAAGGAGGGTTAGTCCACCCCTTTTTATTCAGATAAATGGGTTTTTCATGCAGAATGATTCGATTTGCCCCGTACTTGGTATACCGGTTTATTATGTTAAGGAACTTCCCTGATTAGTTTTGGGGGTTCATTGGTTAAGGATAAAGGGGAAAGGGTGGCTAGTCCCCCCCCCCCCCATTAATTTATATAAACGGTTTTTTCATGCAGAATTATTGGCTTTGCTCCAAATTCGGTATACCTGTTTATTATGTTAAGGAGCTTCCCTGATTTGTTTTGGGAATTCATTGTTTAAGGATAAAGGTGGGGGGGGGGGTAGTCCACCCTCTTAATTTTGATAAATGGTTTTTTTTTTGCAGGATTATTCGATTTGCTCCAAATTCGGTATACCGGATTATTATGATAAGGAGCTTCCCTGATTAGATTTGCAGGTTCACTGGTTAAGTATAAAGGGTGAAACGGGGGCTAATTCCCCTTCACTTATTTTTTTGAGGGGCATTATTCTTTAAAATAAGAGTATGATATACAATTAGTGTGAATAGCCTGTGAGCTCAATGCCATCAGTTTAGTTGGGCATTTTTCTTTTTTATTGAAATTGTTATTTATTTATCCAAACAATATATTTTTTTGTTATTTATTTTTTTTTCTTTACATCAAAATAGTCATACCTTTTAAACAGCAACTATCTCTTTTAGATGTTAATTGATATAAAGTTATTTAAATGTAAAATCATATCTTTATATCGCTGCAAACATACAAAAGTAAAAAGAACTCCCTTTTAAAGTAATTGTTGAACACTTAAATCAAAAAGAAAAATCGTCTCTGCCCTCCTGAAAACCCGTTTAAGGTAATTTTTGCACACAAAAAGAAAAAGCAAATTTTATTTTATTTAAACAACTGTTATAAAAAATAGAAACATTTGATAGAATTTAGGCTTCACATCTCTTTGAACATTTACAGTATACCCATTCATACTTTTCTAGTATATATACAGCTATACCAAACCCTATGTTGTATAGTTTTTTACAAAGCTTTATTTTTCTTTTAGTAAGGATTTTTTTTAATAATAGAGTTAATAATTCATAGATTTATTGTACAGAATCCTCTGAGCGCGAGTAGTACACACACTTGGTCGTTTATTTTTGAATAAAATAAGTGAAAGATTTATATTTTAAATGAAATGAATGCAGTACAAATGATTGTGACGAGAACACTATTTGTCAATTTATCAACTGTGCCTAACTAACAAAAAATACAGTTTTTCTCAAAGAACTATTATTACAGTAATAAAATACTGGCAAGGATCTATAATCCACAATTTTCTATAATTCGCATTGCTTAATGAATGTAAACAAATTTACAAATTCTGGGTCCAAAAATGATTTTTTAAAAGAAATATATAAAAAATTTAAATATAAAAGTAAATAACAATCAATTTTTTAATAAAAGAATTTGAAAAATGCATTTTTTGAGATAGCATATTAAATTAATTATTATATTTCCCATTTTTATTTTCCTGTTCTACTGAATATGGAATTAAAACAGTGCCCAGAAAAAAGAAAATGATATATACAGTATTTTCAGGAATACCCACCGTAAGCGCCACACCAATGAAAATCTGTTTAAAAAAAAGTTTATCGACGTAAGCGCCGCACCCAAGGAACGGATATTTGTACAATCTCAATTCCGGAATCGTTTCGGCCGCGGCTTTTCCAGATTTTAGAGGTCTTGAAATATCGTATAGAGACACTTAGAGGTCTGCACGGACCGAAATTTCCGGGCCCGGCCTGAAATTTCTAGGTCGGGACTGCCCGACTTGTAGAAAAAAATTCGACCCGGGACTGCCCGACTCGCAGAAAAAAATCGGCACGGACCAGCCCGATACAAAAATTAAAAGTTCGGTCCAGCCCGTACAAAAGAAATATTGGCCCAACCCAGTAAAAAATTTAAAAGTTCGGCCCGGCACGATATAACAGTTGAAAGTTCGGCCTAAGACTGGCATGGAAAAGTTAAAATCTCGGCCCAACCCGACTTAATTTCTACAAAACATTGATGAAGTGCCGCAGGCTGTGATATTTCTTTTTTAATGAGTCTCTATTTCTTGTATGTAAATGTTTCAGTTATCATTACTTTTGTTAATCCATATTCTATGCATTGAAGTGTTAAAAATCTGAAAAATGTTATACAGTAAAATCTGCTAAGACGGAATTGTATAAAAAAGAAAAAAAAAAGCGTTATAGACAAGATCCTCAACACGTTGTTCAGTTTAAAACAGGATCCCGTCATAGGCAGGTTCTTTTCACTTGTTTTACTATATTTTAACTTAGCTATATTTTAATAAGCGTATGAAATCTACTACTCTTTAAAAATAATATAAATTTTAATGTTTAATTGTAGAATAATGGCGATTTAAAAATGTATGCATTTTTTGCAAACATTTTTGGTCCAGGCCTAATTTTACTGACCTTTGAACGGACCAGGCCACGACGAGACAATGATTTTCATACGGGCTTTGTCAAAACTAGGACTAAAAATTTTGGATCATGAAGACTAGGAATGAAACCAGTCCGGGCTCTGTACAGAAAAAATAAGTTAGGTCCGGCCCGGCCCGATCTTTCAGGAAAAAAGTAATGCTTAACCCGGCCCGGACAGAACCTTCAGAAAAGAGTATGACCCGTGCCTAAAAGCCGGCCCGTGCAGATCTCACACTGCCGAAAACACTTTAGGATAACTAGAAACGCTCCTTTTTTCTTTCTTTCTTTTTTTTTTTAGCAGTTCACCTATTGATAACTGCAGGGCCGAAACTAGCCTTTTTTGCACCCGGCTCAAACATGGATTTTGTGTATCCCCCCCCCCCCCTCTTCCACAAAGTTTATTTACAAAGAGAATTTTACTAATTTTATAATAGACGACTCATTTTAAAATTTAAAATATGTAACACTGAACTACATAATCTACAGTGGCGGATCCAAGGGGGTGGTCCCTCTGAACATCAACAAAAATATTCTAAAGATCATTTTTAAAATGACATATTCAGTACAGTCCCAATTTACCGAGTCCCGCCTAACCGAGTTATTTTCTTCTGATGGACTGATGGCTTCCATTATTATGAAACAGCCATTATAAATGAAGTGTTAGGTGAAGATGAAAGAGCAATCGTAAAAAGTTAGAACTCTGATTTTCTGGTCCGAATGGGGGGAAAAAAATGGTCATAATTTTTTTTTGCAAAAAAAATTATGGCCATTTTTTTTTGACAAAATTATGTTTGTTTATTAGTTATAAATGAGTACTTGAGTGATTTTATTAGGCGCTTCTTTAAAAATAAAGATTATAAACATTAAAAAAAAAGATAAAATAAGTATTTTTGTTGAGAACTCTTCCTACGAAACAATTTTTAACCATATCAGCGTAAAAATCAATGTTTTGAAGAAATTCAGTCGAATCAAACTGAGATTTTAAATGTTTTCCGGGCCAGGCCAAACTTTTAACTTTTATGCTGGGCCATTAATTAATTTATTTTTTGTACGGGCCGGGCCGATTTTTTTCCCCTATGGATCAGCTACTTCCCTCAAGGGTAAACGGCCGTTCGCTAATGTTAATCCTATGGAAGAATTTTTTTTTAAATACATGGTTCGCATTTCAATATGCTTAAATGATTTATTTTTTTTGCGTCGAATAGCTGAGGTCAATCTCGACCCTTTTTCGATTTTGTTTACAGATGTTTTTTCATAGTATACTTTGATTTTCGGAATCAGTTTCATAAGGGAAAGTATTCTAGTAAAAAAAAAAAAAAACCTATAAACACAATCGAAAAAGTAAAAATGACTCTTTGTAGAGACCGACCTCAGCTATCCAATGCAAAAAAGATCATTTAAAAATAATGGAATGCGAACGACATATTTAAAAAAAAATATCTTTCTTAGGATTTACATTAACGAGCCGGTGTTTTTGCGTGAGCAAAATGGCCCAATATTTATGTTGCAGAAGTCGTCCCACTTAATTTGTTATATTGGTCAGGACCGTTTATTTTGTTTATCTCCCAACCTAGCTCAGCAAAAAAACTGTACTAATTCTGCTGACCCGGCCGATTTCAAAGTTTGGATTCATTTTATCTGGTCGAGTCGGGTATGGCCTCTATTTTAGGGGCCGAGTTTATAGAGTCCGGTACTTAAAAAAAAAAAAAAATCTTACTCTCCAGTGTTTTTATTGTGTATTAGGAGACCATTCATTAGTGCAGGATTTTGGTAAAGACAGTCTTTTCATTATATACAAAAATTTCATGGCTCTGGTGAAAGAAATACCATATAATTATATTTGCTGAGTGAAATCTATCTAAAATGAAAATTTCCCTTCATCTCTAGCGATTTTGTCTTAACAAGTTTTAGTACATTAGTTTTCTATTAACTTAACAATTAATAATAAACTTTAAAGTAAAATAAATCTGTGAAAACACAACAAACATAATCTGTAAAAACTTTCAAAACATTTTTCAGAGTTTCAAATGTGCCATCAGATTTATTTTAAGAAACATCTACAGCACACATTCAATTTGTCAATGTTAATTAATATATTAAAAGAATGCTTAATTTTTTAGAGCAGTGATAAATGCTGTAAAGGAAAAGCTAAAAAGCTGACATTTTATGACTTGTGAATATTGCTAATGAATATTAATGTATGCTCAATTTCTTGAATTATATCATTTATTTTAAGTATTGATTTTACATTAGTATTTAATTAGTTTTGTAATTTGATAAATTCTAATACAGTAAAATAAAGAAATAACAAGAAATTTAAATACAATACAATTTCTGTGTGTCATGCTTTTATTATTATTAATAAAAAAAAAATGCATCCTGGTTTGACATTACAGCCTAGTATTTTAAAATACGGTTATATAGGTATATATATATATATAATACATATATACAATAGGCGTTACGATTGAAACATTTAATAAATATGGAAGTTTCCGTTCGCAATATGTCAATCAATCGTTATATTTTTTGTAACTACAAATTTTCATTTACTTTATAATAAATAATCTTGAGTGAAAAATCATTTTTTTATTATATGATTATAGCTGCTAATGGAACCTTTTTATCCACTGTATATTTAATAATTATTTAGGTGATAATTTGTAACACTGCTTTTATTAATATTCTTAAATATATTATCTTACATAATGTTTTTTATAAGTTATTATCCTGGTTAATAGCTTCTTGTTTACAATTTTAGTATGTCAACAAAAGTATACGAGGTTGCCAGAAAATCGCCAAGAAAATCACCAAATCTCCCGCTCCATTAACGGTGATGACGTCAAAAACATGGAAAAATATGGACATCACGTGACTCGTTGCCACCTAACGAATTGGTCTATACTAGAGAAATACATCCGTGAACTACACACAGAGTGTGCAACACAGTCAGCGGGAGTTGACCCGCAGCTGACCTATGCTCTCAAGCGATTGGCGGCGTGGTGGCTAGGGTACATACCCGCAGAGGCGTGACTGGTGACCCTCGTGGGTAAAGTCCAGTCACGATTCTTCTACCTGGCGTTGACCGGTTGCTACAGTACATAGATTAACATCCAAGATCGGACATTCCCATAGAGCGTAATGGTAATGCGATTGCGATCGTAGCGCCCTTAGTGCAATGGGGATGAAACTCCTCATCCTTGTAGTATGCTTATTATTGAGTATCTACCTTATTGTGATCTTTCTTTTTATAATGTTGCATGTTTACGTTTTCTATAGAATCTTACACCGATACATGAACATAGAATAAACATTCTATTTTTTATATCTAATATCTATTCTATGTTCATGCACGGATATATGTTTTTTTTTTTTTTTTTTTTTTTTTTTTTTACATGATTAGTGAACGGTTTTAAGTGCAACGAATACTAGGTAAAAATTTCGTCTTGAATGCTATATATCAAAAGCAATAGTGTAACATAAAAATATACGAAATGTTGAACTCTACAAGTCCCAGAAAATTTCATAATCATTCCCCTTTGGCAGGAAAATTTTTATAGCCCGTGTTTTATAAATTTATGAAGTTTAACGTATTAATCGTTACAATAATCTTTTAAAATTTATGCATTTTCACTTCCTTACAGGTAAAATAAAAATATTGTTTTTAATGTAAATAACGTACAATCAATTCATTATCAATTCATTAATATTTATAATATTAACATATAAGAAATAATAATATTATTACCGATAGGGAAAAATTCCTTTCGACAAATTTTTAGAATTGTATAAATCTAAAAGTTAAAAATAAATAGAGGTACTGACTCGATACTCCAAAGTGTATACACTTTCAGCAATCTCGTCGCCAAGTGTTAAAGCTCGGCAAATGAGATATATCGTCAATGGCAAACTGCGCATGTTACACTGAATATTACAACCATAGAAGCTCCTGAAATGACTTGAACGTAATCGCAAACGAGTCGTTCTCGTGTATTTATTTTGCTGTGTTTCATTGCTTCATTTTTCGTATAATATTTTAATTTTATATATACTTCTGAGTAAATTTTTTATCAATTGCCGCAGAAAACATATTTCTATGAAGAGAAAGGTTAGTAAATTTGATGATACTGGTTTGAGTAGTAGTTTTTTGATGATACTGGTTTAATTACATGCAAAATTTTTTAAAACCTAATAATTTTATAAACGTGGTAACTTATCATTTAATATTATTATTTTAAATTGGAAGTTTTTATGAAATCATAACAAAAAATTCCCAAAATAATAAAGTAATGTATTTTTTTTTTGCAGTTATTTCATTTTTTTTTTTAATATTCTAGTAACACATAAAATTTGTTAGGGATTAATGATGCAGTATTCAGTTTTTTTTAAATATATTTCACCCAACCTAATCTCTTAAATATATACTTCAGCCTTCTTATGAAAAGCAACAAATTTTTAAATTGTTACTTAACTTCAAACAAATATACATATCGCTCACCTGCAAGAAAAGTGACACATCTCGACAAAGTAAATTTCACGGGAGAAACAAAAGAAAATGTGCATAATTTTACTGTAATTTTACCTCCCTACACAATCCACCCTTCGTCTGTGATCACTAATGTACATATAGCGCAGTGGTTCCCAACCTTTTTTTGGCCGCGCCCCACCTACGCATCTCTAAAATCATTATGTCCCGCCTCTGTTCTATATCATATAAATCTTCTTGCACAAAAAATAAAGTTCTATTTTTCCAGAAAGATCCAATAGTAGCTTTGACTCTGATAAATGATTTCGCATTTTTAAATTTATCAAAATCACATTTTTTTATTACTAGTACGTTTTTAACATAACTCTATGAATGCAATGAGGTCATTGATCTTTGCATTTACATCTACAAAAGTTTTGTTTTTGGGGAAATTACCTCAAATTTAATACTGATAAATATTCTACATTTTTATCTTCATAAAATTTCTTGAAATCTCTCTTACATTTTGTATTACATCTGATAGAATTGATACATTTTATAATAGATTTTAGTACTTCATTAAGAGCAAGTAACATTTGTTATTACCAAAACTGTATGGATAACATAATTCACAAGTAACATTTCCGGATTCGTGCTTTTATCCATTTTAAGTAACTATCCTTTTTTTCCCTCATAACATACTTCTTTAATAGCAGGCTTTCTTTTTCCCATTATTATTATTTGGCCACCATGTTTTCTGCGATTTTAAATTTAGAAATGCATATTTCATGAAATATGTTCATATATTGTGTATGCGGTCTGCTGAAGAGCCGTAAGAAGTTTACTTTCTATGTATTTCCTTCCATAATTCGCACAAGGATTTATTAATTTCATAAAAGTAGTATCTCATTTAGATAATTCAAAGCATTTTTTTCCAACTAGTCAATTTTAGATATGCCCTACAAAATTTCATATCTAAAAATTCAAGTTTTTTTTATAAATAAATAGTAAAAAAAGAGGTGTATTTTATTAAAATAATATTAAAACCAGAAAAATAAAAGAATTTTATAACATATAAAAGGTGTCAAAATATTTTTAAGAAAAAATGCACATAATTATTCCGTTGTCAGTGTATTTTGAACTTTTAAATCGGTACGTTTCGAAAATTAATTTTTATTCAGTTATTTTTAAATTTTTTCATCTATTATTTCTATTTTTAGACTACGACACTACTTTTATTAGGAAAAAAAGAGAAGAAAGTGTTTTAATAAGAAATCTGAAATTGCCCCCCTGTGGGGCGTACGCCCCACGTTGGGGACCACTGATATAGCGCAATAAAGTGATTTTCCGTATAACTATACTTATAAAACTGTTTGTCTAGCAAGATATGACAGATATGATGACAGACCTACATACTATATGACAGACCTACTAATGGAATAAAATGCAAAATGAATTTTTGCGGGATGCGCCACTTTTCTTGCGGGTGAGTGATATGTAAAATTATAGAACAAAATTTTCCAATATTTTATGATTTTTAAAATCTCAGTATGGAAATCTTTGCAGAAAGAAACAACCATTTTTAATGCACAGAATTCAGATATGAGAAAATGTTATAATGTGTTTAAGAAGCCATTTAAAATGTTAACTCCTTACTTGTGTACTTCTTATGTGCCATTCTTTTCATAACTGTTTTAAATGTTCAAAATCTAGGTGCATGTCTGATCACACAAAATGGTTATAGAGATGTTGGGAATAAATTTTTTGTTCACACTTAGTTTGCAACAGATAATAGTAAAATAATAAAAAGTGAGAGTATAAGCTATATCTTTGTTAGAAAAACAGAGGGTATACAAAGTTTGTTAGTAAAATCAAAAAGATATATGGTATATAACTCTGTATTGCCTCTACTACACCCCTGGAGATAAACCTTTTTTTTAACTTAAAAGAAAAAAAAAGCTAAATTGGTTGCATTAAAGAATATATTTAAATGATTCATTACCATTTGTATTAATTCATTTTTTCAGTTATTCAACCTAATGTAAACCAAATATAAATTAGTAACTAAATTCCTCTTTCTTGAGTATGAGTATAGCTTGCTTTTATAGTTAATGGTTAAAGCACATTAATCAAATTTTCATCAATTATCCCATTATTTTACTCTGTCTGAGTTTATAGTCTTTAGAATATTAAATATAGATCTTATGCATTATTATTATTTTCTTTTAGTGTGTGCAGTTAGTTAGGCATATTTTGATTGAAGAAGATAATTACTCTTTCATGTTATGAATTTTAAATATTCAACATCAACTTAATCTGTATAGCTTTTCTCTACTTATGTAAATTAAAATTAATTTAAGTATTGCGCTGCCGCGCAATACTTATCTATTTCCAGTGTCACTTCTCAATGTTAATTTAACATAGAAAAGCCTATATGGAGATCATAACTTTTTCATTTTTTCTTCCCACCTTTTTGTCTCTGATGCCACTCATTTTTAATTCTTTGCTAATTCTAATAATATTATAAATTCAAAGTGTAAAAACATTTGCCAGACGTCAGATCAAAACGGATCATAAAATGCCTTTGCAGATAGGTGGATTATAATCTAGAGAGTAACATGGGCTAATTTGTATTTACATTATTCAAATATTTTTCTTAATAATTCCAAATTTCGCTTTTTTCATTGAGAATCAACGGACATTTTCTAATAAAATTTAACATTTTTCCTTCATTGTTGTAAATAATTCAAAAGCCGTAATAATAATTTGTCTATTTTTAGTTGAATGATTTTCACGTGAAACACGAAACTGAAGAAACTGAAATAGTTTTTTTTAAAGAATTAAAAAGAAGATGAATATGACGTCATAGTGGGGGAAAAATGACATTTTTCAAGCAGATTTTTTAAGTTCAGATTGTAATTTTTTGACCAAACTACAACAACCTGCATTACTGAACTGGTGAAACATTTTAAATTATAGATAGGTAAATTGCATCACAAATTGTGATGCGATATCGCAAAGCCTGGTGGTGATACCCTCCATTAATTTTGAAATATGTTTGTCTGAATGCAGTAGTTATTATAAAATTTGACATATTAAACAAAAACCTAGTTTGCAGGACAAATTAAAAAAACAAAATTTATTTCCTAAATTGTTTAAGCCGGAGAACGGGCAGATATTAAGATATTTCATTCAATTCGTTCTACATTTAATGTTAATTTTTTGTAACAAATAAGCTAAACCAATTGAACATTAAAGAATAAAAATGAAATTCATACAATATAATGCTTTAAACACCTATATACTTAGATTCCGGTCAAATGAAATTGAAATAAATCTTAGACTTTTTCCATTTTTAAGTCGTAAATATTTGTACTGCAGATTTTGCATTATGTTTATGACGATTGTACGTAATGTGATAAGGTACATGCAAATTACAAAACTTTAAAAAAAGTCTAAGATTTATTTCGATTTCATTTGAACGGAATCTGTGTTTAAAGCATTATATTGTATGAATTTCATTTTTATTTTTTAATGTTCAATTGGTTTAGCTTATTTATTACAAAAATTTAATATTAAATGTAGAACGAATTGAATGAAATATCTTAATATCTGCCCGTTCTCCGGCTTAAACAATTTAGGAAATAAATTTTGTTTTTTTAATTTGTTCTGCAAACTAGGTTTTTGTTTAATATATTTAGTGGCGTGAACCTCCTAATATGAAAAAAAAAATTCACTATAATTCATCTATTTTTAGTGATAATTAAACATAGTTTTAGTAATAGATAAAAAAAAAAACAATCTTATGTATTACTCGTTAGTATTAAAAAAATGGTCTGAGTAATTTTGAAATAAATATACAAGCGAACAGTATTTTGTACGAAATTTTAATTTAACTATTGATATTTTAGAGATATCCTAAAATTATCCGTTTCGTATGTAAATATATATTGTGTATTGTTATTATTAAACTGAAAATTTTATTAAATATTTGTTTTTTAAACTTTAATTTTCTTTTTTTATTTTGTTGTTGATTTATGGCCTTTGTTTGGAGGACTGTCGACATCAGACCAGCTCCTGAAGGCATTGGTTTCACCCAGATGTATAGCTTTAATTTTTTGGGACAATACCAAGGCAGAAGTCTGATTTAACTTGACACTTGTTTTTCATCCATTGACCTCCAAGTGAGAATACTCTCTGCACCACCGAGTTTGCTTCTATTTCATTGCCAGGAGCCATTGGCTGAGTTGATCACAGCTTGTGCTGCTTAACTGGAATGTTCTAAAGGGAACTTCTGCTGTGTATTCATTTTGGTACGGTTGAATAAATATTGCCTGCTGTATATTGGTCCATTTGAATCGTATACGCAAGCAATATTTTCCCGACTAATGAGGAAACATACACTACTGCGCTGTGTTTAGCAACCCATCTGGTAGGGATTTGCCAAAAGTATGTGCTTATTATTATTGTTTGATTCTATCATTTTTATTAATATTATATAAGATTTTTGATACTTAATAAAATGTGGCATTACAAATTATAGCATAATACAAATTATAGCACAAATACAAATACAAATACAAATTATAGCATAACAAATTATAGCACCTAATGCGTTAAGTAAACTATAACGCATTAGGACAAACCAGGGCCAAAATTAGTAGGGGGACAGACGGAGCATGTCAGAACAAATGGGTGCCAAATGAAAATTTTGTTTGTCGATTTTTCTCACATATCTTATATATATCTAAATAGAAGTATTTATTAGTCATTTTCAAATGAGCAGCCACTTTGAAATTATTAATATCACAGAAAATTTTGTTTAAGTGCAAAATAGTTATTCCTTGTAGTTTAACACTTGGAAAGAAAGGTGATCCTATGAGTTTCTAAATGCTTCAGGTAAAAAATAAAGTTTAATAACTGTCAATTTTGATTGATGTTCCTTTTAAAAGCTAATATTCCTGTATTTTTTCAAAAGAATTTGGATTTAAAAAAAATTAGGCCTAGTGATACTTGATACTTAAGTAAAAAAACATTTAATTTTCAAATAAAAATGCTATAATTTAATAAATAAGTCACCAAATATATAGTTAACATTGATGAAAGATTATTAAAAATACTTACCATTTTTCTATGGATTCAATAATTAAAAAATAAAATATATAATAGTTTTGTTTACATTAATAATACTACCACTTTCTTACTAATACTTCAGGAATTGTGATACTTTGTTTACACTAAATAAAAAATAATGCATCATTCAGCTTTATTATAAACTACAGATACCAAAACTTTTATAGTATTTATAATAACACTGATGAGATGTATAAAAAACAGACATTAAAATTCAACTATTTTATAAATATAATTATTAGAAGAAATACTTTATTCTCATATATTATAATGTATTGTCATAAATTCATATATTACAAAAACTAGTCTAGGTGAAAAGCTTTGGGAAGAAATTTGTCAAATCGGATATTTTTGTTTTAAATTTCTGTAATTTAAAATAATCTAACACTTAAATATACATAAACACCTTACCAAAACATTTTATTATACTGACATTGATGCATATGTTATATAACAATAACTTTTTTTTTTTTTTTTTTTTTTTTAACATTGAATATGTGTTCAAAGTTTAAAACATTAAATAGCTATTGGTCAATTTGAAAATCATTCATTAATAATACAGATTTAAATTACTTTTATTTTTTCGATGGATGCTAGCATTTAAATTGTAAATACATAAATCACTGTTTAATGTTATTAAATATGCACATACACAAAAGGAAATAATACACAGGACAGATGCTTAGAATTATTCAAGAAAAATAAACATAAATTGACAGAAAAAGCTATGCTTACCAACTTGAAATTGCTTATTTTCATCGTGGATCCATTAAAGGAATTTTTACAGCGAATTCTTTAGTGTTTGGCTAGCAAGTGCACACTTTCAAGATAATGGCAACAACCCGCGTAGAACCTTGTACATACCAACGCCTCTAGCCAACACCTACTTGACACAAAGCCTTTGCGCGATTTTGTGACGTCACTCTTAGTCGACCTACGATCTTTTTTCCCCCGGTGGAACTCTGCGCTTTCTTGGGCGTTGAAAATTATTAACTGTTATTTAACTCATGAATTTCCCCACTACATGATCCTTTTTAAAGAGAATTAAGTTAAACACTTATTTTTTCCTTTTCTTTCTATTTCGAAAAAAGTATTTATGTATTATTATTTTGTTTTCAATATAGCAAGAGGCCTCTAAACGAATACTCTTCAATTTTACCAAATACACGTTAGTAAATAATAAATGTTTAAAGAGAAAAATAATAAAAAATTAATTCATTAAAGAATTTTTGTAAATTTGTTAATTATAATAATTCTATTCTAGATGTATCTCATAAAAAATGTCTTTCAAAAATAATATTTTTTGAAAATAATTTTTGAACTTTTTTTCTTTATTTTTTATTACTGCTTCTAAATTTAAACCACTTTCTTACCCCTGCTTCTTTCAAAATTGTTAAAAGTACAATTTATTTATTTAATTTTTTAAGATCTTTTATCATGTTTGAATATTTTATGAGAAGTAGTAATTCAACTTTTCTTGAAAATAATCTGCTTTTTTTCTAAAAAAATAATTTATATTTTCAAAATTTCTTCATTTATAAAGCATATTAAAAAGTACTGTTCTTATTATATTAGCAGGACATTTATTGTTTTAAGATTAATGTTTTTTTTCTTTTCTTTAATTATATATAAATATTATTTCAAAATCTTCCTGGATCTTTATTTACATAATTTAAAAATTATTAATTGGTACATATCTTATGAATTTTCCTGCTACATGATCTCCTTTTAAAGACAATTAAGTTAAACATTTATTTTTCGTTATAGCCCAGATGTATATTATAAAAAAACACTTTAAAAAATAATCGGGTTTTTTTTTGTTTTTTTAATAATTTATATTTTCAACTTTTTTTTTTTCTTTTAACTTTGTTCTCAAGCACTGTTTACAACTTTATAGATAATCGGAAAATCAATTTATAATGAGGTAAGTGCTTTTTATTTTGATAAATCTTACATCTTGTATGAATTTACTTATATGTATTACTTCAAGAATCTTTTACCTGCTTTTGATGCATACAAAGTATATAAGTTATTTTGATAATGTTGAATAATGCTGAATATTTAAATATTAAAAAGCATAAAGTAATACTGCTATGTTCATTACTCTTAATTCTACAGATGATGTTTAATAATATGTAATTTGTTGGGCATTATATTTTTCTTTTAACAATCAAATTAAGCTAGAATACATTGTATATCGTAAAAATATATTATTATTATTTATCATTCATACTTGATAAATGTTAAAATATGTCCAGAACTTAAACATAAGAATTAAAATACCAACAATTTAAGAATAAGGAGTTTAATAAAATTAAAAAGTAATAAAATAAATGAATTGCAATTCTAAAATTATGCATTATTTAATGTAGTTTAATTTAATTGAAAGAAAATCTTGTTCGATTTACTTATATCGTTACTGTCTGTCATTTGTATTATCCTAAAACTTAAAACAACAAAAATAGTATGCCAAATGAAATATTCCCTTAATCTTCAAACCATTATTAAGAACATCTGATAAAACACATACGTGAAATCTATAACGATACATGATCCATATACAAATTGGCAATAAAATCAATATTATAGATGGAGATTTTTAGTGAAACTCAAGATAATATTGTCAATATATGGAAACTAATTAAATTGAATATTTCATTATCTGAAAACGATAAGCATTTTACATAAGTTAGAATATTAAATTTTTAGATTTGATAAATTTTTAAATATGCATGATGCTAAAAAATGTTAAATTACAAGACGAAAATTAAATATCTAAAATTTTAATAATACTTTGCATTATTCAAAATTGTTTAAAGCTCAGTTTGGTTACTGAAATAAAAAAAAAACAATAAACATTAGATTTACACATCTGACTGTAAAAAAACTTAGTGGAATAGGATACGAAAAACATTTTTTTTTTTTTGGGGGGGGGGGGGGGGGAGGACTGTAAATCTTAAAATATTATTAGTATTTATTCTATAATTTAAAGAAATTAAATCTATAAAGGTATAACACATATAAAAATTGTTAATAAAATTGACATCATAGATGGAGATTTTTAGAGAATCTCAAGATAATGCTTTTATCGCAAATTAATAGTTCTTGATAATGTGAGAAAAATAAATTAGCTTTAAATATCTAAAAGCGTATAGTAATATTGTAGTGATTATTCATAATTCTACAGGTAATAATTTTTAATAATCTGTAATATTTTGAACCTTATATTTTTCTTTCAACAATCAAACTAAACTTTAAACTACATTAAATTAAAAAAAATATATATATTATTATTATATATATTTAAAGTTTTAACAATCAATTTTTTCTCTTTTGCATTATACATCATATTTACTTATCTGACTTAAATACTATTTTTTGTATCTATTCTATGATTGAATTAAAATTTCAAAAATAATATCTCCAAGCAAGTACCATTAAATTAATCTTTAAACCATTAACAAAAATAAAAAATAATATTGTAGGCAATACTTCTATTTTTATGGTAACTATCAATAATGAATATATATATATTGAAAAAGACACGATTTATATATACTACATAGAATATAAGTTAATTTCGTTAAGTTTAAAATATTTTGGGGTACTACAAATTATTAACTTACAAACAAAAACTAAATTATTAAAAATTAATAAATAATAATAAATAATAATAAATGCATGGCAATAACAAATATGTGCATTATTTAACGTAGTTTAAAGTTTAAGAGCAATGATATCATATGCACATAAATATTTAAAGCTGATACGTACAATTATTTTAACATTGCAACAAAATAGTGTTGCTTTTCTTTCTTTAGAAATTAATATCACCGCTTAAATGTTAAGATTGTGAGAATTCGGTACTTTAAAAGGTAGTCCAACAAATGAATAATTAATTAAAAAATGCATTGAATAAATGTATTTTTTTAAAAATAAAATGTAAACCAAATAGTTTATATTAATAATAATTATTATTTCTACCACTGAATGAAAATACACTGTTATGCTTCAGTCATGTTTACAAATATAAGAATATTTGAAAAAAAAAAAAAAATGATCCGATAGGAAACACTTAATATAGCATAATTGCAGTCTGAAGTAATGAAAAATTATGTACTTATCTTATACTATAATGCGAGCAAAAATTGTGTGTGTGTGTATGTAAATTTTATCTTGAGAACGGCTCTAACGATTTTAATTAAATTTTGCACCCTACCGTTTTCGGGCACGTAAAGACCATTGGGATGGGTTTCGTGTTCGAGAAAATTTGATAAGTGGGTGATTTTGGGTCATAATGTGTCAGGGTCTAGCTAATTATATCTAAAGAACGGCTCAATCGATTTTGACCAAATTTTGTATCCAACCATTTTCGGGCATGAGAAGACGATTGGGCTAGGTCACGTGTTCGAGAAATTTCGATTTGTGGGTCATTTTTGGGTCAGTGTGGGTCTAGCTATTTTTATCTAAAAAACGGCTCTAACGATTTTCACTAAACTCTATATTCTACAGTTTTGGATTACGAGAAGACCATTGGGCTAAGTCACATGTTCGAGAAAATTCGATTAGGGGGTCATTTTTGGGTCACCGTGGGTCAAGCTAAGTTTATCTAGATAACGGCTCTAACGATTTTGACGAAATTTTGCACCCTACTGTTTTCGAGCACGAAAAGACGATTGGCATGGCTCATGTGTTCGAGAAAATTCGATTAGTGGGTCATTTTGGGTCATAATGTGTCAGGGTCAAGCTAATTATATCTAGAGAACGGCTCAATCGATTTTGACTGAATTGTGTATCTAACCATTTTCGGGCACGAAAAGACCATTGGGATGGGTCTCATGTTCGAGAAAATTCGATTAGTGGGTCATTTTGGGTCATAATGGGTCGGAGTCAAGCTAATTATATCTAGAGAACGGCTCAATCGATTTTGACTAAATTTTGTATCTAACAATTTTCAGGCACGAAAAAAACCAGTGGGATGGCTCTCGTGTTCGAGAAAATTCGATTAGTGGGTCATTTTGGGTCATAATGGGTCAGGGTCAAGCTAATTATATCTAAAGAACGGCTCAATCAATTTTGACTAAATTTTGTATCTAACCACTTTCGGGCACGAAAGGACCATTGGGGTGGGTCACGTGTTCGAGAAAATTCGATTAGTGGGTCATTTTTGGGTCACTGTCGGTCTAGGTATTTTTATCCAAAAAACGGCTCTAACGATTTTTACTAAACTCTGTATTCTACAGTTTTGGATTACGAGAAGACCATTAGGCTAAGTCACATGTTCAAGAAAATTCGATTAGTGGGTCATTTTTGGGTCACCGTGGGTCAATCTATCTAGATAACGTCTCAAACGATTTTGACGAAATTTTGCACCCTACTGTTTTCGGGCACGAAAAGACCATTGGGATGGGTCTCGTGTTCAAGAAAATTCGATTAGTGGGTCATTTTGGGTCATAATGAGTCAGGGACAAGCTAATTATATCTAAAGAACGGCTCAATCGATTTTGACTAAATTTTGTATCTAACCATTTTCGGGCGCGCAAAGACCATTGGGATGGGTCACGTGTTCGAGAAAATTTGATTAGTGGGTCATTTTTGGGTCACTGTGGGTCAATTATTTTTATCTAAAAAACGGCTCTAACTATTTTCACTAAACTCTATATTCTACAGTTTTGGATTACGAGAAGACCATTGGGCTAAGTCACATGTTCGAGAAAATTCGATTAGTGGGTGATTTTTGGGTCACCGTGGGTCAATCTAAGTTACCTAGATAACGGCTCTAACGATTTTGACGAAATTTTGCACCCTACTGTTTTCGGGCACGAAAAGACCATTGGGATGGGTCTCGTGTTCGAGAAAATTAGATTAGGGGGTCATTTTGGGTCATAATGGGTCAGGGTCAAGCTAATTATACCTAGAGAACGGCTCAATCGATTTTGACTAAATTTTGTATCTAACAATTTTCGGGCACGAAAAGACCATTGGGATGGATAACGTGTTTAAGAAAATTCGATTAGTGGGTCATTTTTGGGTCACCGTGGTGTCCAGCTAAGTTTATCTAAATAACGGCTCTACTATTTTGACGAAATTCTGTAAGCTATTGTTTTCGGGCACAAAAAGACCATTGGGATGCGTCACGTGTTTGAGAAAATTCGATTAGTGGGTCATTATGAGTTAGGGTCAAGCTAATTACATCTAAAAACGGCTCAAGACATTTTCACAATTTTTTTTAATATACGGCCGTTTCTGGTCATGAGATGACGTTTGGGCTAAGTCACATGTTCGAGAAAATTCAGTTAGTGGGTCATTTTGGGTCACAATGGGCCAGAGTCAAGCTAATTGAATCTAAAAACATGCTCAAAACATTTTGACCAAATTTTATATTATACCATTTCTGGGCATGAGAAGAGAATTGGGATAAGTCACATGTTCGAGAAAATTCGATTAGTGGGTCATTTTGGGTCACAATTGGTCAGGGTCCAGCTAATTTTCTCTAAAAAACGGCTTAAACGATTTTGACTAAATTTTGTACTCTATCATTTTCGGGCTCGAGAAGACCATCGGACTAGGTCGCATGTTCAAAGAAATTCGATTAGTGGGTCATTTTGGCTCACAATGGGTCAGGGTCAAGCTAATTGTATTTAAAAAGCGCTTCAAATTATTTTGAAAACATTTTGTATAATACCGTTTCCGAGCATGATAAGACCATTGGGCAGGGTCGCATGTACGAGAAAATTCAATGAATGGGTCATTTTGGGTCCTGATGGATCAGGATCAAGCTAACTTTATCTAAAAAACGGCTGAAAAGATTTTGACAAAACTGTGTACTACGCCGTTTCTGGACAATATAAAACCAGTGGGCTAGGTCGCATGCTCAAAAAAATTCTATTAGTGGGTCATTTTGGTGATAATGGGTCGGGGTCAAGCTAACGGCATCCATCTCAAAAATGTTCAAACAGTTTTGACAATTTTTTTTGTTATACCGTTTCACAGAACAAAAATACCATTGAAATAGCTCACACTTTCGATAAATTTCGGTTAGTGGTTTTTTGAATCAACGTGGGTCAAGCTTATTTTATCTAGAATATGACTAACGATTTTCACTAAATTTTGTATTCCATCGTTTTCAGGCTCGAGAAGAGCATTGTATTAGGTCGCATGTTCGAAAAAATTCGATTAGTGCGTCATTTTGGGTCACTATTTCTCAGGGTCAAGCTAATTGTATCTAAAACAGCAAGAATGATTTAATGGGAATAATATATCGAGATAAACACAAAGCTCATTTTGACCGAGCTTAGCTCGGTCATTCCTGCTAGTATTAAATAAGGTGAAAAAAGATATCACAAAGGACTCGCCTGCTACACAGCAGCTGTTATCGCAACTGGCTTGGCGAGTTTGGCGCAGAGTACACCAAACGAAAGGATCCCCCAAAACTCTTACCTTATTATAAATTGATTTTCCAATTATCCAACAACGCTTTGGAACAAAGTCAATGTGTGATTTCTTTACATTTTGCATGTAAAGTCCAAGCAAGCAACGCTGTACTGGTATTGCCATAAGGGAGGAAGGGAAATGGAGGTTGTTCAAAACCAGTTCAGTTCGACTGAGGTGACTGCCAAGGTCAGACTGGACGGTCCACTGTTACTGACGTCAGTGGTATTCAAGATGAGCGCCAAATGGCTTTATAAGAATATCAAGTAGGCGTTGCTCTATCGGACAACGTTCATTGCCTGGCTCTCAATTATCAAAAAGATTATTGGTAGAGCATATTGAAGCAGAGGAACTGAGTAGAACCGGTCTACATACAACGACACTTGAAGTTTTAGGACACTACACTCATGGAAAAAATATTGACGCATCAATACTGAATTCGGTTATGGCTTCTAAATCTTCCATTTTTAAGAGCCGGCTTAAATCTAATGATGTTTTGATCGTCGATTGCGGATTTCGAGGCAGTATAGGAGTCTTTGAAGATTTGGGATTGATTGCAAAGATGCCACATTTTTTGCAAAATAAAAATTAGCATACTTGCAATGAGGCGAATGAATCCAGATTAATAACATCTGTCAGGTGAGTCATTGAAGCTTTAAATGGTTTAATAAAAAATGGAAAGCTTTAGACCAAGTAATGCCCAATTCGCAAATATTATTGATAGGTGATTTTCTGCGCATTTTCTGTGTCATTTGTAATGATTATCGATCACCTGGAATCAAGAAAAATAATGATGATGAGATTACTCCTGAAAGAATGATGAAACTAGTAAATCAACTCAATCAAGTAAAAATGTTAGTAGAGTGCGAAAACTGGATGGGATGACGAGTAGTTTAGCAGAGAATGGAAGCACAAACATTGACGAATTTTCCATGTATCAAATAAAGAAAGGAAAAACTTAAACTGAGGCACACCTCCACGATTCCGGACTTTATGAATCATGTTTTCATAAAGAACGTTATTATCCATATTCGGCTGCAATCCAGGCATACGTCTTCAAAGATATATAAGGGGCATTCCACATCAAATCAGGCAGTAAAATATCAATATGTAACCCACCATCACAGATTTTAATGAAACTGCGTGTTTTGTTCTTACTATTAAGATATGATCACCAGTAATTTTTTTTGCTCCTTGGTTAAATAGTTTCTGAAAAAAAATTGTCAAAATTTTGAAAAACTGCCGTCAGTTGGCATTCTTGACTGCTCGGTTTTCAAATGTAGCATGTCATATATATAATCATATTTCAATATCTACTCTACAAATCATCTTCAAATAATTTATGCATAATATTTAGGGTACGCAGTTTATGAAAAAAATACTGTTACGCTTATAAAATTTTAAGTGTATCTAAAAAAATGTTTAAACTTTGAAGTCGTGAATTTTTTAAGAAAAATAATGCATTAACAAAAAAAGCATTATCAACAAAAGGCGGTATTTTTATTAAATTTATTTTTTGTGGGAGATATACTTAAAGGTGTCCTTTACCCAATTCTGAAATAAAAATAGTGGGATTTTGGGTATTTTTAGTAGTATTTTCTATTTAAAAATATTTTGAGGAGCATTTCAAATCAAATCAAGCAGAGTCATTCCATGTCAGTTCCCCTAAGCTAGGGATGCACAACCTGTGGCCCGCGATGGGTTAGCGTGTGGCCCGCGAGTTTCGTTAATTTATAAATGGAAAAACGACAATTTTTGACTATAGGTCGCAGCTAAATATCGTCAATTTCGTCAATTTGCCGGGAGAAAAGTTGAAAATTTCGTCAGCCGAATCGCGAATTTTGTCGATCAGGCGCGAAAAATTGCAAATTTCGTCGATCAGCCACGAAAAAAATCGCGAGATTTTGCGTCGATCGGGCTAGGAAAAATCGCGAATTTCGTTCGTCGGGCACGGAAAAATCGTTAATTTGGTTGTGGTGCGCAGAAAAATTGAAAATTCTGTTGATCGGCTGCGAAAAAATCGTGAGTTTTGTCAGTCGCGAGAAAAAACAGTCAATTTCGTTAATTTGCCGCGGGAAAAAAATTGCAAATTTCGTCAGTCAGTTAATAATCGGGAATTTCGTCGACCGGATGTGCAAAAATGGCAAATTTTGTCGATTAGGAGAGGAATAATCTAAAATTTCTTGATCGGCTGCGGAAAAAATCGCGTGTTTGTCTGCTAATCGAGAGAAATAATCGCGAATTTCGTCAATTTGGCGCGGAAAAAATTGCGAATTTCATCAGAGCCAGTTAATAATCGCAAATTTCGCTGATCAGGAGCGGAAAAGTCTCAAATTTCGTCGATCGGGCACGAAAAAAAATCGCGAGTCTTGTCGATCGTTCTCGGAAAAATCGCGAATTTTGTCGACTGGGTTAGGAAAAATATCGAATTTTGTCGATTGGATTCAGAAAAATCGCAAGTTTTGTAGATAGGGATAAGAAGAAACGCGGATTTCGTTGGTGTGGCACGAAAAAAAAAACGCGAATTTTGTTGACCAGGTGCGGGAAAATCGCACATTTCGTTGATCAGGGTCGGAAAAAACGCAAATCTCGTTGTTCGGGCACGGAAAAATCACGAGTCTTGTCGATCGGGCTAAAAAAATCGTGAATTTTGTCAATCAGGCGTGTAAAAATTGATAATTTCGCCCATCGGGCGCAAAAAATAGCGAATTTCATCGATTAGGCGCGGAAAAAAACGAATTTTGTTGATGATTTTGCTGCCCCTCTGAAACCATGTTTTCTGATTACAGACCACAGATCACCTCCCCAAAATAGAATAATCTCCGTGTTACTAACGTGGCCCTCGACAACCTAGGTATTTTTGTAAGTGGCCCTTCTCTAAAAAAGGTTGTGCACCCCTACCCTAAGCTATTTAATCACTGTCACAAATTTCAATGAAACTGGGTATGTTTATAGCTCATTTTAAGACACCTTTAAGTTTCTTGATCCCAAGTAAAATATTTTTTAAGATAAAAAAAATATCAAAATTTTGAAAAATTGTTTTAAATTTTTTAATGACAGTTCTATATTCAAAGACTGCATTAAAAAAAAAAAGTCATTTCAATATAAAATCACTAAATAAGTTTCAAATAATGTATATGTGACAAATAATATAGGCATATTATTATTTTTTGTTTTTTGTCATGTTTAAACACTAAGGGTGTCTTTTATCTTTGTGAATTTTTAAAATCAAGAGTTTTGTGAAAAATAATGTGTTAATCAAAAATTTATTATTAACCGAAGGCAGGATGTTATAACCTTTTTTAATTGTACGTAAAAATATCTTTTAAATTGTTATAAAATAAAAATAGTGAAAATATGAGAAAAAATTATCAAAGTTTTGGAAAATTGCCACGAGTTGCCATTAATGATTGTTCAATTTTCAAAGGTCTCATTTTATACAGGGTGTCCGGTCTCAACGGTGTCCAATGGCTAATTCCTAAACCGTTAGTCATAGACATATAGTTCCAATTACAAAAATGTTTTAAATCAGGTAAAGAAATATTTTAAAAGCGATTTGGGTCAATAAACACATTTCTTAAAAAATTACGAAATTTAAATTTTTATACGGTTCCCCCGGTCCTATAAATTATATTTCGTAAATTTTTCCTATTACACTGACAAATAAGACAAAAAAAGTCCCATTCATATACCACTATAATTGAGCGAATTATGAAACTTTAAAAATGCATGACTTATGCCACTTTTCTGCTCTGAAAACAAATGAGTTCGACTTGGCTTGGAGGGGTCATATACCAAATGCTTAAAGTATTCGAAGATCTTATTTCATGTGTATCTGCGCTTTGAAAAAAAAATCGTACAAGCATTACGATTAAGTTTCAAATTGGCTAAAATAACATATGTTTTATTTTGTCAGGATTTGAGACTGTTTCTTTTATGATTTCTTTTAACAAAAATTATGTTATTTTTATAAGTTTTTATGTTATTTCAACGATCGTATGTAGGATTTCCAGTTCAAAATTTGTACTCGAACTTTAACCCACTTTTAAATATCCGATCGAGATTACATTTTACATACTGGCGCAAATCCGATAACAATCTAATAGTATTATGATTTTCGTTGGTTACCATTTATAGTCATTTTACAGGATAACACAAAAAATTTCGGATAGATTACCGCCAAGAAGTTTAAGAAACAGTTTTAGATTAGATAATACAAGAGTGCGATTGTTGGTTTTTTTTTAACTTTTATGTATTTTTTAGCACTGAATCCAAAAATTACCTTAATTTTTAGCCATCATGTCAGGATATTTCGTAAATCATAAATTGTCCGATTTAAAGAATAACAAAAATGGGATACTATAAAGTAGAGGAGATCGTTGTTTTTTTTAACTTTTGATAATTGATTTTTACGTACTTTTTAGAACTGAATCTGAAAATGACCTTTACTTTTAACCATCACGTTAGAATTTTTTTACAAATCGCAAATGTGTAAGTTAAAATATAGCGAAAATCTCATAATATAAAACATATGTGAAACATTTTTTATTTTATTTTATTTTATTCAATAATCTATTCGATATTTTTGCTTATCCTGGGATTCTTACAACTAAACAGCTGACTGGTCCGATGTGATAAGGGAGGAGATTCTATTTTAACTTTGAAATTTGCAATTTGCGAAAAATCCTGATGTGATAGTTAAAAATAAAGGTCAATTTCGGATTCAGCGGTACAGAATATATAAGAATCAATTATCAAAAGCTCAAAAACATGACATAACCCAACTTTTGCAGGCTAGTGCAATCTAATAATATTTTTAAATACGTATCATTTTGTAAAGAATTGAGGCTGTTTTTAGCATAATTTTATTTAACAAAAATTCTGTTTTTTCTTTCTTCTTAAATGTTTATTACAGATTGTATATTTTGCATTAATATGTCAGAAGGATTAAAGATTTCAAATTTATATCGCAGTGTTAATTTTGCTCTCAACTATTTTTTAATATATCTGACGAAATTATATTTCGACTAAATTTGTGAATGACCCCCAATTTGCAGCAAAAAATATGCTCCAACTTTAAACAGCTGTTACTCGGTCAATTTAAATCGTAGAATAACGGGACTTTTTTGTATTACTTGTCAGTGTAAAAGGAAAATTTTACTAAATATAACTTATAGGACCGGGGGACCGTATAAAAATTTAAATTTCGTAATTTTTTAAGAAATGTTTTTATTGACCCAAATCGCTTTTAAAATATTTCTTTACCTGATTTAAAACATTTTTGCAATTGGAATTATATGTCTATCACTAACGGTTTAGGAATTAGCCATTGGACACCGTTGAGACCGGACACCCTGTATATAAAATCTTATTTCAATAACTAGTAAAGAAGTCTTCTTCAAATAATTTAGGCAAGGTAAATAAAGTATGTAGATTATGAAAAAAATATTGCTGTAAAGTTAAAAAATATTTAAATGTGTCTAAAAAGTTGTATAATCTTTGAAATCAAAAATATTTTACAAAAAATAATGAAATTATTAAAAAAGCTTCATCAATGAAAGGCGGAGTTTCTATGACTAATTTTTTTAATTTTAAGTTGTACATAATACTACATTATAACTGGATCTGAAAAAAGAAATAGTTGAATTTTGGTTGGTTTTAGTAGTATTTAAATCATATTTAAAATTATCAACATTTTCAGATGTAAAATTTATCCAATGTATCATCCCTGGAAATATTTTTATTTATTCATTTATTTTATTTTTCAAATTATCTTTTATGTTCGTTTCTTAAGGAAAAAAATAAACAATAATGTTTTTTAGTAAAACCTCTAGGGCGAAGAGCAATTATCCCTTTCCAAAAAAGAGAAAAATCACTTGCTCCTCACCGCCCAATAGACATTTTCAAAATGACACTCCTAATCTTTAATCTCATATTTGGATTACATTGAGCTGCTAATATTGAAAAAATACCAAATTTCACTCTTTTGATGAAAATTTTGACATATTGTGTTTTAAAAATACGCAAAAATGCATAATCCATTATATTTATACCTTTCAAATAACTATATCTGAAAAATTATTTAAAACTTAATGAGATGCATTTTTGTAATTTTATTCAGTTTCTAATGATATGTAATCTGATTTATTTCATTACAATATTGCTAAAAGATTGATTTTCAACATATATATATATATATATATATATGTGTGTGTATATATATGTGTGTATATATATCCCTGTTCTCAAACAAATTATTTAAAAATCATTCATTTATGTTTAATAAAGCATATATATTGTTTATACACTTAGAGAGAATCATATGGTACATTTTATGATATTATGTCAATAAGATCTAAAAGTAAAGAACTTATCTAACAGTATGTAAAGAAAATTTAACATCAGGTGTAATGACAACAAAAATTTATAATTGTTTTACTTAATTTGAATGAATGAAAAAAGCGTATATGTTTATATTTTATTGAATTACAGGTGAAAATTTCACAATGACATTCCTATCTCAACAACAGCTGAGTATGTCACATTCACACTACAGCTGATTTTTTCTTTTTGATCTTTCGAGTTTGATTTCAGATGGTCATGAATTAATTAGTTTTGTTAGAAGTGTTATTGCAGTCAGCATATTAGATTCATAAATTTTTTTTAATAATTTATTTTGATTGACTCGATGAACAACAACATTTAAAACGACCATTTCATGTATTTTCAATTAAAAGCTGATTTATAAATTCATTATGTTGTTTAGTTATTATTATCATCTTAAGATAATAAGTCGGTATTAAGATTTTTAAATTTAGTTTATTTATTATTTGAACAACTAAAACTATTTTTCAATAAGAGTGGGCTGTTGATTTTAAGTCGGCTGTTGAGCAGTGTAGTGTTATAAAAGGGACTGGGACTATTTAATTTAATTTTTATTGCTGTAAATAATATTTGTTATTTTATTATTGTATATATTATATTTAAGCAAAAGCAGCATTACACGATATCGTAGTCGTTATAGTACATCTTAGCATGAAAAGCTTCAATATTTATGATTAAAAATTCACATTTTATGAAAATTTTGTTAAAATTGCTCATATTTTCACTATTGTTATTTTATAACGATTTAAAAAATATTTTTACGTACAATTAAAAAAAGTAATAACGCCCTGCCGTCGGTTAATAATAAATTTTTGATTAACACATTATTTTTCACAAAATTCTTGATTTTAAAAATTCACAAGATTAAAGACACTCTTAGTGTTTAAACATGACAAAAAACAAAAAATAATAATCTGCCTACATTATTTGTCACATATACATTAGACTTAAGCTCATTCAGAGCGATATTTTGAGAACGTGAAAGATTAGGTTTAAATTTTGAATTATTAGAAGAAATAGTATCAGCAAGGATGTGACGAAGAGTTTCTTTTTGAAAAGGAGAGACTTTACTATGTTTAAAGGAAGACTCAATAGGAGCAATCAATTTGATGAGAGAAGGTTTGAAAGACTGAGAAAAATTTAAACCAAGATCTGAAATGTTTTTTTGCTCAGGAGTTAACATATGAGAGGAGAGATTAACGATGCAGTTCTCATTTGATAGATTCTTATTTGAAAATTGAAACTTATTTTGCTTATTGCACAACGAAGAAAACTTTTTATCAAGCTTATTTTAATGAGCAGTTTTCAAAGTAAGTAGAGAAGACCAACCTTTATTTTCAATATCACAGAAATTGTCAAGATTTTTACTAAGGAACAATTGAAGGTCATAAAGCTCTTCTTCAAGTTTGGAGAGAGTATGCCGAACATCTTGAATACAGGCTCTTAAAATAATAAAATGTGAACGAACCATAGCTTTTGAAATCCTAACAGAGCTAATAACAGAACATTTAAGTTGAATAAAATTGGGAACAACATAATTTTTCTTGCAATTTTGAAGAAAATTTAAGTAGTTAAGAAATTTCACACGCTTACGTCTGAGTTTAGTAAATCTGTTAAATTGAGCAGTAAACATAATAGCAATACAAAAATAAACAAAATACAAATGTAGAATACTAAACTATAAATAAGACATAAAAAATAAATAAGCAAATAAATTAATCAATAAGATAAAAAAAAATACAAATATAGAATACTAAACTATAAATAAGACATAATAAATTAGTCAATAAGATAAATAAAAAATAAACAAAATACAAATATAGAATACTAAACTATAAATAAGACATAATAAATTAGTCAATAAGATAAATAAAAAATAAACAAAATACAAATATAGAATACTAAACTATAAAAAAGACATAAAAATAAATAAGCGAATAGATTAATCAATAAGATAAATAAAGAAAAAAATCAATGCAAGATTAAAACAAAAAAAAGTACTTACATACAAAAGGGAATGGGTGAAAAAGCATAAAATGTTGAAATTCCAGAAGAAGCACAATTAAAGAAAATAAGTTAAAACTGGTGTGAAGGAATAAGAACAAAAAAATCTTCTTAAAACACCATCAAAAATTTTTTAAATGCGCTAGGCCTTTCGAAAGATCTGAGTCTTTCTTCGTCAGGCGCAAAGAAGACGTCCTTCTACTATGAAAGCAGCAGCAAGACTAGCATAGTCTTTTTTTTTTTTTATCTTATTGATTAATTTATTTGCTTATTTATTTTTTATGTCTTATTTATAGCTTAGTATTCTACATTTGTACTTTGTTTATTTTTGTATTGCTATTATGTTTACTGCTCAATTTAACAGATTTACTAAACTCAGACGTAAGCGTGTGAAATTTCTTACCCGCTTAAATTTTCTTCAAAATTGCAAGAAAAATAATGTTATTCTAAATTTTATTCAACTTAAATGTTCTGTTAGTAGCTCTGTTAGGATTTCAAAAGCTATGGTTCGTTCACATTTTATCATTTTAAGAGCCTGTATTCAAGATATTCGGCATACTCGCTCCAAAATTGAAGAAGAGCTTTATGACCTTCATTTGTTCCTTAGTAAAAATCTTGACAATTTCTGTGATATTGAAAATAAAGGTTGGTCTTCTCTACATTACATTATTTGAAACTTATTTAGTGATTTTATATTGAAATGATTTTTTTTTTATGCAGTCTTTGAATATAGAACTGTCATTTAAAAAAAATTAAAAAAAAATTTCAAAATTTAGATATTTTTTTATCTTAAAAAATATTTTACTTAGGATCACGAAAATTAAAGGTGATTACGTCTTAAAATGAGCTATAAACATACCCAGTTTCATCGAAATTTGTGACAGTGGATTAAATGACTTAGGGGAACTGACATGGAATGACTCTGCTTGATTTGATATATGCCTCAAAATATTTGTAAATAGGAAATACTACTAAAAACACCCAAAATCCCACTATTTTGTATTTCAGAATCAGGTAAAGGGTACCTTTAAGTATATCCCCCCCAAAAAAATAAATTTAATAAAAATACCGCCTTTTGTTGATAATGCTTTTTTAGTTAATGCATTATTTTTCATAAAAAATTCACGACTTCAAAGTTTAAACATTTTATTAGACACATTTAAAATGTTATAAACGTAACAGTATTTTCTTTCATAAACTGCGTACCCTATATATTATGCATAAATTATTTAAAGATGATTTGTAGAGTAGATATTGAAATATGATTATATTTATGACATGCTACATTTGAAAACCGAGCAGTCAAGAATGCCAACTGACGGCAGTTTTCCAAAATTTTGACAATTTTTTTCTCAGAAACTATTTTACCAAGGAGTAAAAAAAAAAAAAAAATACTGATGATCATATCTTAATAATAGGAACAAACAAACACACGCAGTTTCATCAAAATCTGTGATGGTGGGTTACATGCCTGCCTGAACTGACATGGAATGACTCATAACGCATAACAACTGTTATTTGCCGCCGATTAATTCTTGGAATTGTCAGTATAAGGTAAGGAATCCGTATAGTGGGTTTTTGTGCGCATATTGTAGCCGTTTTGTGGTATTTGGGATACCAAAGGCATGTGGCTAAAGAAAAGCCTCACACCGCTGACTACAAGGATTATGTTCTGGATGCTGCTCATGCTGCTACCTCCCATTGGTCAGAAAATGAGTAATCTCTCATAGAAGAGTCTAATTAATTACTTTTGATCACATTTTATATGTTTTGTTCATCCCATAATGTTTAATTAATATTCTAATATCCTAAAATACTTAATACCATGTCTACTTTATGTCATCTAATATCATGTTGTTATTAAACTTTTCAACTTGGTCTACTCTATATTTATAATTTATATGACCTACCCAAACACATATATAAATGTAAGCATCAAACTTTTTTGGGCCCAAAACACTGCTTAGGGACCCTGATCCTTTTAAATGAAAAATATCATACAATTATACCTGCTACGACGTAAACCTGTCTAAAGAGGAACTTTTCTTTGGTGTGGGTTAGAAAACATCACAGACTGCTTTTTGTCTCCTGTAAACCTCCAGCTTTCAAAATTAATAAATAACAATAAACCACCAAATTACGAATGAAACATGAGAATTCTCAGACAACAAATGAGATTCGAGAAGTGTTTCAATAATTGTTTTATTAAAGCTAAAAAATTTAGGTCTGAATACTATAGTTGAAAGTTTATAATTTCAACTGGCATTAATTACTAGCGAAATTTTAAATGCAAAATATCATACTAGTATAGTTGTCATGACGTAAATCTGTCTAAAGCGGAATCTTTCTTTGGTGTGGTGTTTTCTTTTTGTGTTTTTTCTTGAACTTTTCAATATCTTGCGAAATTATATTATTAACTTGAATTAAATTAATAATATCAGAAGATTCTGTTTGAATGAAGTGTAGTTTAATGTTTTTCATTTTTTAATTTCATAATTTGTGCATCGCAGTCTACAATGGTTTTGCTATGTTTTAGAAAATCATAACCTAATAATACGTTGTAATCCCTGCCAAAGTCCTGATGTGTAATGTAGAAAGTACCAGTTACAAAAATGTTTTCCAATTTGAAGCTTAATTTTATGCATTGTTTAAATGAGATGGCAGAGTTAGTTGGAGTTCGAATTTTTACATTAGTGGATAAAGTTTTGTATTTAACATTAGCATGCTTTAGTTTTTCAAAAATAAAGTTAGATATGAGATTAATAGCCGCCTCCGTATCTGTTAATCCTTTTATTTGTACTCCATGTATTTCAAAATCCACAATTGGAAGACAATTATCTATTTCTTCTACGACACTAGCTATGGTTTTGTTTACAATTTTTTGCCCAATTTCGAGAGGCTTGCAGGGGTTTACTTGAAGTCTCCTTTCTAGTTTTCCGCCACTTTATTCGCATTATTTTTGTGTTGTTGTTTACTGTCATTAGGCCCAGTGCGATTTTTGTTTTCATTGTTTTTCGTTTGATTAGAATCTTTTTGAGTGAACTGATCACTGCAATACTTTTTTGTATTGATTATTATCATCTTTAAAGCCATTATGGCGTGTAGAATGATGCGTCTGATAATTCGGATTTGGATTAGAATGATAATAATCACCCATCTGATTTCCATAGGGGAAGTAGGGGCTGTACGGGGTAGGATAAAATCCAGGTGGTGGATAGTTTGATATCCACTTGCATAATATCCAAAATTTTGGTATGTACCACCATGATTCAGTTCACCATGAAAATTAGTTCTTTGCGCCTGAAAATTATTGTCCTGGTAATTATCCTGATGGTTATTAGTGTAATTCTGAAATGTTTTCTTATCTTCCGGATTATCTGTTTGGGTCTGTCTATTCCCATTTATTTCCCAACATTGATCAACATAATGAGATTTTTTTTGCAGTAAGTGCAGAATTTTCCTCCTGTTTTTGGATGAGGGGTGTTTAGTCTTAATTTTAAATTGTTTACTTCAGTAACCAGAGATTGTACTTGCTCTGAAGTTTCTGAGTGAATTTTTATGAGTGTGTTTACTGTCTCTGAGTTTTGTTGAACTTGAATGTTGTTAATTTCAGAAAATTCTGATTGCGAAAATCCCTCTTCCAGCTTAAGTGGAGAGGCACACACCTCTTGAAAGGAGATGGGACACGTTTTGCGAAATTCGTTGCTAATATCACTTCTGATTGCTTTTAGAAAGTTCGATAATTTTAATTGATCTGTCATTTTGTTAGAGTCCACCTCATCACCCACAATTTTAATCATTTGATCTGCTGCAAAATTAAATTCTAAAAAAAAATTTGTGAGATTTTGACCAGGTTTTTGCTTAACAGAATTAAATTGTGATTGAGCGCTGGAAAAGTTGAGTTTGGGTTTGAACAAAAGTCTCAATTTTGTTTTGAAAGTTTCGAGATTTGTTTCATTGAACAAAGACAGATCCTTCATTAATTTTTCTTTAGGTAAGGAAGTGATTTTACATTTTAATATTGTTACTTTGTCCTCCTGTGAGTATTCTGTTTTATTTAGCAGATCCTCTGCCTGTAAATAAGAAGTTATCAATGTTTGTATTTTTAGTGCCATCAAAACAGGTAATTAAACCGATCAGCATTTGTGGTTTTGGTGAAGTCATTTTTGCACTAGAGTGAAAATCTTCGTTATTCAGAGAAGAATTAGTGCTGTGAGAACTTTGAGATGAAGTTTCTAATGAAGAATTATTAAAGGAAATTTTTTTGTGGAAATTTCAGAGATGTCTAAATCGTTAATTTTCTCAGTTTGAGAAGCAACATTGAGCATTAAAATTTTTGAATTATCAATGTGGGTAGCAGAGTTTTCTTGATTTTCTTGATTGTTTTTAATAAAATTTTCTTTTTGTAACCTTGTTTTTACGCCACTGGTGCGTTTTTGAATCGTATTCCTTTTTCTACCCATACATACCTGTAGATATGTGCCATTATATGTTTTCAATAAGTAAATATTAAAATCAGTGATTATAAACATAACAAGCAAAATAATATATAAAATTAAATTAAAAATCACACAAAATGAGAAGTTGTGCAAAATTAGATTGTTGTCATTATTATTATTTTATATATGTATATATGTAGTAAATAATTTCACTTCAAAATGGGAAAATCTAAAAGAAAATACATAAAATATTTTGCACTGAAATATTTACAAATGATGTGTTGAAAAGTGTTTGACCAGTCTGTATTGACATATACCTTAATTTATTTTTTACGTGAATTTTCTTTATTGTATCTCATTCCTCTTATGAGTATACTTACAATGATTAAATATAAATAAAATTCAGTATTCTTTAATAACTATCAGATATAGCGATGTTATTCTCAACAGTCATGATATCATAAATTTCGAAACAATGCATATATTTCAGTTTTTTTTTATGCCATGTACGAATTGCCAATTTCATTACCCAGAGTGAGAATAGCAACAGTGTTTAGAAGTTTTGAGAAAAATATGAAAATAATTAAAGTTTCTATAAAGTAAATATTTGCTAAAATGAAAAATTTTTAGTTGATAATTAAAGGAATTTTTTTTGTGTAAATAAAATACAACTAAATGTAATTACAAGAAGATTAATTTTTTTGCAGTGTGCAAATGAAAGTATGCATGCATTGATTAATCTGAAATAGATAATTATCGTTAATTATTTAAGAAATAACCTATGCCCTATTTCTATATATTAAAAAATAATAGAAGATGTACCATTATTTTTTAACGGTGCCATTAAATTAGTGGATGCTGGAACGCTCTGTGCATACTAATTAATTAGTTATAGAAGTTACTAAAATAAATATTTGAATCCAGCATACAGAGAAAATTAGGAATTGGGAGTCTATTAGGCATATATGCCGTGATGGCGTGATGTGTTTGTATAGTGAAAAGCACCATGGTTCTAAGTTCTTGTTATGCAATTTGGAATTAATGTATCATTATATCAATTAAAATTGCATGATTTAGTTCTGTTTGCGCTGTGTAATTTCGAGGCACAAGAACTGTATCAATCACACAGGGATTATAGGTGACATGGAGAAGTTATGAACTAATTTATAATTCGGTTGTAATTTATAACCTACCCTGTGAAAGAATCGCCAATTTCAAGAATGGTAATTAATTAATTGAATGCAAAGCATAAAGCGAAGAAAGAGAAATTTAACATAAGTAAAAGTAAGCAAAATTACATATGCATTTATACATTAAAAATTCAAAAGTTAAAAGATCCTGAATATTTCAGGTTAAATGAATATGGGGCATTCCCACAATCTTTTAACTTTCATGTCCCTGAATAATAATTTTTTATTTAATACACTTTTTTGTGTTTTTTTTTTAATTTCATATACTTGGTAACATTTCATGCACAACAATATTAACGAGATAAATAAGTTTTGGACGATGTTGGGGGTCCAAACACATGGAAAACTCATCTACCGTCCCGTGTCCCTGATGCTGATTTTGAAGTTTGGAGCTGTCTGGATAAAATTCTTTCAATAAAAGTAATTCGATGTAATTTCTTTCTGAAACTGGAACTATTGTTTTATATAAATATGTAGCTAAAAATTAACCGGCACACATTTTTAGGGTTTGCTGGACAGATAATTACACCTGTATAATATTAATTAAAAAAAAAGAAAGCAATACTTTTGTTTGCTTCTCATTATTTTATGTATATTTAATCTTTAAAAAAAAAAAGACAATATTTTCATTTACTCTAATTATTATATATTTTTCTTTTTGCTAAAAGAATAATTCTCTTTCATTTTTAAATTACCTTAATTTTATTTAATTATTGGTTTTGTCGGATCTCAGATTACTCTCTACCATAAAATATCAGAAAAGGATATTTATAATTTTTCATATAATTTTAAGTGGTAAAAGAAAAAGTTTAAGGTAGTACCTTTTTTTCATATACGGGATGGTGGCCTTTATTCATCAAATTCAGAGTTGTCGCGTTGCTAAGGATCATATCCTTATGTCATCAGGAATTCGCTTCGTATCAGAGCGGCGATATCGGGATGGCAGGATGCATAGCTACGGACCTCTGTAGAACAATCCACTTTATTTTAACATCAGGAAGACATCCTCAATTAGGCTTGCTTAGGCTCACTCCGATATGTACATCAGGAAGACATCCTCAATTAGGCTTGCTTAGGCTCACTCCGATATGTACATCAGGAAGACATCCTCAATTAGGCTTGCTTAGGCTCACTCCGATATGTCCATCTCGCCTGGGCATTACTAGGGCTTTCAGGATTCATTGCACGGGCTTTCAGGATTCATTGCACGGGCTTTCAGGAGAGCTCCTGCGTCCTCTACATCTTTTTTCAGACTCTCTTTTTCAAACCTTATTCTTCTGGCACACCAACTCCTGCAGTGGGTGGAACTATTTTGTCTAGTCCACTCTTATTGGATGTGAGAAGATTTTGCATTATCCTTCGATAGGCCTATTAGCTAACAGTCTGCAAATGGCCCCTTACATATACTTTAATATTATTATATGCCTTAAAGTTTGGGTGGTCTGAAAAGCCATAAATTTATCCCAACACTTTTATTAAGGCCATAAATTTATTCCAACGTTTTTATTATTTTACGATTTCTAATTATACACCACTTTCCATTGGCTTGTCATAAAACGACACCATGGCGTCTGGCTATTGTTGTTATCTGAGATCCGAACTCTATTCAACATTATACATTCATTTTACAATACAACAATTTTTTAAAAATATATATTTAATATTTAAAATCAACTTAATAATTTTTGTATGAACTTACACTCCTATTTTACTTAAATATATAAACATTATAATTTTACACTCATAATTATATTTTATAAAAAATATTTATACAAACAGAAATAACACATTACGCAATTTTACTTTGATTTAACCAACATGGTGCGGGAACATATCATTGTTATATGTTGCCCAGCAGGGTTGATATTATTTTTTGAACTCTGTCCCTGGGTTTTAGATTTTTTACCATCCCTCTTCTAAAATTATACAGAAAATCACTTCAGATGCAGCGACAGAATTTTTTTCAAGTTTTTACTCATGCAGAAGTATACTAGAGAAAGAATATCTAAAATTCTTTGACAGGAAATTTACTGCAGAATATAAATCAGCATTTAAATATCAAATTCAAGCACCGTGGCTTTATTGGTAGTCTTACCGTCCCTAAGGTTTATTCCTGCACTTTTCGAGGTAAATTTAAAAAAAAAAATAATAATTTAATCCAATGTTAACAACTGTTTCGAAAAATCAATGAACATTAATCTATAACTTAGTCTTAACATGATTTTCATAAAAATAGGTGGTAATTTTCCTTACCGTTCCATCCTTACCGTCTCTTTTTTTACCATTTCGTCCCTTTTTTTACCTTACCGTCCCTTCTATAACACCCCTTTAAGACAATGTTATACAACAATTCTGTATTAAAAGTACTACATTTGTATTATTTCTTATTTGAATGTCCTGTGGGTACTATGCAAATTCATTATAAGTAAAAATTTAGAAGAAAATAAAAAGTTATAGGGGTAAAATGGTAAGGAAAATTAAACTCGCAAGTTTAACCTAAACCTCAGTTAAATAAAAAAATTTTCGCTGCTGACCATTTTTTCTTTATTTTGAATCGTTAAGGCATTCGTCTATCAGATTAAAATGTTATTTTAGAAAGTTTAATTTCGCCAGATTTTTTCCCCCAAAAGTCAAAAGATTGTGAGAATGCCCCATATCTCAAAATTTTATAATTAAGATTAAGGATAAGATTTGGATACATGATACTTGAATAATGGTGATAAGAAGCGTACTATTCTCACTCTCTCGTTAAATTGTATAATTACAATCTTATGATTACTTAATGGAACTGCTAAGATAATGTTTCAATACCTCGTTGATGACTGGGCTTTGGTTCCTCTCATCTACATCTTCTGGAGCGCCTATATGACATCTTTCCATCCATCAGGAAGAACACTTTTAAGGAGGTATTAATCCATAGTCTTTAAGTCATTTCAATAGCGAGACTAATTACCATGATTCAAAACTCAAGGAATTAAAAGTTTTTTGGAAGTTATTCTCCTTAACGACAGAATCGTCAAAAAGCGCATCTTCTAAAAAGATGCTGTTCCCTATATCTGACTTCTTCTTAACTCAGCTGAAGAGACAGAGAGAGAGAAGAAAAAAGTCTTTCTTTTTGAAAGGGTAGACAGAAAATGTCCTCTGTATCTCTTAACCGATAGAGACATACCTTCTTCTTTCTCTATTGGACGTGTGTTTAACATATGGGTGTATATCCACCCACATGATTATAATGTACACATAATTTTATCAAAATTTGCATAGTCACTCCTTCCCATGAATTGTGACCTGTATCTGTCTCTCGAATATTTATTACTGTGTCCTGTTATCTCCTTTCAGATTTGAGTTCATTTTGGGTGGAAGAGATATTCTTTTTCTTTCTTTTTCTTTTTTTTTTTTTTTTCAAAGTCACTGTAAAATTTTAATCATTTTATAGTCCAATTTCTGCTTGATTAAACCATAGGTATGTCTAAAGGTGGAATTGTATTAAAACAATCCACCATACAGTAAAGCCTGCGAAAATGGAAATTGTCTATAACGGAATCCTTCATTAAAATGGAAAAAATTATTGACCAAACGAAAGGAATACTATACAATTCTACCTGCTATGACGGAAACTGGTTAAAGACAGAATTTTGCTTTAAGGTTGATTAAAAAAGATCATTTTGTCTCCTGTAAATAGTGGGGTAGTCTTTGCGTAAGAGTGCAACAGCCGTTGCACCAAGATCTGAATATTTATAAAACTAGTTAATGTACGAACGCACCTCATTTGTCACGTTTGATGTACAATTTCCGATTAGTTTTGTTATATGAATACAATGTTTATATCAATAGTAAAATACACTTATGAAAATTTAATAAGTGAATAGCCTACATAAGAAATTCACATACATTCTGAAAATAAACTGCTTACTAATGAGAGATTGTAGTTCGTTAAAATAAGTAATAAACAAACACACAGTAGCGTAATAGAAGAAAACTTTTTCTTTTTTTCAGGGGAGATGAAACTTTAACTCAATATCTACCCAAGCATTAGTTCCATTTAGCTAAATATTCTAATCGAAATTGCATTAAAATATGAGAAAACAAAACGCTATCAAAGCATAGCCAGAAAGCATATACCACGGAGCCGGAGAACTAACAAATTAAGGAAAAAGGAGGGGGAGAGCGGATTTGCCAGTTTTTTTAATTTCACATGCTGCATTTTTCATTTCATTTCTCGTACCCGTATCGGAGTTTCGCGTACCAGTAAACAGACCTTCACGTACCCGTACTGGTACGCGTACCATAGTTTGAGAACCTTTGCGTTAGAGGATTATACTCTTTAATCATGGGAGTATGCGAAGGTATGCAGAAGGTATACGGTGTATACCCCGTACGCGTACCATAGTTTGAGAACTTTTGCGTTAGAGGATTATACTCTTTAATCATGGGGGTATGCGAAGGTATGCAGAAGGTATACGGTGTATACCCCGTATACCCTCTACTACATTCCTCCATGTAAACATGCAACTTTCAAAATTAATAAATAACAATAAATCATCAAATTACGGATGAAACACGAGAACTCTCAGACAACGAATGCGATTCGAGGAGTGATTCAATTATTGTTTTATTAAAGCTTCAAAACTAACGTCTGAATACGAGTTGAAAGTTTATAGTTTCAAATGCCATTAATTACTAGTGAAATTTTACCTGAAAAAAAAAACGAAAACAAAATCGACGTGAAATCATCGGTGACTTTGCGTGCTTTTTTTTTGTGCAGGGGAAAAAAAAGAGCATTTTTTCCTTATCAGGAAGAACGGATATTCCTCCCGCCTCTTTCAATCTCACACTTTTCATTCGGGCAACAAAGGCATCGGGATGTTGAAGGCTGTTGCCGTGTTCTTCACGTGTTTAGCGGTGGTATCGGTAAGCAGTCTGTTTATAGCAGATGTAAGCGACTTTCTGACATGGGTTGGTTGGATTGTTGTGGTGGTATACACAGCAAATGTTATGACAAGGTGGATACTTTCCGTCCTTCCCCAGGAGGTAGTTGATCCGCGTGGAAAGGCTGTTCTCATAACAGGTAAATAAATAAACTTTTTAACAACATAAATAAGGCTTCAAAATTATTTGAAGTCTCATTATTTCAATTCATCATAGTCTAATTATTTCAAGAAATTAAATGATAATGATGAATGATAGATTTCAATAATAAATTATATGATAATGGTGTCAAATTTATAATTTAATCCGATTTTCAGGGACTCGCCACAAAAAATTATTATGCCGAAGGAATTGATTATAGTTTAAGAGATGCACCTTTTATGGGAAATTGGAAAAAATTGTCCCATTCTTCAGCATGTGAATATTAATTTCTGTAAATTTCATTCACGTTTTCATAAAAATGCATAGCTGCGAACTATCCCTTTTTTGTGTTAAAACTTTTTCCGAATCATAATCCTAACAATATTTAATTGCAGAATTAATAATGAATCGAAATTTACATTAAAATTAGGCAAAGATTACTATTCGAAAGGAGTGATAACTAAAAAGTGGAATAGTTGACAGCTAAGTATATGGCGATAGATATATTTAAAATTTTTATTTTGCTAAAAGAAAAAAAAAAAGCTTTAAATTTTGCAAATAATGTATTAAATATAAATATGTAGATTGGAGTGATAGGAGGAGTCATGCGAACGGTACGGGCGTCAGTACCGGTTCCGCAGAATATTATCGTTCCGGTACTTTTTTTGGTAGAAATTAAGCCCTGGTTTAACTTATAATGAAAACCTTCCTCTTCGTTGACGGATTTTAATTTAGAGTTAAAGTGAGGTATCTTACGGTTAATATGCTTTTTTTTTTATTATTTGCTCTAGGCAATCAATTACCAATTATGGTAACTCTGTCACTAGTTACTTTCTATCATGCCAGAAAACAAATGTTTATCCTTGCTGTAGATCTAAAAAAATATTCATGGTTGAAAATGATTTTTTAAAATCGTAAAAAATCACTAAAAAGACTTTTCAAATTACATTCAAAAGTATATTTTTTTCCTATACAATTATCTAAAAATTTAAATTATGCGATATTTAGAAGTGATGTACGAGCGATAAAAGTGAATCGATAGCGCCGGTCGTTGCCGCCAACATTATACATTTATAAAAAAACAACTGTAAATAGACTACAATTTTCCGATAGTCACAGAAAAGGAGAGAAATCCGTAACGAAAGAAATGCGACCTTTGTCGCTAATAAGTGATTTGGTCTCATAATCAATTCATAAATAAATAAAAATAAATAAAATAAAGCACTTTGCAATGTTTTTTTTCCAGATGTGGTTTTTAACCCTTTCCAACATAGTTGTAAAGTGTTTATGATTTAGGTTTGTCTGTCCGTCCGGCCGTGCTGTAACTCTCGTAAATATTGCCCTGTAATTGTAATCATAGGCGTAGCGTGACCAGAAACTTTGGGGGGGCACCAAGGCCGTGAAACTGCGCCCCGAGCGAATTTTCAATTTTGCGCCGCCCCCCCCCCCCCCCAAAAAAAAAAAAAAAATCTTTCTCTTTGTGATGGGTGTAATAAAATTGATAACGTGCTGAAACATAAATAAATTCTATTGAATAAATGTTTCGCGTTTATTTTTGAACTTTAAAAGCTTTAATTTTAATTTAGGAATTCAGAACAACTAAATAACATAGAGGATAATTGCACTTATTTGTTAGAGAGTGCATGATGTTTTGCGCCAGGAAAAAAAATTATCAAGAGAGAAAACGTAATTTCCCAGAAAATGATCGGCGGCCAAAAAATGAATAAAACCGTGGTTCGCAGCATAAATTTTGCGCCCTGGGCGACCGACCGCTCCTTTAGCCCGCTCTTTGCAAGGCCCTGCAGAGGCACACTAGAGGTCTGCACGAACCGCAATTTCAAGGCTCGGGCCCATCTCGGCGTAAAAATGAAAACTTCCACCCAACCCCGGCCCGTTTATATTTTCACAGTTTACGGCCAAGCCCGGCTCGTACAAAAATCAGTGAAAATAAGCCCGGCCCGTTGAAAAATCAATTAAATCAGGCCCGGCCCGACTCGATTTCTCATAAAATTCCGATTTTTCTTAACATACAATTTCAGGGTTGCACTTGCTACTAAAATGCTACTGAAAGCGACTATTTTAAGCATCCGGAGGCTATGCCGACGAATTTAGGTCGAAAACTATTAAAAAGCCCCTTTTTTCGGATTTCAGAGACTATCTTTACAGAAAATGTTAGATCTTTTTCTTCAAAGCGCTTGTAAAGTCTTCTTCCCAAACGCACTTTTCCAATGGTTGTTTGAGGAGATTCGCGTTTTTTCCGGCGACGAATTCCAAAATTCGCGATTTCCCCCCCCAATCGATTGACTAAAATACCTCTTTCTTTCTGAAATCTTTTTATACTCTCCTTGAAGGAGATTTTGCGATTTTTTTCCGTGATCCTTTGACAAATTTCGCAAATTCTTTACGACGGCGATTTTTTTTTTTTTTTCACCACCACTTGTCCAAATTCGCGATATATATTTTCCACAACCGACTGATCGTAGTTACTATTTGTTTCAGAGATCTTTCGACGAAATTCCCGATTCTTTTCCAGATTGTTTGTCAAAATTCGTGATTTTCTTTTCACGACCGACTTACAAAGTTCGTGATTTTTTGCGCGATCATTTGGTTAAATTCTCTTTTTTTTTAAAACCAAATTTGCATTTTTTTGACCGCGACCATTTGACATATTTGCGATTTTTTTTTCTTGTGATCGTTAGACGAAATTCGAAACTTTTTGTCCATTCTTTTGACGAAATTTGCGATGATTTTTACGCGACCGAATGACGAAAATCGACATTTGTTTCCGCGACCTTTGGTAAATTTCAAGATATTTTTTACGGTTGTTTGAGGAGATTTCCGAATTTTTTCCGCGATGAATTGCAAAATTCGCGATTTTTTCCCGAATTAGAGGGGCGATTTTCCCCGCGATTGACGAAAATAGTTATTTCTTTTCGCCATCTTTTGCTACGGTCGTTGAAGGAGATTTCGCAATTTTTCCTATGACCTATTGCAAATTTCCCGATTTTTTGGGAGGCGATTGTTTCATGGAACTCACATTTTTTTCCCCGTGATCCTTTGCCAATTTTGCGTTTTTGCTTCCGTCGATCGTTTCATGGAACTCACGATTTTTTTTCCGCGATCCTGTGGCAAAATTCTCGAATTTTTCTGGCAAATTTTTTCCCGCCACCATTTGTCGCAATTCGCGATATATATTTTTCCCCGACAGATTGATGGTATTCACTCTTTGTTTCAGATATCATTTGACGAAATTCGCGATTCTTTTCCACGATAGTTTGTCAAAATTCGTGATTTTGTTTCAAAACCGTCTTACGAAATTCTTGATTTTTTGCGCAATCATTTGTTTAAATTCTCAATTTTTTACGCGTTTATTTGACCAATTTCGAGTCTTTTCAGGGGTGATTCTGTTTTGAATTTTTCGAAAGTTTAAGGCGTTCGGTTCCAAAAATTTTTAAAAATCGGCCATCTGTCCGAAAATTCGGGCATTAAAAATATCGCGAGTTTTGGCAAATGGTCGTCGAAAAAATCAATTTCGGCAATCGCTCATAGAAAAAAAATCTCCAATTTCTTCAAAGGGTCGCAGAAAAAACGCAAATTCGTCTAGGAATCGCGAAAAAAACAAAAATTTCACCAAGGGATCGCAAAAATGCAAACTTCATCAAAGGATCGCTGAAAAACGCGAATATTGCCAAAGGACCTCGGAAAGAACGTATAATTGGCGCCGGGAGGCCTTTCCCTCCTCTGCTGTAGCCTTTCAGGAAATTTGCTGTGAATTTCAGAATTTTTTTTTACTCAGAATCACCCCTGCAGTTTTTTTGTTCGCACCCATTTGAGGAAATTTGCATTTTTTTCCCCTTTGATCGTTAGACGAAATTCGTAATATTTTGTGCATTCTTTTGACTAAATTTGCGATGATTTCTTTCGTGACCGAATGACGAAAATCGCCATTTGTTTCCGCAACCTTTTATAAAATTCAAGATATTTTTCCACGGTCCTTTGAGAAGATTCGCGATTTGTCCCCGATGAATTACCAAAATTCGCTTTTTTTGTCCGCCGATCGTTTCATGGAATTCACGATTTTCTTTACACACTATCCTTTGTCAAATTTAGTGGATTTTTCTATGACCGATTGACGAAATTCATATTCGGTATTTTTTCAAAGATTTTTCGACGAAATTCGCGATTCTTTTCCACGACCTTTTGTCGAAATTTGTCTTTTCTTTTGTCGACTGACTGAGGAAGTTCTTGACTTTTTGCTCAATTTTTGATTAAATTCGCGGGTATTTTTTTTTCTGTCCTCGACAGTTTGACAAAATTTTCGATTTTCTTTCCATAATCCTTAGGCGAAACTTACAAGTTTTTTTGCGGCCGATGGAAAACTTTTTTTTCTACGACCAATTGTTGATATCTGCGATGTTTTTCGCTACCACTGGCAAAATTCGCGACTGCTTGATGAATTGATTTTGTGGAATTCCTGAAGGAAAAAAAAACGTGGCTTTCACGAAATAATAATTAAAAAAAAAAATCTCTTACGAATCATATGCCTGTGCAAGAAGAAAATTTGGAAGATTCCCTCCAAACGAAATTTTTTAGTATGCGGGATGTTCCTTTTTTGTATGGGATTTGCAATATGCCACACTGCCACACATTATTTCTAACCCTGCCCCTCAAATAAAACTTTTCTTCCTCCTCTCCAAGAAACTCTTGAAATGAAAGGCCTGATGGAAAATAGTACCGGGGATAATCCGCAAGAAGTTTTTTCTGCTTTGTTTCCTGTTGCTGTACATAATTTTTATTGTTGAAGAACCGAGCTTACTTACTTCATAACTGAAACATTAGGATTTATTATACATTATTATTTTCTGGATAACTTGCTTTCTCATTTGAAGAAATCACTCTCTTCTTTATTCAGTGATTTGAGCAGAATCATAAACTGTGAACATTCATAAAGTCCTTTCAGTTGTTATGGATACATTTTTCTTCCCTTTTTTTGAAGGGATGGGTATGCGACTATTTTGGCTTCTACTTTCGAACAAATGCTACTATTTTTTTTTTTTTTTTTGGAGGCTACTAAAGCTACTATTTTCAGTGTCATTCGGCAGTGGTAGCCCTGCAATTGAGATGCTTTTATGAAATAGAATGAAGGTTGTTTTTTTTTCTAAAAAAACTCTGATTTTTTTATAAAATAACATCAAAGTTGGACTTGATTTCCGAATTCGAAGGCGGACAATTACAAGACGTATCCATTTAGTAATACGGTTTAAATCAAGCTGATTCGAATTAGGAAAAATCTTAGGAAAAGGGAGAATGCTACTTGATTCTTGAGCACATGACAATTAAACATCTGTAATTTTCAGTCAAATAGGAATAGAAATGAGTGTATGAAATGTGTCAAAATCACATTTTTGAGTGGAGATTTTTGTTTTTTCTGAAAACGTATTAATTTACTAAAACAAACAATTCTGTATATTCTTACCTTCTGTTCCATTTTCGCCCTTCTGAAGCCAGACTTGCATGAATTTAGAACCAGCATGGCGTGCTCCGTGACATCTCTTTTATTGATTTTTCTATAAAAATTTCCTACTTTTGTATTGCGCTTGTTTTTGCGTGGGTCATTCATTCCTGATCAGTTTAAAAAATAATATCAGGCACATTCCCACAAATGGCCAGATCAGACCAAACCAAGTGTGAATAGGAGTTGGGGGAGGTAGGTAGATACGTTCCTACTATCTCACTTTGCACAAGAGGGAAACTCGAGTTCAGAGGTCAAAGAAGTTCTTTGTGTGACCATGTTACTCACTACAACTAAACTACGTGGGTGACTCACTGGACACTATGAAAAATAGTATATAGCTTTTGCAGTTAGGGAAAATTTTTCTTCTACCGATCATCTTACAACTACAGACCAAATATCAATGATTGGCCAGCACCGTATTAATAGTTGAGAACTAAAGCGTTTTTGTTTTGAGGGAAGGGAGAGTGGGTGAAATGCTATATACAAAAGAGGTTTAAATTTGATTGCATCTTTAAAAAAGAAAAAAAAAATTGAAAATCACTGCATTTGTCGTTTTTGTAAAAGTCTCAATAAATCACAATCCTAAAGTGTGTGAATATAAATTTCACATTAATTTATCTGAAAATCCTAAGTATAACCGACCTCGCGCCCTTTGAGGCCGGATCTGGATGTAAAAAAAAATAATTTTAGTAAAAGGCATGGGCGACATTTTTCAGTTGTCACCTACCTAGAAATGACAAAAGGACGATAAATGTAATTTGGTAAGGTAAAAGCAGGGGTGGATGCGGCTTTACTATGCATGACGCCCTGGGTGAGGTTTTTTTTGTTGTTGTTGCTGTTGTTTATCACGGGCAATCGCCCATGCTCGCCTCGTCTCTCTATAAGACTGGATCTGGTTGGTTGCAAAAAACAATTGCTCCAAAAGTAATGCAGAAAATAATACACCAAAAGTAATGCAAAAAATAATTGCACCAAAAAGAACAGAGCGGCATTTTTCAATTTCCGACTAGGGTGGCAAAACGCCTACAAATGGCAAAAAGAGAAAAAATCATTTTGAGGGATAAAGGCAGGGACGCTTTATTAGCCATGGCGCCCCCTGTGCGAGATTTTTTACTGTAGCACTGCAAATGCTATACACTTTTTTTTTTTTAAAACGGTTTTACTAAAGCATGTTACTTTGTGCACTCCTTCCAGGACCAAAAATAGCTATATTTTCACCCGGGGCAAACATGGATTTTGGCGCCCCGCCCCCCCCCCCTTCTTCCGCAAAGTAAGTTTACAAAGAGAAATTTACGAAAGTTTCTGTTAGCGGACTTATTTTAAAAATTTAAATGCGTAAAAGTAAAATACGTAATATTGAAATAAATAGCCAGCTTTGTCAAATATTTATTCACTAAACCTGGGAAAAAATCGAAAGGAATCGGAAATAATTCCGCGTTATACAGGTTTCCATCTTAGCAGCTATAACTGTTGGTATTCTTTCTGTTGGAACCATGTAGTTTTTTCATTAAAGACAAGATTCCATTATAGACAGATTTCATTTTTCCAGATTTTATTTGTTGTTGTAGCTTTACAAATTACAACAATTGAGGCATTTTAATGTCATAGTGATATGAGTCACATCGTTTTAGGAACTAAAAAACCAGGACTTACTGTAGGCATAAAAATGAATTCCAGTATTGTAAAATATCTTCCTGCCCTATCTACACCAGTTTTGTGGAATTATCACTTATACCACTCGTCTTATTTATAGATTGATATGACTAGATACTTTCCTGAACCTAATGCTAATTTTCAAATTTATGTATAACTCAAAACAACAACAACAAAATTATTAAGTTTTTATTTTGTGAATTTTCGACCGCTTGGTTTTTATTGTCCCAGCCAGTCACCTGACCTCACCGTCTCTAACTTCAGATATGGTGATATGCATGTAAAAAAGTAATTATAAAAAAAAGAATGGGGTTAGTCATTTGCTGTCTTGTATATTGCAGGCGAATGTTTTTATCTATTTGACAATTTTAATGCAGTTTACTAAGCTTTTTTTTTCGGCTAGAAAATATTTTTTACACAAATTTCACACGCACATACATATATTGTATAAAACGGAAAACCAAATTTTCATCTGGCGCCCCCTTCGTGTGGCGCCCAGGGCGCATGCCCCCTCTCCTTCCCTTAGTTTCGGCCCTGACTCCTATGTCGTTTGTTTTTATTGTCCCGGACAGTCGCTCGACTTTTCCTCTGGCAACACGGGAAAAAAGAAAGCTCAACGCTGCTCAGGGAGATAGATAAAAAAATAAAACAGCTTTCATGGAATCTTTTCATCAGAAAAGTCAGAGTCAAACAAAATCTTCATTTGGCGCCCCCTTCGCCTTTCGTTCTGGCGTCCGGGGTACATGCCTCCTCTGCACCACCCTCCCAGGGAAATCGGTATGCGTTTGGAAGTTATCGGTGAGGGCAGTTTCACACATAAGAGAGGGGTATAGAGAGTGACCTTGGAAAATATTAGTGATTCTCCTGACACAGAAAGGGATTTAATTGATAGAAGGTGTAAACATGGTACATTTGGAATTGGAGAACAGCTCTTTTTCCTAATTCATTTGGAGTCTTCTGTTATAGATGAATCTTTTTATATATTTGTAAATTTTAATGCATTTGGTTCAGTTTTCCTTTTGGATTTTCTGGCTGTGAGACATTTTTATGTGAATTCGATATATATACATATACATTGTACATTTTTGTATGTAAAGACAAAATAATTCTTCATTTGGCGCCCCCTAAGCTTTATGTTCGGGCGCCCGGGGTACAGAAGGTTGGGGGGGCACGTGCCTTCCTGTGCCCCCCCGACGCTACGCCTATGATTGTAATATGTTATTGACATTTGTTATAACATGATCCCTATGGAAAATAAAAAGTGTAGCGTATATAGTTCATTTACAGGGACAGCCGAAAGTATTCAGTTACATTAATCAACTGGAAAAAATCGCTTCAAGTGTCTTTTAATGAGGTTGCACCATTTCAAACATAATGAAAGTGATATCCACTTATGAAGTGCACTAACACTTGCATTCTGTGAAATATTGGGGTGCAAAGCATTTATTATTCATTTATAGGGAAAAGTACACAAAAGTACACCATTATATAATGATCTACGGAATTAAACAGTTTGCAGCACATTTTAATTATGTTTACACTCAGTAGCGCCAGCTTTTCAAAAATATTGGGCAGGTAAAATTTTTTTTTAGTAAAATAACTCATATAATTTCCCTTCCTCCCCTTAATGTGCATGTGTGTGGAGAGAGAGAAGGGGAAGAGCGAATGACTAAAGATGATAATTCGAAATTATGTTTTTTCTAAGTAAAATTTTAGATTATTATAGTTTGATTATAATTATATAAATAATTTTATTAAATTATATTTTATACATTCTTCCTTATAAATACATTAACATTATTTTAAATAACATTAGAATTGCTAACAATTGAAAGTGCAAAAAGCGAAATGTCAAGAAAAGCATACATTTCAGTCACCTGAGTGCTTTATCAATTCAATATGTCGTGAATTTGATTAATGTTTATTAATATTCACGGACAGAGGGCGGCACAATGCAGAGATGTACATGATTAAATGAAAAGAGAATATGTTTCCCCCCCCCCCCCGCGCCCTCTCTCTGTGGCAGTCTGTAAATTATGAGTGTGCGGTGAAGATGTGTCGAAATACGTCTCGGCACGAAAGCGGAAATAAAATGTTGTTGATTTTTACCTAAAATGATTTTCGTTTTCCTTCTAAGTAAAGAAATTATTTTCACGCGCTGATTTTTATGACGGTAAAGTTTTATCGGGTAGATATCATTTTATCGAGTCGCTACTTGTAAGCGACATTTTGGCGCCCGAACAGGGACGCGTGAAGTAATTAATTAGTTTTGATTCAAACCGGAACTTTTTAAAACACAAATTATGGATGCGTTAAAAATAAAGAGAACTCCTCTTAGAAGCGTATTTACGAAGACATATAATGCATTAAATGATGCTTTAAATAATTCAAGCCCTGATATAAATTTGATTGAGCAAACTTTAAATCAACTAGAAGACAAAAGTGTTAGACTGCGTGCGGTGGATGAAGAAATATTAAATTTTATGTTAAATAACAATGCTGTTGAAAAAGATTACTCTAAAGAATTTGAAGCTTGTGAAGAGTATACGGAAAAGTTGATTGCAATAAAGCAAAAGGTGAAGCAAATTTTTACTAAGCCTATCGAAGAACAGCGTTTACAGAATTTTATAGATGGTGAAAGAACGACGTCCCGACCTCTTCGCCTACCCGAAATAAACCTACAGCCGTTTGATGGCGATGCAAGACTATGGTTGAATTTTTGGAACTCTTTTAGAAAAATCCATGAGGATAACGTTTTAGATGACCATTCAAAGTTTGTTTATCTTCTACAGGCGATAACGCCGAAATCTAAAGCCTCACAAATCGTGAATAGTTATCCGGTTTCCGCGGACAACTATCCGAAAGTAATTCAACATCTTAAAGAACGATTTGGAAGAGAAGACACACTAATCCAAATATACGTGAGAGACTTGTTACAACTAGTGTTGACCAATAACAGAGCATCAAAAAGAGAATTTAATTTATCATCTTTATATGATAACCTAGAGACAAAACTTAGGTCTCTGGAATCTCTAGGCGTTACAGAAGACAAGTACGCCAGTATTCTTTTCCCCCTTCTGGAATCCTGCTTGCCTCATGATGTGTTGCGTATATGGGAAAGACAGCGTGAGAAGACGGCTCAAGGTAAGAGTGAATTAAATTCTATTCTTGACTTTTTGAAAAACGAAGTAATTTCAGAAGAACGTGTTCTTTTAGCGCGTTCTAGTCTTGGCTTTGATAACACTAAGAAATTTAATAAATTAAACAATGAAAGCAATTCTGTGCCAACTGCTAATGATTTGTTTATAAGTGATAAGTCTAAGGATAAAAATTTAGTCAAAAAGTGTGAGGACACATGTATATTTTGTGACAAGTGTCACTTATCAGAAAAATGTTTTAAAGCTAATTCGCTTTCTTTTGATGAAAAACGTAGTTTAATTTTGAAAAAGGGGGCTTGTTTCCTTTGCTTGAAGAAGAATCACATTTCACGCAACTGTAGAGCTAAAATTAAATGTACAAATTGTGGGAAAAAACATAATTTTATATTATGTCAAAATGTTTTTAATGAAGAAGGTAATGCGGCGTTTGAAAGTCGCAAACATGAGTCAGGGAGTAGTAATACTGTTTTAACTACTCAAGGTTCGGATCCAACTGTGTTACTCCAAACTTTGAATGTACGTGTAAAGCACGATGGTAAAGAGAAAATAGTGCGTGGAGTTATCGACACTGGATCAGAACGTTCGTATTTATCAGAAGATGTAATTAAGTATTTGAATTATAAAAGTATTGGTGAAATTAATTTAATTCACAAATTATTTGGTGGAGTTGAAACAAATGAAACAAAGCATAGTAAATATAGAATTCACTTGAGTAGTATGGATAATAGTTATAAATGTGATATGCATGTTTTAGGTGTTCCTGTTATTTGTTCTAAAATAAAAAAAGTGCCAAATGGGCCTTTGTTATCAGAACTGAATAAATGTGCTATTAAGATTTCTGATGTAGAAAATAGTGTATGTAAAACCGAAAATGAAATTAAATTATTAATTGGTTCTGATGTGGGGGGAAAATTACTCACCGGAAATATTAAAATTTTGAAAAGTGGTCCGGTTGCTGTAAAAACCCATTTGGGATGGACTCTAATGGGAAAAATTCCAGGTGTTAAATCTGAAACAAATGATTCTCTTATGGTTATTTCATCACTTTGGAACGATAGTTCCGTTGCTGATTTGTGGAAACTGGATATTATCGGTATAACTGATCCAGTAGAATCTAAAACTAAATCTGAGATTCATGAAGAAACTATGCAGCATTTTAAGAATAACATAAGAAGAGATTCAGAAGGGAGGTACGAAGTAGCATTGCCTTGGGTGCTAGATAATGCTCGCTTACCTAGTAACAGAGAATTGGCCGAAAAACGGCTTGCCACAACAAAGAAAAAGTTATCAAATTTGAATAAAACTGAGGTTTATAGCGAAGTATTTGATTCATGGATAAATGCAGGAATAATTGAAAGGGTGGTTGATAATAAACAAACTAAAGTACATTATTTGCCACACAGGCCTGTATTTAAAGAATCGAGTGAAACTACTAAAGTTAGACCAGTTTTTGACGCTTCGGCTCATGTTAAAGGCTTCCCCTCTCTAAATGATTGCCTGGATAAGGGATTAAATATGATTGAAATGATTCCTTCAATTTTGCACCGTTTTCGGAAATTTCCTATTGGTGCAGTATCTGATATAGAGAAGGCATTTCTACAAATTGGTATTAGAGAAAAGGATAGAGACTTTCTGCGATTTCTATGGGAAAATGATATAATTTATAGACATAAACGTGTAGTTTTTGGGATCAATTGCAGCCCGTTTTTACTAGCGGCTACATTGAAACATCACTTAGAAAGTGCGCCTGATGACTTTGCTTCTACAGCAGAGACTTTGAATGAATCTATGTATGTGGACAATTGTGTTTACAGTTTCAATACAGTTGAAGAATTAAACAAGTTTATATTTGAGTCTCAAATGTTACTGTCCTCTGCAAAATTTAATCTAAGGGGATGGCTGTCAAATTATCCCATTCCAATTAGTTCTGAAAATTCAATAGCAAAGATGACACCAGTATTAGGTTTAAACTGGGATCTGGAAAACGATACCCTATCTTGCAAAATCGGCCCTATTGAGGAAGAACAAATTGTTCCTACAAAACGAGCTCTACTCTCATTGGCTCAGAAGGTTTTTGATCCTCTTGGATTTACCTCACCTGTGACTTTGCTCCCTAAACTTATTCTACAAGAATGCTGGAAGTTAAAAATTAAGTGGGATGAGTTAATGCCAGCAAATTTAGCTAAACAATTTTTAAAGTGGGTGCAGGGAATGAAACTGATTTCTGACATCAAATTACAGCGCTGGATGAATTTTGATAATTATGAACGTGATGATGTAGGTCTTCACATATTTTGTGACGGCAGTAAACATGCATATTCTACTTGCATTTTTCTGAGAGTAAAATCCAAAGATAAAATTCTGGTGACTTTTGTACAGTCACGCGCAAGAGTAGCACCCCTTAAGAACCTAACTGTACCACGTTTAGAGCTGTTAGCATGTTGCATTGGGGCCAGGTTGGGAAGTCGGGTCATATCTGATTTACGAATTCCAAATTTGAAGATATTTTATTGGTCTGACTCAACCACCGCTTTAAGCTGGATAAAACGAGACGAAAGATGGGGAACATTCGTTTGGAACCGTGTAGAAGAAATCAGATCCTTAACTCAAAAGGACCAATGGCGACACATTTCAGGAAAATTTAACCCGGCTGATCTCCCTTCTAGAGGTTGTTCCGTAGAACAATTCTTACAGCTAAGATGGTGGGAGGGACCAGCCTGGTTGGCTGAACCAGAATTTACTTGGCCTCAAAGTGTCGAAGCTCCAGATGAAGTCATTAATTCTGAAAAACGGAAGAGTGTCATTTCAGCAATGAACAAGAACATAAAATCTGATGATTGGTATTATCGACGGTTTTCATCATACAAGAAAATCATAAGATTGATCGCTTGGATCCTAAGATTCATAAACAATGCAAGAAAACCGAATTCAAAAGAAGTGTCTGAACTTACGTGTTTTGAACTAGAACAAGCTGAAAGAAGATTGGTGATTTTGATCCAGAGAGACAGATTCGATGAGAATAGTAATCAGAAGATTCGTAGTTTAAGACCAATTCTAGATGAAGATGGTATCATAAGAGTGAAAACGCAAGTTATTTATAGAGAAGATACTATCAATTTTAAGTATCCAGTTCTTTTGCCTTCTGACCATCCTGTAGTCCACCGACTGATCTCCTGGAAACACCAAGAGCTTTTACATGCTGGAGTGGCTCTTTTGATGACATCGTTACGAGAAGACTACTGGATCCTGAAAGCCAGGAAAACTATTCGAGCAGTAGTTCAGAAATGTGTGCGATGCAGAAGATTTAGTGCTCAGAAGATAGAGTCAATTCCTATTGCATTACCAGCCGATAGAGTTCAAGACGCTGCAGTGTTCCAAATAACTGGAGTTGATTTAGCCGGCCCGTTATATCTAAGGAATGAGAAAAAAGCATGGATTGTGCTGTACACTTGTGCGGTGTATAGGGCCATACACTTAGAATTAGTGACATCATTGTCAACTGATGCTTTTCTCCAGTCTTTCAGGCGTTTTATAGCCCGAAGAGGAAGACCAACCACAGTGTATTCTGACAACGGCCGAAATTTCGTCGGTGCAGACAAAGCCTTTTCAGAAATAGATTGGGAGCAAATCTCTGCCGTAGCAGCAACACAAAAGATTCGCTGGAAATTCAACCCGCCTACCGCTGCCTGGTGGGGTGGTTGGTGGGAGCGATTGATACAAATGGTGAAACGCATCTTGAGAAAAGTCCTAGGTAGAGCTTCATTATCTTATGAAGAACTGATCACTATTCTTTGCGATTGTGAACAAGTTGTGAATGCTAGACCATTAACGTATGTTACAGAAGATGTGAACGATCTAGCACCGTTAACACCATCAATGTTCCTACAGGAAATAAGATCTTCAGATGTGGTAGATTTTGATGCAATTGACGCACAAGAATTAAATAAAAGAGTTAAGTATAGGCAAAACGTTCGAGAACACCTTCGAAAACGATTCCGTATTGAGTACTTAGGGCAATTACGCCAACAAAGTTCTATACAAAAGAATGAGTCAATCAAGCAACTAGCCATTGGTGATGTAGTACTCATAGAATCTGATAAAAAACGTGCATATTGGACTTTAGCCCGTGTGCAAGAACTTATTGCTGGAAAAGATGGTCATCCAAGAGTTGCACGGATAAAAACTGAAAGTGGTGAACTTTTAAGACCTGTGCAAAAACTGTATAATTTAGAGATCCCAAAAGAACTATCTAATGATCCAGTGGTGCGAACAAGAAGTGGCAGAAAAGTGACTGTTCCAATTCGCTACAAACTTTAAATATCTTTGAACTGAATAGACATTTTCCTTCATTTTTATTATTTAGTGTAGACCTTATTTTTATTTTTTAGTATATTTCATATGTTTCATTGTGTTAATTTGAATCTGTAATAATATGTTTAATTTTATTTGAATTTTGCAGAAGAAAATGTTTATTTGCCTGTTTTGAAAAAAGTAATGTTAGAATTCTATGTTTTGGCTGTGTACTGTAAGTATTGGTCACATTTTATTTGATGTAGCATTTTGTTGTACCCATTGTTGAGTTTGTCTGACGAAAACTCAAGGTGGGAGGTTGTCGTGAATTTGATTAATGTTTATTAATATTCACGGACAGAGGGCGGCACAATGCAGAGATGTACATGATTAAATGAAAAGAGAATATGTTTCCCCCCCCGCGCCCTCTCTCTGTGGCAGTCTGTAAATTATGAGTGTGCGGTGAAGATGTGTCGAAATACGTCTCGGCACGAAAGCGGAAATAAAATGTTGTTGATTTTTACCTAAAATGATTTTCGTTTTCCTTCTAAGTAAAGAAATTATTTTCACGCGCTGATTTTTATGACGGTAAAGTTTTATCGGGTAGATATCATTTTATCGAGTCGCTACTTGTAAGCGACACAATACATCAAAACAGATGATGAAACACGCAGGAAATTTGTTTTCGTTGATTGTTTTCGTGATTTGCTGAAGGGGATCTTCAGCGTTCCTGTAAGTCTAATGGATGTCCTTACTATTTTTCAAATAAAACTATTTTTTGAACGTTAATAAAACCAATTTTCATTTCAGCGATTGAATAAATAAAAAGTAAATTACGAATTAAATCAATTGAAATTGGGTGGGCGGAGAGATCAAATTATTGGGTGGGTTCGCACCCCATGAGCCCATATAAGTTAGCGCCACTGTTTACACTTCAATTACAATTCAATTCAATTACAATTCAATTCAATTACAATTTCAAATACACTGAAATTGATATACAGTATTGAGGTTTACTATAGCAAGATACTTGTTGTAGAATTTGACGTGCATACCATTTACCGTTCGTTTATAGAGACACGCAAAAGATTTCTGATACAGTACTGTATCAGAAGCAATATCTGTTTGCAGTTATGATATGTGTTTTTATGTTTAGCTAAATTTTTCATATTGAGGAGTATGTTTAAATTCCTTAGATCATATACAAGGCTACACAATATATTTTGTAAGCATTACTGAATATGAATGTGAATTACTTAACCCCTTGAGGGGCTTTGGGATATATTATATCTCACCCAATTTTAATTAAGATTTGCACCAGAAACTTTTAATAAAGTTTTATTTTTATAATTTTGGCAAAAAATTGCTTTTCCTTATTTTGAAATAAAATTTTTCCATATTTCCGGCGGGAATTCAACATTACAGAAACACAATTGCTTGCCCCTCAAAAAGTTAAAGGTGTTTTTTAATTGGGTTATGTGTTTTCAAGCTGAACTAATATATTTAACATACTAAGATATGTTTGCAGAATATAAGTAAAATCATATACAGGGTCGCACGAAAGAACTGGATAAATGATCGCTTATGATAATTTTAAAAGTGTGATTTCAGTAGTTTTAAGCATGTTTTTTGACTGAATTAAATTTTAGCTTAACCCCTTAAGAATCGCTTAATATTTATAAAACCCATCAAAAAAGTATCAATTTTTTTATTGCAAAAATTGAGTAATTATAAGATTTATAAATAAAATATGCAATTAGTTGTATGTTTCAGGCGAAAAAAAAAAGTTATAGAACAAACTGACATTTGCCGAAAAGTCATCAGGCCGGAATTTTGCACCTTAATGTTTGTTTTACACCATACAAATTAATACGAATAAGATCCTTACTTTTTTAATTTTTACTACTTTACAAATGTTTACAAATAATATTTAAAATAATATATATGCATAAAATGTTGACTATCAATTAAAATCAAATTATCATCAGAAATGCTTGATTCATCAGAATCCATAACTTATTTAAACATAGGTCGTATACAAACAAAACGTTATCAAAGACTTGATATGGAAATGCCACATAAATTTTTCTGGTTTCAAAAGTTTTTTCCGGTTTTAAATCTTCAGCCCGGTAATATCACAGGCGCGAGAAATAAACAACGATACCTCAGCCCGTCATATTTATGGGAGCGAGAATTAAGGGGTTAAGTGTTAACTCTTTAGTGCGCAGTTTTGGATATATGCAAACAACAGTGTTTTGAATTTAATAGATTATTTTATTCGTTTATACCTAATTCACACCAGAAAATTAAAATAGCAATATTTGCTATAACTAAAAAAACAGGCATTCCATATTTAAATAAAGCGAAATTAACCATTAAAACTTTGTGGTATAAGAGCAGATTCTCTGAACTACGTAATTTCTAGATCGTATTCTATCATGGGAATTAAAGGGTTAAAAGTTTTATAAAATAAATAATTATATAAAATAAGATATTTGGAGACACACTTCTTAAAATATTTACTAATTTGCAATATTTTAGCGTAAAACAGCCACACAACAGTAGTTTTTACTTATATTGCAGATGCGCAACAGAAGAAAAGTTTGACGTATTACATGAAAAATGTATCTCTGATTATTTTCATTATTTTTCGTGTGTAATAAACATTTCACAGAATCAGATATATTTTTTTGGAAACAAAATTAAAAACCAATTATTTAAGGGTTAATAGGTGGTTTGTATAAAAATCTGTAGGCTATATACAGGCTATATAAAATAATTCAAGTATTTTTTCACAAAAGAATTGAAGTACTTTTCGGGTTTTGGTCGGTAATTGCTGAATCCTGTGTTTCAAATATGGTATGCATTTTCTAAAACGATTTACAGAAGTATCTAATTTATCTTATTACACAGCGAAGTATTTTAAAAGTATTCTGGAAGTGTTGGAAACTGTTTCATAATCTATGCTTGACGCATGAATTATCTTTCTTGTTTATTTTAAAAGCGTTTCACATGTAGAATTTTTTAAGTTTAAAATTATCTCTCTATTCTAAGAAAAAGTAACTAACACTGTTACTGCCGCTGACAATGAATTTTTTCTGACTCGAGGTCTTTCTTCGTTAATATTAAGAAAAATACTGCATATAAAAATATGAAAATTGGTGGTATTATAGAGAAATGTTTGATAAACACGTTAAAGCAGGCAGCTTTACAATCGAAGACATATTTAAAGAGATATTTAATGTTAAAGTTGGTCAAAATCGTTTCATTAAAAAAGTTTTATAGGAGCAAAAACTGTACATAGGAATTTAATCATTCTTTCTAAACATATTCATTGGAAGCTCCCGGTGGGCAGATTGAATTTACTCGTATTTTTTTAATTTGACAATTTTTTTGAGAGTTTATTTCCATTTTAAATTCAAATTTTCAGCATTTCCAGAGATATTTTTTTACACTAGGGGGCTCGGCCCCCTACGAGCTACGCTCGCCAACTCCCGTCCAGACACCGCAGACTCTAAATGCATGCTAATTTGATCGGCTTTAAAAAGATTTCGAAAGACTGAATTATAATTTAAAAAACAGTGGTGATCTCCCTATAAACGGATTTCAATTAATTTCTCTTTGATTGGGGAATTTTAACGCCAAATCCACTGCGGTACTACTTGATTATTCCGTCGACCAATTTCGCCAAATTATATAAATCGCCAAACCACTCGCCAAATTATACAAATTGACATAATTTTTATTTTAAATAACGAAAGAACAAATAAATTAGTACAGCATTAATAAAAATACAAATAAAACGTCGAAATATTTTGTGTTCATTTTATGTAATAACTGTAATGTGACATAAATATGACGTAATTTCTCCTATTTAAGACTTCTAACGCATGTTAATGAATTTATTATTTTACAATATCCTTCCTCTTTTAAAATTCAAGTGTATACTTTTTATGAAGTAATTTTCAATAAGTTCCTGCTTTTTATACGCAATTATTTAATTTTAATTTGAAAGTATCTTTTCTGTTTATAATAGTCACGTGTAAATAAATTTTTAATTTGAAGCAAACATTATTGTTTCCGTTGTTTATACAGTTGGCAACAGGTTAAATTAGTACAATTTTCTAAAATAAGTAAAAAATATATCTCGAAATGCTGAAAATTTGAATTTAAAATAGAAATGAAACCTCGAAAAATGAGTCAAATTAAAAAAATTAATGAATTCTGCACGCTGGGAAATTATAACGTATAAAATGATCTAAAAATTATTAAATTCCGATGTATAGTTTTTGCTCCTATAAAACTTTTTTAGTGGAACGATTTTGTCCAACTTTAGCATTAAATATCTCTTAAAATGATTCTTCGATTTGAAAACTGTCTGCATCTGCGTGTTTATCAAACATTTCTGTATAATACTACCGATTTTCATATTTTTGTATGCATTATTTTTCTTAATATTAACGGAGAAAGACCTCCTGTCACAAAAAATTCAAAACCGGCGGCGGCGGCGGTGACAGCGGTAGTTACTTTTTTTTTTAGAATAGAGAGATATTTTAGAAAAGCTTATTATATTAAATGGTTGCTAATCGTAAAAACTTCTGAAAGAATAACATTTCCATTAAATTAAAAATTTAATTACACATGACCATCATAAACAGAAACAAACCCTATGAAATTAGAATTAAATGTTACGTGTTAAAAGCAGGAAAATATTGAACATTACGTCATAAAAATTGTTTATACATGTGAATATTTAAAATAGAACAAACTATAAAAATCATTAACTATTTAACATGTGTTAAAAGCAATAAATACGGGCGAAATTATGTCCTATTTCAAATAGCCAAATAATATTCCAAAACAGTTACATTAAAATATATATTTACACATACACGAGAGATTTGTTTCATATATCGAGATGATCTTTTTAACTATTGTTGCCAAGTCCAAGACAGCGCAAATAATAATATTATCTTTCTAACAGTAAAAATATTTCCAGGTGAATATTACAAAAAGAAAAATTTGGTGGAAATTACGTCAGTTTTAAAAAGTATGATTTAAAATTTTCTTATAGCGTTATTAAAAAATACCGAGAAGCAAAGACTCTGTTGACTTAGTTCATTTTATGTGGATAAAAATTGAGAATTTAAATTTTTCATTAAAAAATTTAAAGAATTTTAGTTTACTGTTTTTTTATACACTGTGTTTTAAACACTAAAACTTCTAGAAATATTTGTCTAATCACTCCATTATTTTTTTTGTAAGTGTACTCAGTAAAATTAGGGATGAATATTACAATATCATAAAAACAACAACAACATCAACAAACAGATAAAACTACTTTAAAAGAGATTTATTTCACATAACGAGATGACCTTTTTTTCTATCGTTTCTAAGTCTAAGACAGCGCAAATAATAATATTTCCTTTCTAACAATAGAAATATTTCCAGGTGAATATTACAAAAAGAAAAGTTTGGTGAAAATTACGTCAGATTTAAAAAGTATGATTTAAAATTTTCTTATAGCGTTATTAAAAAATACCGAGAAGCAAAGACTCTGTTGACTTAGTTTATTTTATGTGGATAAAAATTGAGAATTTAAATTTTTTATTAAAAAATTTAAAGAATTTTAGTTTTCTGTTTTTTTTTTTATACACTGTTTTTTAAACACTAAAACTTCTAAAAATATTTGTCTAATCACTCCATTATGTTTTTGTAAGTGTACTCAATAAATTTAAGGATGGATTTTACAATATAATGAAAAAAAAAGATAAAAATTGTTTTTGGCAAGAAAAAAAATTCTTTTTGTGGATAAAAATTGAGAATTTAAATTTTTCATAGAAAAATTTAAAGAATTTTAGTTTGGTGTTTTTTTACACACTGTGTTTAAAACACTAAAACTTCTATAAATATTTGTCTAATCACTCCATTATTTTTTTGTAAGTGTACTCAATAAAATTAGGGATGGATTTTACAATATCATGAAAAAACAACAACAACAACAAAAACAGATAAAAACTGCTTTAAAAGAGATTTTTTTCATATAACAAGATGATCTTTTAACTATCGTTGCCAAGCCTAAGACAGCGCAAATAATCATATTTCCTTTCTAACAATAAAAATATTTTCAGGTGAATATTACAAAAAGAAAAGCTTGGTGAAAATTGCGTCATATTTAAAAAGTATGATTTAAAACTATTTTCTTATAGCGTTTTAAAAAAATACCGGGAAGCAAAAACTCTGTTGACTTAGTTCATTTTATGTATATAAAAAAGGAGAATTTAAATTTTTCATAAACCAATTTAAGGAATTTTAGTTTGCTGTTTTTTTTTATACACTGTGTTTAAAACACCAAAACTTCTACAAATATTTGTCTAATCACTCCATTATTTTTTTGTAACTGTACTCAATAAAATTAAGGATGGATTTTACAATATAATGAAAATAAAAAAAAAGGATAAAAATCGTTTTTGGCAAAAAAAAAAAAATGTGGATAAAAATTGAGAATTTAAATTTTTCATAAAAAAATTTAAAGAATTTTAGTTTGCCGTTTTGTTTATACACTGTGTTTAAAACACTAAAACTTCTACAAATATTTGTCTAATCCCTCTATTATTTTTTTGTAAGTGTATTCAATAAAACTAGAGATGGATTTTACAATATAATGGAAAAAAAAGAGATAAAATCGAAACGTTTAAGAAATCCTGTTTTTTGCTGCGTTTTTGCCTATATTTGTATATTTTATTTTTTTCCCCTCGTAAACTAATTATTTAATTGTAAAGACGATCCCTAATTTTATTAAGTACATTAATTATTTATAATTTTATTGAGGATACAAAAAATAATGGAGTGATTTGACAAATATTTGTAGAAGTTTTAGTGTTTGAAACACAGTAATCTAAAAAAAAAAAAAAAAAAAAAAAAAAAAAAAAAAAAAAAAAAAAACCAGCAAACTTTAAAATTCTTAAAAAAAAAAAAAAAAAAAATCTTAATTTTTATCCAAAAAACGATTTTTTTTTGGTTAAAATCAGTTTTCTAAGTACATTACCTATGTTAATATGTGTATATAATAAGTAAATGTACAGTCGTGGGGAAGAAAAGTAAATACCCACTGCTAACTGTGAAACAAATTATTGTAGCAGAACGTTACAGGTACCAAACGATTGGAAATAAAGCCTACTTTTAAATGATGTATGTAAAATTTGCTTAGGGGGCTATCTATATAACAAAACGAACCCAAACTTTGTTTTTTTCAATAGCAATGCCCAATTAAGTAACAATGCCCAAGTTTGACACCATGAATAAATTCTACACCCTTCAATTAGCCGAAAAATCCAAATTTACATGAAATTCGTACAATTAGTTTACGAGAAATTAATTATTTTAAAAGGAGCCTATTTTAAGGGTTGTATCTAAACTGAAGTTCGGTACTCGGAAACTAATCGATTGAACCCGATTTTCGAAGTGCTACAGAATGAAGATGTCATTTCTACTTTTGTATTATTTCTTTTCAATATGGCCATTTTACCCACATAACCCTTTAAGACCGGGAGATTTTTTGGTAGAAATTTAAAGTTTGGGTGATTTCCCCTTACCGATAGGACCGTATTTGATTGAAAAAAAATATTTAAAAAAGTACCCCATATCAGGTTATGCCAAGGGAGGACCCACACAATTGTGTGGGTTCGGGCTTAATGCAGCCGTTTTTGGGCTGTATCTACACAATTGTGTAGTTTGGGATTACGTGTGCAAATATCTAAAAATAAAAGTTTAAGCAAAAAAAGTTGTTGTTTATTGAGATAATTTTCATCAGCCACAATGAAAATGTTTGAAACAATTTTTGTTTTTGGACAAACCACTACAATTTCATTTTCTGAGACGTGCTCGATGCTCGCACCCCTCTTAAGAACCGTTGACAAATGGTATGCCCTTCACTCCGTTTGGATTGTGCCTGATCCTTCAAATTTCTTTCTTTAGTTTTTCCAGCAGCGGTATTTTGTTGAAATACCGATCGAAGTACATAAAACTAGGTCTGAACCAGAGTAAGGACTACAACAGGTCCTAAGCCCAGATCCTTGTGGACTAGGTCTGTACTTTCCCACTGGTAAACTACAAAATTTAAAACTATCCCAAGTGATACTGTTACAACAGATTGTGGTTTGTTTTTTATATACAGCATTACTGAAGCACGTCCTAAAAAAGGGGAATCGTCTGCTCATCTATGGAAAATTTTTCCTGATCTCCTGGTAAATTCAAGAAGACACTACGGAATCTGTCGAGCATTTGCTGAACTTTCCATAATTTATTATTTGTTCCTTGTGGCTTACTTGCTGTGTCGACAAAATGGAATGAATTTATCAAACTTAAAAATCTATCTCGTAATATGCATATAACTCATATAAATCTTATAAATCATATATGACATCTATAACTCAGAGCAAAAACATACCGTTCATTACATGTGCATATTATATATCTAATACTATCAATTTTAAATAGAAATCATGAATATTTTAAATAGAAATCATGAATAGTACAAAAGTTTTTAAAATTAATTCGGTTTAAAAATGTAATTAATAAAAAATAAATTGTTAAAAACATAAGTTTAAAAAAAAATCACTTAAAAATAAAAAAATTATATATTAGGAATTGTACCCATTTTGGAAACGGTAAAACCCAGACCCGCACAATTGTGTGGGTCATTTGTTTTTCAACATTTGTAAAGCCTAATTAAATTTATCAAAGACAAAATCCATTAAAATCATGAATAAAGTATATGAAATGAAAAATTAAATCTAAGCAAACATTAAAAATCATATTTAAAAGAAATTACGATAGTACATACTTTTTGTCTATTGCTGTCAGATGATATAGTCTTTTTAAAAGCAGAAAATCTAACCCTGTATTTTAGTTAGTGTCCCTTAGTGGTGTCTTATCAAAACATCTGAAGCCAATTAACTCATATAAATGTGCAGATTTGGTTTTAAACCTCACAAAAACAGGAAATAGTCATTCTCTTTTACTTTAGTATCACCCTACAATTGTGTGGGTCAGGACTTAAAGGGTTAATGTGATCCAACTATTGCCAGGGCAAAAGTTTCAATAAAACAAGTAAAATATATATTTTCAAATTATGCTTTTCTGAACATCATAGACGGCCCCTTAAGCCATCATTTTGCCGTTTTTTAATGATAATTAGAAAACTACCTGAAATAAAAATTTGAAATTCAGAATTCCCATAAAGGAGGACATGATAAATATAAACCTATAAAAAAATTGTAGGTTGCAATTCATACTTTTTTCGAATATTAATTTCCTAATTTATATTATAAAATTTTTAAAATTACAAATTCAATGTATTTATGTTTGGGTTTTTTAGTATTATAACCACACACAAAGTTATCGCATTAGGATTATAATTTCAGGACATATTAATAAACATATGAAAATATAATTTAACAATTGAAGCTCTAAAGTTTGAATATTTATAATTCCAAAACGTATCATTCATATGACTAGAAATTTCGTTTCTAGGCATAGTTTCAACAGAAGATTTAAAATATAGTGTCAAAATTGGATGTTGCCATTGAAAAAAAACAAATTTTGGTCAGGTTTTGATTTTCAGATGGCCCCCTGAGCAAATTTTATATACATCATTTAAAAGTAGATTTTATTTCCAATCGATTGGTACCAGTAACTTTTTTCTTCTATAGTTAGTTGCAGAGTTAGTAAAGGGTGTTTATTATTTTTTTCCACGACTGTACATCAGTTAAAAATGATTCTTCAAAGATCTTCAAATAGTACCGAGTCCGCTTAATACAGTGAGTAGACTCTCGTTAATGCGTCTTCCTTTAAAACATATCTCTTGTTAATGAGGACAATTTCATTTACCCCGCCGTTTTCTATTTGCAATTAGTGTTAAGGTCATCGCTTAATGAGCATCATACTCATCGGGTATTTTTGACGAAATGTCGAGGCAGAATCTGAACTAGTTTTTTTTAGCTCACAGGCTATCAAAGCCTGAGAGCTAATTTGCCCACCTGGTCTGTACGTATGTATGTATGTATGTACGTACGTAACGCGATAACTCTTGATAGAAATATCCGATTTGCAACAATTTTTTTCTAGGTCCATTCTGATAAGGCGCTTCCCTGATTAGTTTTGGGGGTTCATTGGTTAAGTATAAAGGGGGAACGGGGGAGCTAATCCCCCTTAACTTAGATAACTGGGTTTTTCATGCAGAATTATCAGATTTTCTTCAAATTTGGTATACCGGTTAATTCTGATAAGGCGCTTCCCTCATTAGATTTGAAGGTTCATTTTTTAAATCTAAAAGGGGGAACGGGGGCTAATACCCCCTTAATTTAGATAAATGGGGTTTTCTATCCGATTTGCTTCAAATTTTGTATACCGGTTTATTTCGATAAGGCGCTTCCCTGATGACATTTGGAAGCGCATTGGTTAAGTACAAAAAGGGGAAACGGGTGGGGGCTAATCCCCTCTCCTTAATTTATTTTTTCGAGGGGCATTATTCTTTGAAATAAGAGTATAATATACAATTAGTGTGAATAGCCATCGGTTTAACTGGGCACTTTTTTTTTCTTTTTTGTATTATTTCTTTTAAAGCAACTCTGGCGCCATTTTGGTTATTGAACAGTTTCGTAAATATCATGGTATTTTCGAAAATATAAAAAATATCCGACATTTTGATATATATCGGATATTTTTTATATATATCGGATATTTTAAAATAATCAATTTATTGATGATAATAAATATTTTTACACTTAATAGATGTATATAAGAAATTAAAACCTATTTTACTTAGCATGAAAATTTAATAAAGCGATAGTATAAATGTCTTTTTCTTTTCTTTTGTCTTTTGCAACAAAACTGAAGATCAACTAACTGAAAGCAGAAACAATTTTATTGAAATGGAAACAATTTTGCTTTTTACTCATCGAACGTGTCGGAAATTGTAGGTCAGATGTGGCAAATTAGGTGTGTTTGTACAATAACTATTTTATAAATATTCAGATCTTGGTGCAATAGCCGTTGCACTCTTATGTAAAAGTGCAGGAATACAAAATTTATTACGATTCTATATATTAAATTCAGTAATACGGAAATAATAGGGCTCCATCTTAAATAAGACTTAATCACCATGGCAACCTAGAATCATTACCTATCGTGGGATATCATTGAATTAATGACGAATGATAGGATTTATTAGAAGGAAGAAAAATTTTATTAATACATTTTTAAGTTTTGATTCGATTTTCATAAAAATAGAAATGGCTCGACAAAATTCTGCAGCAATTATATATAATTAAATATAAAACTATTCGGTTGAGTAGTTTTTGAGCGTTTGTATACGGACGGACAGACGGTCGGACCAGATGACGACTATAGGTGCTACGTATTTATATAATTACGATCGCACTTAAAAATGAACTACAGCATTTAGTATCAAGGATCACGAAAATTTTATGTTTTATACGAAAAATTTAAACATGAATACTCACTTGTCTAATTTTTAATTCCGTAATGTGCTGTGCAGTGTACACTGAACAAAACCAAAACTAGAAAAGATTTTTTGTAATCAAGCTGTAAATAATTTATCTAAATTAAAAAGTTTATCTTTTAATAGTTGTTATAAAAATATATTGTCCCATATAATTACTCGTGCTATATTTATGAACATAACATAAAACTTCATAAAACTTGGAAAAGTTTATTTTTTCTAAAAAATTCATTTCCAAAGAAAAAGTTCTTTAGCTATAGCATGACACAATCAATAATAGTCAAAAAATTCATTTACACTTATCAAAAATATCACATATAATGATATTTTGAAAATAAATATCAAATATATGAAAATATCGAACATATCAAACTTAATAATATTTAAAAAATAAATATCGGATATATATATATATCATGATAAATATCAAGATATACATCTATACTGATGAAAGAAAGTTTCGCTCTGTCTGTGTGTGTGTGTGTTTGCGATGGCTAGCAAAATGTACGGCAGGTACGAGGCTGAAATGTTTTGTGAAGATAGTCGAAGGCCTCTCCTAATGCACCCGAGTCTCGGAATTTTAAAACTTTAATAATTAGTTGAGTTATTAATTAACAATCGAAACTCACTCTCATCAAAAAGTCATTTATTTGATCTCCGGTCGAATAAAGTACGTGCGCATGCGTACAAACTCATTTACGTAGCAGGAGCTAGCGAAGAAACATTTTCCACTCTATTTATTATTATTTTTTTATTATTGTTTTGTTTTAATCCAAATTCAACAACCCGCTCGGTACAGTTAAGCTTGAAAGACATATTACAAAAGATCGCCCCAAATAGCGCAACCAATTAAAAAAAAGTTAACCCTTGCAGTTAATCCTTAAATGCAACTTAAATGCAGTTAACCCCTTGGAAGAACATTTTCAAAGAGGGTCGTTTTTCCGAAAAAGTTTTTTACCTTATTGCAACGCCCTTTCAGAGCGCAATTTTAAAGGTACTGACAAACCAAAAATATGCTTCTAAAGCTAAAACCTTCTTCTAATCGATGGTGTAATTGTTTTTTAAAATTATGAATTTTAACCCTTTCAAATACACAGGCAAACGCAAATAACTTCGCGCCTCACGGAGAGGATATTTTTCTACGTTAAAAGCAACTAAACCTCCGTATTTTAACACAATATTTTTAGAGCGTCTCAATAGGCCAGATTTACATCACCTACAAAAATTTCAACACGTTCGGACAGGTAGAAACATTTTTTACAAAATAAAATGTGTGAAAACTTCGACAAAAAATAAATAAATAAATAAATAAATAAAAAATAAATAAATAAATAAATAAAAAATAAATAAATAAATAAATAAATAAATAAAAATAAAAATCGAGGGATTTAGGTGCGGTTTCTCTCGACTTTTGTTAAAGTTTTCCTTCTTACATATGCATATTTTTTTAATGAAATTTAAAAAAGGGTTTAGTTATATTTACAATCCATTAAAATTTCACAGAATTCTGACAACAATAACTATCTATTTGGTTATGCTAATGAAAAGGAATGAAAATGCTATGCAAAAGGAAAAAAAAAAGAAAAAAACCTTTACGCTTCGGTAGGAAATAGAAACTTAATTTACTCAATTCATTGTGCTTTCTGTAGCTTAGTGGTTAAACGCATTGGTTTTCTATACGAAAGCTTTCTGGTTCGGATCTCGATAGGACTAAGTTGAAATTTGGATTCAATTAAAATAAATATCGCACTTTTTTTGCAATTCTAAGGATTTCATTCTTTTTTTAAGGGTATCTAAACTTAAAAAAAGTTCCGCATTTGTATGTCAATGCATTAACATGTCAATAAGCAAATAAATATATATAGTAATTATTGTTAACTATAAATAAAAATACATAAATAGAAACATACATACATAGAAAATACATAACTTTAAGAAATAACATTACGTGAGACCTGGACAAAATTATAAACTCAAAGTTATGAATTTCTATATTTTGGTATTTTTGATCTGAATAAATATATTTTATGATAAGAAACTGATAAATGGAGTCATTAGGGATCAATACATTTCAGTACATCAATGCATTTTTTAATTTTTCTGAGAAAATAACATTATGTGAGACCCGGACAAAATTATAAACTCAAAAAATTTTCAATTTGTTTAAATCGTAATATAAATAAGCTGAACTTTACATTAATAAAATAAAGATGAATATTTATAAAAATACATCTAAATTTACTATAACTCATAAATAAAGTGTATCAAATAATTTAAATAAAAAAATACTTAATTAAAAAAAAAAAAAAAAGCATTATGTGAGACCTGGACAAAATTGTAAACTCAAAATTATGAATTTCTATATTTTGGTATTTTTGATCTGAATAAATACATTTTATGATAAGAAAATAATAAATTGAGTCATTTGCGATCAATACATTTCAATACATCAATGCATTTTTAAATTTTTCTCAAAAAATAACATTATGTGAGCCCCGGACAAAATTACAAACTCAGAAAATTTTCCATTTGTTTAAATCGTAATATAAATAAGCTGAGCTTTACATAAAGATGAATATTTGAGGACGTGAATTTCAAAACTCGCCTTATCCAAAATTTAAAAAAATCGAGTTTTCTCTACCAATCTATTCTATTGGTAAACCTGCACAGAAAAAACACTATAATCTGTAAAAAAAATATTTTTATCCTTTATTTTTGGGCTCTTAAAATATTGGTTTGGTTTCAAAACTCGCCTTATTCACTAAGGAGTTGGCAACAAAACTAGCTTTATCCTTGGGCATGCGTAAGACCAACGAACGGCTAGCTTATCAGCTACTGTTACAGTAATTTTCCTTCATTTCTCTGTGACCTGTTGCTATTTTCGTTTAAAGATTTTACCTGTTCTATTCATACAAACTAATTAAATAAGTTTTACAGCATGTCTTATGTGTAATGGGCAGTGAATAAACTCATTTTGTAGTGGAAGGATGAAGAACAGAAAAAGAAATACGAACACATGGGCTAGTAAAGAATACACGCAAAAGAAGATTAAAATGTAAGTTAAAAATGGGGAATCGCTTTCTATATTTCTTACTGTCAGAAGATGTTAAAAGATTTAATTTTTATTCTCAGGCATAAACCTAAGGCATTTCCGGGCCTTTCAAAGGTATTACGATAAGGTACTATATAAAGACTAAGAACCATGGCCATCTTCAAATTTGTGGAAGTGTATTTCGGAAGATTCTTGGAATATCAAAATTCAGAGTGTAAAAGTTTTGCTAGAGGCATCTAAAACTAAACTTTCTTCTTAAAAAGAAGGGAAAGGGAGTCCCCGTGAAGCAAGAGAAACTTAAGGATGTCCACAGATTGTTAAAAAAAAAAAACATTTTGATGAAAACTGGTCAGAAATGGAAGTGCTTACTTTCTATAAAAATATTATTTCTAAGGAACCAGAACAGAAGGAAATGTGTATATATATAATATTATATGTTATATAGATTATATTATATTAAATTCTTTTTATAAAAAAGTTATTTTAATTATAAGCTATTTATGATAAGTTTTATTTGATTATTGATAAGTTTGCTTTTGTATAATAAAACGTATTACTAAATTTTAATCATACTTATTGCTCCCGTAAGGTTTATTTTTTAATCCAAAATATTATCATCCGATGACCAAAAATAGAAACTATTAATTTCTTTCATCAAGTATGATAGAGATTGGCAACAAAACTCTTCTTATCCAAAACTTTTTTCAGTTAATTAATTAAATGAATTAAAGTAGATTTTCCAACTTAACACAATGATATCACAGAGCAACTAGCTATAAGTATACAAAAAATTGGATGTATTCGATGCACGGGGTCACAGTTACAGGTTTTTTGCGATTTCCCAAAATTTGATTTTTTGGATAAGACGAGTTTTGAAACTCACGTTCTCATTTATAAAAAGATATCTAAATTTAATATAACTCATAAATAAAGTAGATCAAATAATTTAAATAAAAAAATACCTAACTTTAAAAAAATAGCATTATGTGAGGCATGGACAAAATTGTAAACTCAAAGTTATGAATTTCTATATTCTGGTATTTTTTTATCTGAATAAATGGATTTTATGATAAGAAACTAATAAATTGAGTCATTAGGGAGCAATACATTTCAATACATCAATGAATTTTTTAATTTTTCTCAAAAAGATGTGTAACTTTAATATAGCACATGACTAAACCGAAAACAGCGAATTACTCAGTTTAAGAAATGAACATAATTTGAATCCTGGTGCTAAGTATTAATGCATACATTCAAAAATGAATTGGACAGCCATTTTTCTGAATTTCTTCGAATATGCGGCTCGGCATAGATTGAACAAGTTTTTTCAACTGCTCCATTGACAACTGATTCCATGCTGAAAGAAAAGCTATTTTAAAAATCATTTGTGTTTTGATATTGACGTCCATCATGATGGACTATTTGAACCATTGTACCCCAACAATTTTCAATGGGGTTTAGATCATGGCTGCGGAATGGCCATTTCATGACATTCACATGTCAGTGCTGAAGCTACTCTTTTGTGCTTTTTACAGAGTGTATTTCTGCATTATCTTGCTGAAAAACCCTGTTTACTCCAGCAATCAACGGTGCATAAGGCAACAGATTTTCTTGCAGCATTAACTAGTAGTCTTTTTGTTTTCCATTAAGGAAAGCCAGAGTAGTTTTAACATTCTGAGAAAAAACATCCTACACAATCACGGATTTTCCACCAAAGTTTTGATTAACACGTTGAGTGCCACAATGGCTGACACTGAAGCGCAGAAAATTTACAATGTTTAAAGTAATTTTTAAGAAAGTATAATCCTGTAATAAATAAAAGGTAGGTAAATTTTAAATATTTGTTCAGTAATTATTTAAAACAATGTATATTTTTTCAGTTTTGTATCATATTTTAGACGTCAGCCATCGGTGAATGACGCATTTTAAACGGAAAGCTCGCTGTCAGCCACCGGTGGCTGACGTGGCGCTTAACGTGTTAAAGATATGCCGTTCTTCATGCGTAATATCGTGCCAATAGTATCCGCCTAAATTAAACTTCTTTTCATCTGACCAGAAGACTCTGCTTTACTCCGTTGTCCATGACATGTGCTGCTGTGCAAATTGAAATCTAGCTTTCATGTGATGAGGCTCAAGTTTTGGTTTAACTTTCATTTTCTTCCATTTCATGTTCGAGGCTCATTAACGAATTCGTCTAACAGTTCGAGAGCTTGCATTTATGTTAAATCATTTATGATAACCATGTTAAATCATTTACAATTTGGCTAGAAGAAGCTCCAGTACTAGATGCTGTTCGTAAGATAGATCTTCGATTCCTTCCAACACCTTTGTGTGTTGATCCCTGCGTGTTTTCTTTCCATAACCTGGCGTATTCTTTAAAACATTTTTTATTGCTCCTTATGAACATTTAACCAACAAAGCAATTTGGCGCTGGGTTTTTCTAGAAGCTCCGAAAGCCAAAATTTTACCAACATGTATCTGTGTGAGAATCTTTTCTCGAGGCATTTGAAAACATGTTTATCTTCACTGTTCTAAGAATAACATGTAACGACACCACAAGATAAACAAGATGCATTAACACTAGAACGCCTCGAAATTTTACGCAAGTTTTATAAAAATATATCAAACCATAAAACTTATTTAAAATTATTTGAGTTAATTGTTTAACTTATTTCAGGGCAATTTGTATTTAACTTATTTACTGAAAAAATTACTGGTTGGAATCGACAATTAGTGCAGTGTCGGTATCGAATTGACACCTGCTTGGCGTTCTAGTGTTAAAAGAGACTCAAAATTATTTTAAAAGTAATACAAAGGCAGACGATGAAATATTTTTAATAAAACCATCAAGAAAAATGAAAATATGGATAAATATCGTTTGCATTAATACCAATATGAAAAATAATTTCATGAATTCGTTTCTTATCATAAAATGTATTTATTCAGATAAAAAAGTACCAGAATGTAGAAATTCATAACTTTGAGTTTATAATTTTGTCCGGGTCTCACATAATGTTATTTTTTGAGAAAAATAAAAAAATGCACTGAAGTACTGAAATGTATTGATCCCTAAATGACTCCATTTATTAGTTTCTTTTCATAAAATGTATTTATTCAGATAAAAAATACCAGAATATAGAAATTCATAATTTTGAATTTATAATTTTGTCCAGGTCTCACATAATATTATTTGTTTAAGTTATAAATTTTCCTATTTAAATTATTTGCTCCATTTTATTTCTGAGTTATATTAAATTTAGATGTCTTTCTATAAATATTCATCTTTATTTTATTAATGTAAAGCTAAGCTTATTTATATTGCGATTTAAACAAATTGAAAATTTTCTGAGTTTATAATTTTGTCCAGGAGTGTATGAGGGGCTCAGAACTATAGAAGACCAAGTCCAATTTGGAAAAAAAAAATTGAGATAGTCCTTTTAAAAGGTGCATAAAATCTATTTTATCCACTCCCACAGTAACTAAACCAAGTCTGTAAACAAATGACATATATGAGAAAGTATGTGAAAACAGACTTGGTTCACTGTAGGTGTGGAGGAAACAGATTTTAGACACCTTCCAAATGGACTATCTCATTTTTTTTTTCCTTTTTCAAAATGGACTTGGTCTACTATGGTTGTGAACCCCCTCATATTAGTCCCTTGTTATTTCTCTCATTCTATTTTCTTTCTTTTTTTTTTCGTCTCCCCAAAGGAAGAAAATAGCTTTAATAACTTTTCAGCATTTTTTAAATAGCTACACGTAGATAGTAAAATATATGTATCTTTGCTATTATTTCTCTGATTTATATAGTCTTTCTAGACTATTAAATTTAATAAGAAAATTTTACTCTGCCTATAAACTAACGTTTGGATATAAATATAAAATATTCACTTAAAAGTTATAAATCTTAGTTTTCATTATAACCTCGGTTGTATCACATATTCGGATATATCGACCTCTTTTTGTGCCCACCAAGAAACTCGATATGATGAGTATAAGCTGTTTATTAAGCAGAAAAAGATTGAATACTGCGATTTTAATTCCAAACTAACTTATATATATATATATATAAAAACTCGGTTTATGGCGTCAGATTTTGCCATCCAAAGAATCTACAAGAGTCTTTTAGGTAGCTTTCTTTACAAAAAAGCTACCTATTGCAGCCGTTCGGAGGAAAGCGATTTCAAAAAATTTTGGTATATTTTCATCGATCATGACCCCCAGACCCCGAAACCACCCTCCGTTCAAAATTGATATATATATATATATATATATCTGACCTATGTCACACTGTAACTCCCGTAATTATGAACCGATTTCGATGTAATTCGGTGTGTACATAGTACATACCAATGTCTCGACCGAGTTCGTTGGCCAGCTTCATCCGCCGTTTTGTTTCAAAATGGCGGCCATTTAAAAATTTTAAAAAAATTTAAAACTTGAAATGTGGTAACAAAAAATTAAAAATGGAAAGATATTTTTTTCTTATGTATTTGCCCTTTATACAAAGATTCCGGAGCAGTTTTTGTTTCGTCTATATCTTAAAAAATGGCTGAGTTATAGCATTTTGAATTTCTAGCGTGGCTGACATTTTGAAACGTCCTGAATTTTGTCACGCGATAAAAGGCGTATTTATGAACCGATTTGGATGTAATTCGGTGTGTACATAGTACATACCAATCTCTCGACCGAGTTCGTTGGCCAGCTTCATCCGCCATTTAAAATTTTTTAAAAAATTTAAAATTTGAAATGTGGTACCAAAAAATTGAAAATGGAAAAATATTTTTTTCTTATGTATTTGACCTTTATACAAAGATTTCGGAGCAGTTTTTGTTTCGTCTATATCTTAAAAAATGGCTGAGTTATAGCATTTTGAATTTCTATCGTGGCTGACATTTTGAAACGTCCCGAATTTTGTCACGCGATAAAAGGCGTATTTATGAACCGATTTGGATGTAATTCGGTGTGTACATAGTACATACTAATCTCTCGACCGAGTTCGTTGACCAGCTTCATCCGCCATTTTGTTTCAAAATGGCGGCCATTTAAATTTTTAAGAAAAATTTAAATTTTAAATGTGGATCCAAAAATTGAAAATTGAAAAAATATTTTCTTCTTATGTGTTTGACCTGGATAAAAAGATTCGGGAGCAGTTTTTGTTTCGTCTATATCTTAAGAAATGGCTGAGTTATAGCATTTTGAATTTCTAGCGTGGCTGACATTTTGAAACGTCCTGATTTTTCTCACGTAATAACAGGCGTATTTATGAACCGATTTGGATGTACCTTGGTGTGTACATAGTACATACAAATATCTCGACCGAGTTCGTTGGCCAGCTTCATCCGCCATCTTGTTTCAAAATGGCGGCCATTTAAAAAAATTAAAAAATTAAAAAAATTAAATGAGATACCAAAAAATTGGAAAATGAAAAAGATTTTTTTTTTGTATGTGTTTGACCTTAATACAAAGATTCCGGAACAGTTTTTCTTTCGTCTATATCTAAAAAAAAATGGCTGAGTAATAGCATTTTGAATTTCTCTTGTGGCTGACATTTTAAAACGACCTGATTTTTGTCACGCGATAACAGGCGTATTTATGAACCTATTTGCATGTAACTTGGTCTGTACATAGTACATACCAATGTCTCGGCCGAGTTCGTTGGCCAGCTTCATTCGCCATCTTGTTTCAAAAGGGTTGCCATTTAAAAAAAATTAAATTTAAAATTCAAAATGAGGTATTAAAAAATTGGAAAATGAAAAAGATTTTTTTTTATGTGTTTGGCCTTGATACAAAGATTCCGGAGCAGTTTTTGTTTCTGAAAATTTGTTCTTTTGTTGATATCTTAAAAAATGGTTGATTTATAGCACTTTGAATTTCTAGCATGGCTAACATTTTGAAACGATCTTGTATTTGTCATGCGATAACACCCGTATTCGCCTATTTCGATGTAAGAAGGCATGTGGATAGTATACATCAACACCTCGACCAAATTCTGTGGCCAGATTCATCAGCCATCTTGTTTCAAAATGGCGACCATTAAATTAAAAAATATATATATATTTAAAGTGAGGTGCAAAAAAATTAGAAATTGAAAAAGGTTTCTTTCTTAAGTATTTGATCTTGATATAAGGATTCAGCAGCATTTTTTGTTTGTCTTTACCTTAAAAAATGGCTCAGATATAGCAGTTTCAATTTCTATTGTGGGTGACATTTTGAAAAATCTGATTTTTTGCATGCGACAGCACTCCTATATATTAACCGATTCCGATGTGAGTGAGCATGTGCACAGCAATTACTAAGGTCTCGACCAAGTTCACTGCTTAGCCTCATCCACCATGTTGTATTAAAATGACAGGCACTTTAAGAAATTGCCGAATTTGGCAGCCAAATATAAGTTACTTTAAAGAAAAGCAGCTTGGATAAAGCTGACTAATTTCGCGAAATTCTCATTCATTATATTGATAAAAATTAGTATTGAATCTCCTATATTCGGTTTCCACTAAATTGAGCTTCGTGTGTTTGCATGATATAAGTTGACTTTTTTTAAATAAGGATTATGAAAGCTACCTCTTCCTCCCGGCACTGGCCGGAAGGACTTTTTTCATTTTTTCCGGTCAAGGGTCCATTCCTCTTCCAGACCTCTATCCCTCATTGCCTTTGCAATATCATCCATCCAGTTCTTTCGTGGTATTCCCCGTTTACTTTTTTTATTTGTTTTATAATTGAATTTGATTTTAGGTACACTTTCATCATTCATTCTTTTAACATGACCATACTAGATTAATTGCTTTTTTAAATATCATCTAATATGGTTCCCTTTATTTTCATCATTTCCTTGATTCTGTCATTTCTTATTCTTTTTATTCTTGCTATCCGGCATGATCTCCTTAGGACGTCCATTTCTACTGCCGCTAATTTCTTTCTTTCTGTCTCCATAATTCTCCATCCTTCTGCTCCATATAACAATATGCTCTTTACAAGCATATTGTTATACTCCATATACAGTATTGTTCACTTATTACTCTTGTTATACTCCATATACCATATAACATTATGCTCTTACTTTGTAGAAATTCAATCATTATCTTATTCTAAGCAAACGCCACATGATTGTCACATTTAGGTAATATTTGACACATTTTACAGACGTTCAAACCCATAAGTGAGTCGTCCAAAGCACCTAAATGTGATAATGCATTTTAAGCATACAGGCTCTTCGTAAAATATTCATTTAGTTGCTATCAATTTTTGAAATAGCTAAGAAAGAGTTGAAAAAAATTGAAGTATCTATATAGGGTCTATTTTACAAAATACTGTATTTAACGAAATTTTCTCTGGAACTTTGTTTTTGTATAAAAATAACACGGGAAAAAATCTTTCAATAACGAAAATCAATTTCTTTTTAATAAGATTTTTATCAGACCAAATTTTCAAACTACCAAGAAAGTTACGTATTTCCTAAAAATCACATCATTTCTTTGTAAATCATCAGAATAGACCATTCTCTTTCTTATATAGTATGGATATTTGTGGATCCGATGTACAGAATAAAAATACCGGGTGATCCAAAAGTCAAGACAAACTTTAAAAATGAATAATTCGAAAGCGAATCAAGATACAAAGATACGGTTTCACAAAACGGATGGAAAAGAAGCCGGGTTTTGTATGGCAACGAAAAAAAAAATAGTGCTGTTGGTGACCAACAGATGGCGCTGTAGTGTTTATTGCACCAAAAGATGATTTACAAATGAAAAAATGTTGACAACTTACAAGTCAGCTTAATTACAGTTAATTAATGCAACAGTAAATGTTCAATGTGCTGTCCATCATTCAGAAGTACAGCTGTGAGACGAGTCACCACACCATTCACAGCATTTAGTAGCATTTCTTGCGTTATGGCAGACACATTTTGGCGTATGGCATCTTTCAGTGCTGCTAATGATGCCGGTTGGTCGCGGTACACTTTTGATTTCAAGAATCCCCATAGACAAAAGTCACAGGGTGTCAGATCGGGAGATCTTGGAGGCCATGCGTGATTAAAGTAGCGACTGATAATGCGATCCTCCCCAAATTTTGAGCGTAGCAGGCGTTGCACAGGCAGAGTAATATGAGGTGGTACTCCATCTTGCATGAAGGGGACTGTTTGGAGTGCCTGTCGTGCTTGAAGTTCAGGAATAATGTTGTTCTGTAACAGTGCTACATATCGCTGACCAGTGACAGAAACTGTTTTGAAACCCGTCTGTGTGACTTCCTCGAAAAAAATGGACCAATTATGAAATCAGCAGTGAAGCCACACCAGACTGTCACTTTAGGCTGTTGCAAGGGTACCTCAACAAATACATGTAGATTTTCTGTGGTCCACATTCGACAATTGTGGGTGTTAACAGCGCCAGAGGGTGTGAAATGCGCTTCATCTGTCCAAAGCACAGTGTGAAGTCAGTCATGCTGCTCTTCCATCTTATTGAATACAAAATTCGCGAAATCTCGACAAGAATCGAAGTCAGGAGGTTTCAGTTCTTGGTTATGTTGCAACTTGTAGGGATACCGTTGCAAAGTTATTCGCAGTGCTCTCCAGACACTTCCGTACGACATTCCTGTCTGCCTCGAAATTTCTCGAGCACTGCACTCCCCATGTGCAGCAACCGCCGAAATGGATTGCACCGTCTGCTCCACTGTCGTGGGAACAGCAGAGGCTGTTGAGGGACGTCCACTTTTTTGACGTGACGCCAAAGAACCTGTAGCTTCAAATTTCTTCATCATTTTGTTCAAAGCAGAAACCGTTATTGGTTCTTTGCTATCTCGCATACCCTTCATGTAGCGATATGCGCACAATGCCGCAGTGGCACTTTCCGTTTACAGTTTAACTAAGAGGGCTTTCTCAACTATGGACAGCATTTCGATGCATACAAGCTTTGACTACCCTTACCTGCTGCAGTTGCTCCTTTCATATCGTTTGCTGACCCCACCAGTGGCCGAGAGGTTCTGCTCTCGAAGCTGGTAGACGGGAGGTGCTGGGTTCGATCCCAATCGCGCCCGTCGGCCTAATCGTTCGGAGTTTTCGTGGTTTTCTTCGAACCTTGGTTCTCCAAGCGTTAATACGGGTTAGGTTCCCTTAGAAAGACCTCCACGGAAGGCACTCCCCCCTTAGGGCCTATATCCCACGTGCTGATAATTGGCCGACATAAATACAACCAACCAACCAACCATATCGTTTGCTGCTTTGCCTAATCCTACATCAGAAATCCGACAGCGCCATCTGTTGGTCGCCAACAGAACTATTTTTTTCGATGCCACACAAAACCCGGTTTCTTTTCCATCTGTTTGGTGCAAACCGTACCTTTCTATCTTTATTCCTTTTCGAATTATTCATTTTTAAAGTTTGTCCTGACTTTTGGATCACCCGGTATATATATATATATATAAGATCTCCATAAGGGACACTTCCGAATGGCGGACAATTTTTCAAATCCCAATACCTATACATTCATATATTTTTACCTCTGTATATCGGGAAAATTTCGCGTTCATCAGGTATCCGTCATTCAAAAATTTCCCTGTATATTTCTGCTTAAATTAAAGTGGAAAAAATGAAAGAAATAGACTAAAATTCTGGAATTCTGCTTTTTCAGAATTTAATGTCGCCCCCTATGAAAGAAATTATATATATATGTATATAAATATAAATAATACAAAACATATTAGATTAATTTTAACACAATTATTCAAATCGGTAAATAAATCATATCAGATGTAAATAATAATAATCATAATCAAAAAGGTTAGCTGGGTGAAAAAGTTCCACCTGATTCGTCCGGAATAGCTCAAATGGTGGCTTCGGCCAAGAGATTCCTGGTTTGAATCCTGGTCCGGACATTTTTCGCCCAGTTGGATATTTACATCTAATACAAAACATATTTCAGTTTTAAGACTTAAAACACACGCTTTTATTTTATATAAAATGACGTCATTCGCATCCGCTGAAGATTTCCTCAATTACGATCCAGTCTTAAACAACATCTACAGTACAGTATCGAGGCTAACGAGAAAGACAGACTACCGCGATGCATTCAACGTATCTTTTTTTACAGACCGCTGGAGTCACGTGATGCTCGAATGCACCAATGAAAGTGTACTAAAAGAGCATCACGTCATTCTAGCGGTCTGTAAAAAAACACACGTGGGATGCACTGCGGTAGCCTGTCTTTTTCGTTAGCCTCGTAAAGTATTTATATGATGTCTCTATCGCTGAATAATACACAAATCCAAATTAATTACTGATTATTGATTACTGATAATTGATTTGGTTCTATTGGATCTATTTTCTTACAGGCTATATTTTTTAATTTTATGGAAAGTTTTGCAATAAAGGAAGTATTGAATTCATTGAGTTTATATTTAAATCTTTGAAAGAAACCAGGAAAATATTGTAAAGTGGATAACTTGGAATTTTGTACATTGAAGTTTCTTCTCTTCGAGCTCATAATTAATCTTTTTATAGTGCTTTTTTTGTATCCACATTGTTTCTTGCAATGTCTTATATTTTTTATTTATTTCGTTGTTTAACTACTCAGCGGTTTAACTACCAGGGTTACGAGTTTGGTCTCCAATTTTAATCCAAAATTTCTAATTCATACGGGAAATTTCGAAAGAAGAATTTTTACATTATATGATGTGATCGCTAAATGTCTCTTATTAAATTAAGCATACAATGCTATTCTTTATTTCTGGTATGAACATTAAATTTCTGACTAAAAATGGAGACCTAACTGACAACCCTGGTGTAGACTGGTGTAGACCCTTTGAATAGAATGTCTAAATGCGGAAACTTTGTAGGAAAACAGTGCTTGAGCATTATGAGGGATGACTCATTATGGGCTTTCTGTACACAGTGAGTCCTCGGTGCGTTTTGATTAATAATACACCTAAATAAGGTAGCGTAATTTACAATGTAAATTTAACTTATGCAAAATGAGTTACCTAAAATTTGGAAAGCGATGCTCTGTAACGAGTAAGAAACAATGACAGGAACTTTTCCCTCTTCAGCTCAATCCGCAAAAGAAGAACGAAGCTAAAACTTACTTTTTCTCCCGGCGTTTACACAGGAACACACACACACACACATTATCAGTTTTCGAAAACTTCTTTAGGCGTGTTGAGCTTTTTTTGAGATGGAAAAAAACCACTGATTTGGAGACACTGTTATGTAATCGACATGCTAGCATTTTGGCACATAGACACTAGCGCGCCAAGCGTAATATAATTGTGGTATTGTATTCATTAATAAAAATACTTTTGGATAGTATTGAATTGGAGTATGGATTTCAATATTTGGATAGTATTGAATTGTAATGGTTGCCGTTTATATTTCACCGGATAAATCTTTAAATGCAATACGAGAATTTTTGTACGAAAATTTATTTATTTATATGTACATGTATAATTTAATAATATAATTTAATATAATAATATATATTACAAATTATTAATGTTTATTTATATGTAATTTATAGTTAAATTATATTACTATGAAAATTGTAATATAATTTTGGTAGTAATAGGTTATAATAATGAATAAAAAAAACACTACATTTAAAAGTATTTCCTGCACAATAAAACATTTCCTGACGATTAAAAAAACACACACGTAATTGTTGAAGTTTTCACTTCTATTGGCACTCCCGAAGTGCCACTGATTTTTATATTTTTATTGTATTTTATGTTTGCACTTGTTTTTCATTATACGTGTGGCCTCGTGACTTTATTTACCAGTTTTGTGTTTAACACGTTCACGCCGCCGCGGTGGGTCACACTCGACTGTCTCAGAACTATCAAGTCTCCGGCTTTTTGCACACCACTATTATTTTAGAGAAAATGTTGTTCCTTTAAATCGCCCAATTGTTCTAATTAAATAAAACAACATTTTCTGTATTAAAATATTGGTATCTAAAAAGCCGGAGACTTGTCAGCTCTGAGACTGTCCAGTGTGACCCACCACGCCGGCGTGAACGTGTTAAAAAAAAATTGCGAAAATATTTGCATCAACAAAGATCTTGAGAATATCGCCATCAGAGCGATGAAACATATGTCGATCTGAATAAAGATATTTATATGCTTTTTAAGTGTATTTTTTTTAATCACTTTTAGCAATTAGTAGCTTAGTTTGGACGATTTTAAGTGATTGTCATACATAATTTTATAATTTTTTCAGTTTGTGTTTTTCCAATATACAGTGAAACTCCCATTTAACGAAGTCTCATCGTTACACTTAAACACTTCGTTATGAAGAAAATTCGTTGAACAGAAATAAACTCAAATTCATGAAATTTGTATAATAAAATACACACGCATAAAAAGAAAAATACACATAAAATGGAAATATTGGGAAAATGTATTTTAATTCGAGTAGTAACTGTTTTTAACACGTTCACGCCGGTGCGGTGGGTCACACTCGAATGTCTCGGAGCTGCCAAGTCTCCGGCTTTTTGCATACCAGTATTTTAATACAGAAAATGTTGTTTTATTTAATTAGAACAATTGAGCGATTTAAAGGAACAACATTTTCTCTAAAATAATAGTGGTGTGCAAAAAGCCGGACACTTGACAACTCTGAGACAGTCGAGTGTGACCCGCCGCGCCGGCGTGAACGTGTTAAGGGGGTTGGTCACTCAGCTTCGGAATTCTCCTCCGTAATGTTAAGTCTATGGACTTTTGATGCATTCGTATATTTAAAATATCTCCTCGGGAAATTCATCTTTTTAACATCTTTTTTCTGTGTATTCTTCTTAAAGGATGTCTCTTCTTTTCCTAGTTTTCAAAATATTTCTAAAATCTATGCTGAATTTAATATTTTATGTTTTGAAAGCGCGTGAGCTGTGAGTAAGATTTTAACACTTCCTATAAAATTAAGTCTATAATTTAGAAGTATTTCGAGAACTAAGAAAAAATGAAACATCTTTTAGGAAGTGTACACGAAAAAAAGTCCTTCCGGCCAGTGCCGGGAGGAAGAGGTAGCTTTCATAATCCTTATTTAAAAAAATCCAACTTATATCATGCAAACACACGAAGCTCAATTTAGTGGAAACCGAATATAGGAGATTCAATACTAATTTTTATCAATATAATGAATGAGAATTTCGCGAAATTAGTCAGATTTATCCAAGCTGCTTTTCTTTAAAGTAACTTACATTTGACTGCCAAATTCGGCAATTTCTTAAAGTGCCTGTCATTTTAAGACAACATGGTGGATGAGGCTGAGCAGTGAACTTGGTCGAGACCGTAGTAATTGCTGTGCACATGCTCACTCACATCGGAATCGGTTAATATATAGGAGTGCTGTCGCATGCAAAAAATCAGATTTTTCAAAATGTCACCCACAATAGAAATTGAAACTGCTATATCTGAGCCATTTTTTAAGGTAAAGACAAACAAAAAATGCTCCTGAATCCTTATATCAAGATCAAATACTTAAGAAAGAAACCTTTTTCAATTTCTAATTTTTTTGCACCTCAATTTAAATATATATATAATTTTAATTTAATGGCCGCCATTTTGAAACAAGATGGCTGATGAATCTGGCCAGCGAACTTGGTCGAGGTGTTGATGTATACTATCCACATGCCTTCTTACATCGAAATAGGCGAATACGTGTGTTATCGCGTGACAAATACAAGATCGTTTCAAAATGTTAGCCATGCTAAAAATTCAAAGTGCTATAAATCAACCATTTTTTAAGATATCAACAAAAGAACAAATTTTCAGAAACAAAAACTGCTCCGGAATCTTTGTATCAAGGCCAAACACATAAAAAAATCTTTTTCATTTTCCAATTTTTTAATACCTCATTTTGAATTTTAAATTTAATTTTTTTAAAATGGCAACCCTTTTGAAACAAGATGGCGAATGAAGCTGGCCAACGAACTTGGTCGAGACATTGGTATGTATTATGTACAGACCAAGTTACATCCAAATAGGTTCATAAATACGCCTGTTATCGCGTGACAAAAATCAGGTCGTTTTAAAAAGTCAGCCACAAGAGAAATTCAAAATGCTATAACTCAGCCATTTTTTAAGATATAGACGAAACAAAAACTGCTCCGAAATCTTTGTATAAAGGTCAAATACATAAGAAAAAAATATTTTTCCATTTTCAATTTTTTGGTACCACATTTCAAATTTTAAATTAAAAAAAAAATTTAAATGGCCGCCATTTTGAAACAAAATGGCGGATGAAGCTGGCCAACGAACTCGGTCGAGAGATTGGTATGTACAATGTACACACCGAATTACATCCAAATCGGTTCATAAATACGCCTTTTATCGCGTGACAAAATTCAGGACGTTTCAAAATGTCAGCCACGCTAGAAATTCAAAATGCTATAACTCAGCCATTTTTTAAGATATAGACGAAACAAAAACTGCTCCGGAATCTTTGTATAAAGGTCAAATACATAAGAAAAAAATATTTTTCCATTTTTAATTTTTTGGTACCACATTTCAAGTTTTAAATTTTTTTAAAAATTTTAAATGGCCGCCATTTTGAAACAAAACGGCGGATGAAGCTGGCCAACGAACTCGGTCGAGACATTGGTATGTACTATGTACACACCGAATTACATCGAAATCGGTTCATAATTACGGGAGTTACAGTGTGACATAGGTCAGATATATATATATATATCAATTTTGAACGGAGGGTGGTTTCGGGGTCTGGGGGTCATGATCGATGAAAATATACCAAAATTTTTTGAAATCGCTTTCCTCCGAACGGCTGCAATAGGTAGCTTTTTTGTAAAGAAAGCTACCTAATAAAAGTTAAAAGCATTAATTTCCCGAGGAGATATTTTAAATATACGAATACATCAAATGCCCATAGACTTTACATTAGGGAGGGGAAATCGGAAGCTGAGTGACCAGCCCCTTAATGCAATGTAAACATATGCGAAAAATTTATTTAGAATAATGTCTGAAAAAACATATAATAAAGAGAGGTAAGCAAAAACTGAAGCGTAGCGTAACTTTTCTCTTTTTTTCTCAGTATTTCAATTCCTTAGCTTTAAAAAAGTTTGTAATATTACTCGTACCGGGTTTCTTATAAAAATACATTGTTCATAAAAATGCTCGCAAAAAGTAAGTTTCGCAAAAGTTTCCTAAGTGCCCGAACAATTCAGCTGTAACATTCTTGTGAAACTGGAATCGTCTTCTTATTGTATGGAAGGCTTTTAGCATTTCTTCTTTTGAATGTAAATACACTGGTTATCAAAAATTAAGGAAAAGTCACAAAATGCTAATTTTGAAATACGCGAACATTCAAAAGAAAATAATATAATTCAAGTAATTACTATCTCTACAACACAGCTAGTCCATATAACATCTCATTCATGTCACACATGGTCACAAATGTCACAGTCACTATGGTGAAGCAAAAAAATAGGAAATTCCATACATCTCATTATGAGTCTCAAATGATCACTATATGTGACTCCACTGAGACGTCACTGTGACTGCTGCTTTGGGACGAGTCACCATGTGACTTTACAATGTAGTTACATTGTGACTCTCACGTGACTGTCATTTGTAGACTCAATTTCAAAGTTATCGTGAACGCTGCATTGTGATAAGTTACCAAATAATGTCACATTAAAGTCACATGATGACTTTCAGGTGACAGAGAGACTACTGTGAAGTCACCATTGTGCTCTTTTGGGAAAAGTCTCCATGTGATTATAATATGATATTATTTGGTGAGTTATCATAATGCAACGTTCATGATGACTATGAAATTGAGTCTCAAAATGACAGTCACATGAGAGTCACAATTTAACTACATTGTAAAGTCACCTGGTGACTCATTACAAAGCAGCAGTCACATTGACTTCTCAGTGGAGTCACATATAGTGATCATTTGAGACTCATAATGAGATGTATAGAATTTCTTATTTTTTTGCTTCACCGTAGTGAGTGTGACACTTGTGACCATGTGTGACATGAATGAGATGTTATATGGGCTAGCTGTGTTGTAGAGATAGTAATTACTCGAATAATATTATTTCCTTTTGAGTGTTCGCGTATTTGAAAATTAGCATTTTGTGACTTTTCCTTAATTTTTGATAACCAGTGTAATTAAAGAAATAAAAAATTTCATTTTCATACAATCCGCTGAAATAAATTCATACATCCATTGCAATAGCAACCTCTCCACGCACGAAAGTGGAATAAACTTCGTTATATAGAATATGTTTTTCGTAATATGGGGATTAATTTGCACGTTAATGGTGTTCAAAGTCACGGTTCAGCATAAAATTTCGTCAAGTATAAATATAAAATTTCGTTAAGTATAAAACTTCGTTAAAGGGAAGTTCGTGTATAAGTATATTAAAAAATTTAAAAACTTCAGCATATGTTTGCTTCATTTTTTTTTATTGACGTTCCGTAATGGTGTGATTTATGAAATTCTGGAACAGTTTTTCAATAATATAACTAGGCTTTTTTTAAAAATAGGAATGTTAAGGAAAATTGTTTTTTGCACTATTGTTACATCATGACATTTTTTTTCTATCAACATAATTAATTTTTTGGAAATCTGGTCATTACATCTAGTACGTTTGCAAGAAAAGTATGAAGAAAATATTGCAAAATGTTTCAAATTGTAGAAGAGATGTAGTTTTAATGCTGTCTTATTTAAGACAAGAAATAATAAAATAAAATTTTCATTTTTATTATAAGAACTTCATTTTTCTTGATTAAATCATTTTCTTTCATAAAACCATTTAATAGTATATCAAAAAAGTACTATAAAATACTCAAATTAAAAAAAAAAAATACTTCAAAATGTACGGAATCCTTTTAATTCAAAGTAAAAAAAAATATATATTTTTTTAGATTTTTGAGTTTCAAATCACCGAAGCTAATTAAAAATTAAATTGTGATTCTTAATCACATGCGATAATTTTACTTACATATCGCTGAGTTTCTCAATCCCAACTAAAGAAAATTCAGACACCGAGCCGAACAGGAAAAAATTCCTTTTGATGAAGGACTGGCATTAGGCCAGAAATATTTAAATTTTTTAGAGCAACAAAGTTTTGTAACTTAGCAAGAACTTATGACTACTTGTAGACTGCAAAATAAAAATCAAATGCCTTAAAATAGACCATTGATGCCATGTTTAAAAATAAAAATTTATTATTTTAAAAATAGTTCTTACCTTACTTATATGTTTAAGTGTGTAATTTATTTATTTTTAAGAATTAACAATCTAAATCGTCCAAAATATGAATTAAAAAAATGTAAACAAAGATTGAATAGAAACCTATGATCCGCAAAAAGCATCAAATCCGCACAACACTTGGAATCATGCTGTGCGGATTGGTGGTCTTGTGCTGTACATAGTTTTTCATAAATGTGTTTCGTTTCTAAAATGTGTTACTTTTTATCTATCGCTGCAGAATAAGCGAGAAAAACTCTTGCACATGTGTTATATATATCTTTATATCTCATTTTTCGTCATTTTTGACGGGGTATCTTTCTAGTAATAGTAAGGAAAAAAAGCTTTAAATTTTTTTCTGTCAAAGATATATTTTACTTGAAATTGGCCCTGTAATAGTATCATACGAAAAAAAAATTTCATATCCTTTCATAAGTGCATGGTTTTAATGAAAATATCTGTAATAGGCAATGCCATCTAGTAATAGTTGTCGTTGTACAAAACTTGTAGGAATGAGCTACTTTTTTTCTGCTTGAAATGTAATTGTTTTGCGCTCGTTCAGTTTTAGCGAATCTGACATCGTCTTTATATTGTATTGATTGTAACGGTCTATAAAATTCCTTAACAAACATAAATTTTATTTAATGCAATTCGGATTTATCTGTAGTTTGAGCACCACTGAGATTCGATTCCAGAATTCATGGATTTAAAAGCCTTAGAGTAACCCCTGCTTCGTAAATCTGAAATTCGTTTTTCTCTCAGAATTTTCCTTTTTTACTTTCTTTTATCTTTACAAGAAGAAAGTATTGGATTCGTGAAAATTTTCGACTTTCGGTCTTCGACGAATTTACACGCTTTAGGGGCCAGCGATCCCGAAAAACATGTTTTTACAAAATGTCTGTCTGTGACTCTGTCTGTTTGTATGTGACACAGATTTTGTGGGCGCGCCATCTCAAGAACTAATGTACGGAATTTAACAAAAATTTAAATTCAGTTAGTCCCTCCCTGATATAAATTGGTGCTGATTACTGTTTAGTGTAAATCGCCCAACAGGTGGCGCTGCTATGCTGCATTTTTCACAAATCCAGCTTAGCTGTACCTCAAGAACTAATTCACGGATTTTCATCAAACTTCAAATTCAGTTAGTCCTTGATATGAATTAGTGCTGATTACTTTTTGGTGTAAATCACCCAACAGGTGGCGCTGCTATGTAGAATTTTTTTACAATTTCCGCAATAACTCTATGTCAAAAACTAATGCACGGATTTTCATCAAACTTAAGATTCAGTTAGACGTTGACATAAGCTGTTGCTGATTAGGTTTTGGTGTAAATCACCCAACAGGTGGCGCTGCTATGCTACATTTTTCATGATTTACTTGATTTTAGCGATACTCATATCTCAAGAAGTAATGCACAGAATTTCATAACTTTAGAATCCCATGATAGGCATAGATTGACATTTAATTTTGGCACTGTGATGGAGCATTTTGAAGTAGTAAAATGTATGAGATAGAAGAAAGTTTTGGGATTGCCACATCCGACTAATTTTAATGTTGTTTTTATACTTTGCGTGTCATTTTTAAATTTTCAGTTTATTTTATCCGTATAACCAAGTTAAATATTTCCTCTTTAAAAATATCATAAGATGTAATAACCACCTGAGGTTCTGACCTTAAAAAGAAAGCCGTAAAGGCTAAAAAGAATTTATAAATCACGTTGATTACCACTTAATCTTGGAAATCATGTTCTCGAAGCACGTTGTAAATTAATATATTCGTCTCGACATATTTTGGTTAAAAAAAAAGGGGGGGGGGGAGAAGAAAAATCATGCGTCAAGCATGCATCTTGAAACCATTCCCAACTCTTCCAGAATACAGTAACGAAATTTTATCTTATAAAGTGAAAGAATATTTCTAAGTAAATAATTTTGAAAGCTCTTAACGCATTTGTTAACGCAATTTCAGCAATTACCATTCATAAACGAAAAGATAGTCAAAAACTTTTGTGCAGCCATGTATATAATCTATAGATTTGTATATATATGTACTATATGGCATGCTGAAATTTAATTTAGTTATAAAATGCATAACATATAGTTGAAAATTCATCTTTATCAATTTTCGCCAACAGATGTAATGTACTCAAATACTTTTTATCAGCAATCAGCATACTTTTTTATACAATGAATGATGAACGCTTTGTACTCCATATTGCACAGAAAGCATGTTTTAGTGTACCCCAGAAATACGCATCAATTTCTTTATGTTTGAATCAGCGCAGCATCATTAAAATACTCTGCAAACGATTTTTCTGTATCATAACGCCACGAATTCTTTTGAGTGTTCTTGTAAACGGGCTATAAATGCTACAAACTTTGTTTTCACTAGTAAACCTGCTATAATAAACAACAATAACATATATCAATTGCATGACAATCTGGGTATATTTATAAGTATTAGAGATCAGACAGATGGCAGATGGCAAGCACAGAAAACGCAGTCCTAAATACACTGGTCATCAAAATTAAAGGATAACGTCAGAAATAATAAGAAATAACACGTAACAGATACTTAACGAAAAATTATTAATAGAAATTTGTACAAAAGCATTAGTTAACATAAATTGCAATGTTTGGCTGTTGATTATTCTCAAAATATTGAAATTCAAACCTAATTTATGGAAAATGAAAAGTGCTGGAAAAATTAAGTCACCTCTTGTGGAATTTTTTTTTCATTAATATGGTGTATCGTCAACTCGGACAGTTATTCATACCTCACATCTTGATTTCATAGACTTTACCAAAGTATTAATCAAGGCTTGCGGAATTGCACGGTTCCTAAAAGTGTACGTTTCAGCTCCTGGAGGATTCGAAGAGGAATTTGGCGCGCTGAAACTCTGCGCACTAAGGCATCCTACACATGCTCAATCGGATTCAAGTCGGGTGAGTAAGGTGGCCAATAAATTCGAGTGATATCTTGTGTTTTAAAGTATTCCGACACCACATATGATCAATGTGGCCGAGCATTGTCATCCATTAGCAAAAACTCTGGGCCAACAGCACCCCTAAACAGTCTAACTTGGGGTTCCAATATCTCTTCCTCATATCTCCGAGAGGTTATAGAATCTCCTTGAAAGATATGCAGTTCGGTGTGACCATTTGTCATGATCCCCCCCCCCCCGCCCAAATCGTTTAACCGCGCTCGCTGAAACGGGATATTTCACGGACTAGAGAAGGCAAGTACGTGTTCATTCCTCTCTCCAGATCAAAACACGTCTAGAATAAGTATTTAGATTATATCTGGACTCTCCAGTAAACAATACTCGGGGCCCAGTCTTCTTGGCTCCATGGGCTTTACACACGAATGGCAACTGTCGCACCCCTGCGGGTATATACCCTCAAAAAAAGACTGTTTATTGGACGAAGCGGAAGCAGTGTTAAAATGTTCTTCACGCCTATTGGTGTTTCTCCTTTGTATACCCGTAGCTGACACCACATGGGTAAAGTTTATTGAACATGACGACAGCACCAGTTTAAACGAGCTGTTTTGGTAGCTGCAGCTGCAGTGAGTGGGACACAAACTATTGTTTTTCTCGCATACAGTCCACGCTCCTTTAACCTTTGTACAGCAGTACAACAGCTAATTCGAATTTCCGTGGCAAGCTGAAGGTCTGAAACCAAATTTCTTGTCGTCGCTTCGCGGTTTCTTCGAGCCGACAATGACAGAAATCGGACTTCGGATGCAGTTGTTGCTTTTGGTCGCTCTTGACCAGGCTGTCCATCAATGAATCCAGTGCTTAAAAAGCGTCTCCAAGCTCTTGATAGGATGCACTTTGAGGGATATTCAAATCTTGGACGAGCTCCATTTGTGTTTGACCTCCCTCGATTCTACCAATTATTCGCCACTTTTTACCATTACTTAAATGATGCCTTTGAGCCATAAATAATGAATACTGGTCACTCTTAGATACCACATTCACTTTAAATAATACTACAGACCAGAATACCAACATGCATCCATTGCGCACCAATGTTGTCAAGCACCGAATTTGCGTATTTAAGGCGCTAACTTATGCGCGGTAGTGCAATTTTGTGTTCAATTGTATTTAATTAACATAATTTAATTAATACAGTTGCATCATTGGGCATTGGTCACAGCATTAACTTAGTGAGCATAATTTTTCTCATTATCCTTTAATTTTGAGTACCAGTGTACTTTTCAACTATGGAAAGTGTTAAAAATCAAGCATAAAATTATGTTATAAAGCGTACAAACCTTAGAGGGGCACAGATTAATTCCAAATGAATTAATATGTAGAAAAACAAAACAATAAAAAACAATAAAGGAAAGTTATGCGTCATGCATAGATTATGAAAGATTTTCCAACCGTATATTTTAACATAACTTCATGTTTTGAAAGAAGAAAATGCATAACTTAGTTGAAAATTCAATTGCAACTGCTCACTAGTCATTAACGTATGCAATTTTTTTGTACATCCGTGTGCATAGCCTATGTTTTTTTTGTACATATCGCACAGTGTGCTCAAATTTTATTTAGCTAGAAAACGCGTTATACAGCTGCAGATCCAGTTTAAGCAATTTCTTTCTACAGAACGTAATATATTAAAATTTTTTTGTGAAGTCCTGTATATAATCTACAGATTTTTATATACGTCAGTCAGTATGCTAAAATTTAATTCCGATACAATACACATAACTGAAAACGCAGTTCCGGTAATAACCCTCCATAGATGGCAATATATGCAATTTTTCTTTGTGCAGCAATGTGTATGAATCTATTTATATTCTACAAACATCTCTTAATACATTTTTAAGATGAAAATGCTTAATACATCTAAAAACACATTTTAAGCAATTTCAAATTCTTTTGTGTAGCTCTATATATAATTTATGGAATTTATACACACCACGTATCCATAATATATAATAAAAAATAGTCACTAATTTTTAAGATGAAGCTTGGTGAGATATAATAGAAATGTAAAAATAGCAACGTTAAAATGGCCAATAATTTTAAATTTTAAGCATGCCGGTTTCGGTAGCATACAGCGTACCGTCCTCACTATACTAAGGATGGCGGAAATTCGTTCACATATGTAGGAGAGATGGGGATTCAAGTTAAAGGTTTATTAAGCAATAGGAGAACAGAGGATTGCAGGTAACAGCCAATAAGAAAATAGATGGGAAATGGAACCGAAGTAGTGAGAAATTGCTTTTTAAAAAAATTAAGAAAAAGAAATTTTTATGTAATATTTCCAACAATCTGATAATGGGGGAATAGCGAATTCAAAATTAACAATATTTTCAAAATTTTTATAAATATGAAATGCTTTTTATAAATATGATTTTTATAAATATGAACACAAACTTAACTTCCTTGAAGTATTCTAGCGTTTTCAAACAAATTTCACGTGGAACTGCATTTTTTTTCTATTCGACTTTGTAAAAATAGAAATTGTGTGATATTTAGAAGTTAATAAATTTCCGATAAAAGCAAAACTAAGTACTCAGATTAATGCGATTGTCGATTATGACGTTAACGTTACTGTCAGTTTTAGAATATTCTCCTTTGCCTTGATAATGAGTAGGATAGAGTCGAACCATATATAACAAAACTTTTTTTTTACTGTTTTTATCATGCACCTTTTAACAAGTGAAAGAAGTACATTATTACAAGGTGTTATAATTTGTTATACATTTATATTGTTTTAAGTTCAAATGGGTTAATCTTCTGTAATCAGCGTACACACCATGGATGTAGATTTAAAAGAAAATCATGCTTGAAAATTATTTAAAAAACTCTAAATCAGCAAATTAAGATACAGTTTTCAGAATTTTAAAATACTCTCCTCGCCCTCTTATTCGATGGTGTAAAAATTGATATTTTGCGATGATTAGAAGTTAATAAATATAGCGGGGGAAAAAACGAAATAGATTGGTTAGGTCGTTGCAAACGTCGATATGAAGTCAACCTTACTGGATGTGTTTCTGATTTATATTATAGATTTGAACACGCTATTCAAACTATAAAGACAAAGAAAAAATGAGTAAGAATGACAAGAAAAGAAAGTGTTGAAATTCATAGCTTTCCCTATTGCTTTAAATAACGTTACATTCAGGCTGTGTTAAACGCAATCCCCAATCGTACAGAAAATTACAATTTATTAAATATTTCGCTACACTTTTCTTAAAAAAGAAAAATTGTATTATGCTACCATAGAGATATTTGAAATGACCTGTTTATCTAATTGAGTAACTTGTTTTTTGTTGAAGTTTGTTTAAGAAGAAAACTAGTATGTTGTGACCATCACAAAACTTTCTTCTATATAAATCACATCAATTAAATCATTTAAATAGTACAAGAAATTACATCATTTTAGCACCAATTCATATCAAAGTATATCTGAATTTGAAGTTTGATGAAAATTCGTGCATTAGTTCTGGAGATTGAGCTATTGTGGAAATCGTGAAAAATGCTGCATAGCAGCGCCACCCGTTGAGCGATTTACACCAAACCACAAACAGCACTAATTCATATCCAGGTACACCTGAAGCTGAAATTTGATGAAAATCCGTGCATTATTTCTTGAGACAGAGCTATTACGAAAATCGTGTAAATGCTGCAAAACGCAGCATAGGAGCGCCATCTGTTGGGCGATTTACACCAAAACGTTACCAGCACCAATTGATATCAAGGAATAACTGAATCTGAAGTTTCATGAAAATCCATGCATTAGTTCTATTGTATAAATTGAGAAAAATGCAGCATAGCAGCGCCACCTGTTGGGCAATTTACACCAAAACTAAACAGTACCAATTAATATTAAGGACTACTTGAATATAATTTTTTTATTAAATTCCGTGCATTAGTTCTTGATATAGAGCGCCCACAAAATTTGTGTCACATACAGACAGATAGACAAACTCACAGATTCACAGACAGACACTTTGTAAAAACATGTTTTTCGGAATATCTGACTTCTAAAACGTGTAAATCCGTCGAAAACCGGAAGTTGAAAATTTTTACGAATCCAATACTTTCTTCTTGTAAAGATAGAAGAAAGTAAAAATATTTTAAAAGAGAATAAATTTTAATAATGCGAGAGTCTGAAGGGGAAAAAAAAAACATACTTTTGTTTGAATTGGTTTTAATTTCCTAGAAACAACATCTAGTGAAACTTTTCTCGAAAATAATTTGACTTCCTGTGTATTTTATTTTTAACTGATTTATTTTATTATTTTTTTTAAATTGGTTTTGTTGCAATGTGTGGATGTAACGTATGAAAATAATTTCATTCAAAAATGCAATGCAAAATTTATTTTATATTTTCACTCATTGATTTAAACCTTTCAAGACACCTTTGAAACAAATTAAAAAGTGATATTTTAAAGAATATGCAGTCAGGGTTTGTGAAATTATCTTCTTTTTAATATTTCTGATATAATTTTAAGATTTTTTAAGGCGGCTTGATCGAACAATTTTGAAAGAATTACATATATATGTGAGTACCTATGTATCTTTAATTTTTTGATCACCATTTTCTTTAAAAAGCAACATATTAATAGGATTTATTGCTATTTTGAAGAACCTAATAAACCCTCACTTCAAAACAAATGTACAGTTTTCATGTATCAAGATTGCCGCTTAGCAGTATTGGCAATTTCGTACAAAAAATTGAAATGCATGGAACATTTTAAAACATGTACTACGGAAAATATGTTTTGCGCAAAATGCATTTAAAATACATTCTGATATGTCATTTTCATTATTATTATTATTATTATTATTATTATTATTATTATTATTTTAAAGACAAAAATTTGACACGAAAGAGAATCTTCATTAAAAATCCACATATTAATAGGCTTTATTGCTAATTTGAGGAACCTAATAAATCATCACTTCAAAACAGATGTACAGTTTTCATGTATCAAGATTGTCGCTTAGAAATATTGGCAATTTTGTACAAAAAGTTGAAATCTATGGAACGTTTTAAAATATGTACTACGGAAAATATGTTTTAAGCAAAATGCATTTAAAATACATTATGATAAAGAGGCTGTACCTTTTATCAAAGACTATCTTGCTAAGCTTATTCAACAGGAGGTAATTTCTCGGGAGCAGTTGTACAACTTCGATGAGACAGGTTTAAATTAAAAGATGCTCACTACAAAAACGCTTACACCAAAAAAAGAAGCCACTTCTGCGGAATACAAGAAAAGCAAGGAAAGAGTCATCATATTGGCTTGCAGTAATCCAGCTGGCAACCATAAGCTTAGGTTGATTTTAATAGGAAAGGCAAACAAACCTAGAGCTTTTAAAAAACTGAAAAATGAGGAATTACTATGCCTATATTACGCGCATCAAAAGAAAGCTTGTATGAATTTACAGATCTTTAAAAACTGGTTCCAAAATGAATTCGTGCCGACTATAGAAAAACATTTCAAAAGACAACAATTTGCGGGAAAAGCTCTGCTAATTCTTGACAACGCACCTTCTCACCCGCCTATTGATGAACTCGCAGATGAAGACATCAAAGTTGAATTTCTACCACTCGGTGTGATGGCTATTTGTTAGTTGATGGACTGTGGTGCCCTTGAAATGAAAAAGAAAAAGTATCGCCGGCTTCTTCTCCGTTCGTTGATATCAGCGATTTATAACAATGAAGACTACATGACCACTCTGGAAAAAGTTGACATGCTAGGTGTCATAAGGTGGGTCGCAGAAGAATGGGCAGAAATTCCAAATGTAGTAATTGCAAGGTCTTGGAACATTCTTTAGGAACATAAAGGTGGGCATAAATCCGTGTGGGAAACTGAAATAGACGGTGAGAACGATAAGCTTCTTTCGTTGCTGAAAAATATACCGGGCTTTGACAATGTCAATGCAGAGGACATCATAGATTGGATAGCAAACGACGAAGTTAATGAATTAACTAACAAAGATATTGTAGAAATGGTGACACAGGAAGAAATAGCAGAAGAAAAATCGGAAGGGGGTGGCAGAAAATATCTATTCCCAAATCACCCTCATCCACCATCATCATTCGGAAGGGTTCATGACGATTGAGGCAGCACTGCAGTACATTAGTCAGCAGGAATCGACGCCCCATGATATCATCTGCTTGCGTAAACAGAGGGGCATTACATCGTGAAAGAGGGTTAAAAGGGAGAAGCAGTCATCCATCAAAGACTTTTTCAAAAAATAAAAACTGTAAGCTTCGACTCTTTTATCTTATGCATAACTTTTCATATTTGTGTAATCATTTATTAATAAAGGGTAAAATAAGATTTACTCATTTTTTACGAATTCGACTTACGTTTTACGTAAATATTTTGCTTATTTTGTAACTGTAAGCATTCTATATAAATAAAATTTATCTTAAAATGAGTAACATGTGTTTATAATATCTTGGAGGGGAGAGGGCAGGCAGTGAGTAAATATTTATAGAACTCCAGCCTATCCGGCTTTTTTTTTGCGTTATCCGACCTACTCTTTCGCCACATCAGGCCGGATAGTCGAGAGTTTACTGTATTATTATTTTAAAGACAAAATTTGGCACGAAGCATAATTTTCAATAACAATCCACATAGTAACAGGCTTCAAAAATATTAATAGGTTTTCATAGTAATAGTCTCCACATATTAATAGGCATTCAAAAATGCAATGCAAAATTTATTTTATATTTTCACTGATTGATTAAAATTTTCAAAACACCCATGAAACGAAATAAAAAGTGGCATTTTAAAGAATATGCAGTCAGGGTTTGTTAAATTATCTTATTTGTATTATTTCTAATAATTTTAAATATTTTTTTAAGGAGGTTTGATAGAATAATTTTGAAGGAATTACATATATATGTGAGTATATCTGTATCTTTAATTTTTTGCTTTTCATTTTCATTAAAAATCCATATATTAATTAAATAATTTAATAATAATTTAATAATCCATATATTAATATTAGCTTTATTGCTAATTTGAGGAACCTATTAAATCATCACTTCAAAACAGATGTACAGTTTTCATGTATCAAGATTTTCGTTTAGAAATATTGGCATTTTTGTACAAAAGTTTGAAATGCATGGAACATTTTAAAATATGTACTGCGGAAAATATGTTTTGAGCAAAATGCATTTAAAATACATTCTGATATGTCATTTTCATTATTATTATTATTATTATTATTATTATTATTATTATTATTATTATTATTATTATTTTAAAGACAAAAATTTGACACGAAAGAGAATCTTCATTAAAAATCCACATATTAATAGGCTTTATTGCTAATTTGAGGAACCTAATAAATCATCACTTCAAAACAGATGTACAGTTTTCATGTATCAAGATTGTCGCTTAGAAATATTGGCAATTTTGTACAAAAAGTTGAAATCTATGGAACGTTTTAAAATATGTACTACGGAAAATATGTTTTAAGCAAAATGCATTTAAAATACATTATGATAAAGAGGCTGTACCTTTTATCAAAGACTATCTTGCTAAGCTTATTCAACAGGAGGTAATTTCTCGGGAGCAGTTGTACAACTTCGATGAGACAGGTTTAAATTAAAAGATGCTCACTACAAAAACGCTTACACCAAAAAAAGAAGCCACTTCTGCGGAATACAAGAAAAGCAAGGAAAGAGTCATCATATTGGCTTGCAGTAATCCAGCTGGCAACCATAAGCTTAGGTTGATTTTAATAGGAAAGGCAAACAAACCTAGAGCTTTTAAAAAACTGAAAAATGAGGAATTACTATGCCTATATTACGCGCATCAAAAGAAAGCTTGTATGAATTTACAGATCTTTAAAAACTGGTTCCAAAATGAATTCGTGCCGACTATAGAAAAACATTTCAAAAGACAACAATTTGCGGGAAAAGCTCTGCTAATTCTTGACAACGCACCTTCTCACCCGCCTATTGATGAACTCGCAGATGAAGACATCAAAGTTGAATTTCTACCACTCGGTGTGATGGCTATTTGTTAGTTGATGGACTGTGGTGCCCTTGAAATGAAAAAGAAAAAGTATCGCCGGCTTCTTCTCCGTTCGTTGATATCAGCGATTTATAACAATGAAGACTACATGACCACTCTGGAAAAAGTTGACATGCTAGGTGTCATAAGGTGGGTCGCAGAAGAATGGGCAGAAATTCCAAATGTAGTAATTGCAAGGTCTTGGAACATTCTTTAGGAACATAAAGGTGGGCATAAATCCGTGTGGGAAACTGAAATAGACGGTGAGAACGATAAGCTTCTTTCGTTGCTGAAAAATATACCGGGCTTTGACAATGTCAATGCAGAGGACATCATAGATTGGATAGCAAACGACGAAGTTAATGAATTAACTAACAAAGATATTGTAGAAATGGTGACACAGGAAGAAATAGCAGAAGAAAAATCGGAAGGGGGTGGCAGAAAATATCTATTCCCAAATCACCCTCATCCACCATCATCATTCGGAAGGGTTCATGACGATTGAGGCAGCACTGCAGTACATTAGTCAGCAGGAATCGACGCCCCATGATATCATCTGCTTGCGTAAACAGAGGGGCATTACATCGTGAAAGAGGGTTAAAAGGGAGAAGCAGTCATCCATCAAAGACTTTTTCAAAAAATAAAAACTGTAAGCTTCGACTCTTTTATCTTATGCATAACTTTTCATATTTGTGTAATCATTTATTAATAAAGGGTAAAATAAGATTTACTCATTTTTTACGAATTCGACTTACGTTTTACGTAAATATTTTGCTTATTTTGTAACTGTAAGCATTCTATATAAATAAAATTTATCTTAAAATGAGTAACATGTGTTTATAATATCTTGGAGGGGAGAGGGCAGGCAGTGAGTAAATATTTATAGAACTCCAGCCTATCCGGCTTTTTTTTTGCGTTATCCGACCTACTCTTTCGCCACATCAGGCCGGATAGTCGAGAGTTTACTGTATTATTATTTTAAAGACAAAATTTGGCACGAAGCATAATTTTCAATAACAATCCACATAGTAACAGGCTTCAAAAATATTAATAGGTTTTCATAGTAATAGTCTCCACATATTAATAGGCATTCAAAAATGCAATGCAAAATTTATTTTATATTTTCACTGATTGATTAAAATTTTCAAAACACCCATGAAACGAAATAAAAAGTGGCATTTTAAAGAATATGCAGTCAGGGTTTGTTAAATTATCTTATTTGTATTATTTCTAATAATTTTAAATATTTTTTTAAGGAGGTTTGATAGAATAATTTTGAAGGAATTACATATATATGTGAGTATATCTGTATCTTTAATTTTTTGCTTTTCATTTTCATTAAAAATCCATATATTAATAGGCTTTATTGCTAATTTGAGGAACCTATTAAATCATCACTTCAAAACAGATGTGCAGTTTTCATGTATCAAGATTTTCGTTTAGAAATATTGGCATTTTTGTACAAAAGTTTGAAATGCATGGAACATTTTAAAATATGTACTGCGGAAAATATGTTTTGAGCAAAATGCATTTAAAATACATTCTGATATGTCATTTTCATTATTATTATTATTATTATTATTATTATTATTATTATTATTATTATTTTAAAGACAAAAATTTGACACGAAAGAGAATCTTCATTAAAAATCCACATATTAATAGGCTTTATTGCTAATTTGAGGAACCTAATAAATCATCACTTCAAAACAGATGTACAGTTTTCATGTATCAAGATTGTCGCTTAGAAATATTGGCAATTTTGTACAAAAAGTTGAAATCTATGGAACGTTTTAAAATATGTACTACGGAAAATATGTTTTAAGCAAAATGCATTTAAAATACATTATGATAAAGAGGCTGTACCTTTTATCAAAGACTATCTTGCTAAGCTTATTCAACAGGAGGTAATTTCTCGGGAGCAGTTGTACAACTTCGATGAGACAGGTTTAAATTAAAAGATGCTCACTACAAAAACGCTTACACCAAAAAAAGAAGCCACTTCTGCGGAATACAAGAAAAGCAAGGAAAGAGTCATCATATTGGCTTGCAGTAATCCAGCTGGCAACCATAAGCTTAGGTTGATTTTAATAGGAAAGGCAAACAAACCTAGAGCTTTTAAAAAACTGAAAAATGAGGAATTACTATGCCTATATTACGCGCATCAAAAGAAAGCTTGTATGAATTTACAGATCTTTAAAAACTGGTTCCAAAATGAATTCGTGCCGACTATAGAAAAACATTTCAAAAGACAACAATTTGCGGGAAAAGCTCTGCTAATTCTTGACAACGCACCTTCTCACCCGCCTATTGATGAACTCGCAGATGAAGACATCAAAGTTGAATTTCTACCACTCGGTGTGATGGCTATTTGTTAGTTGATGGACTGTGGTGCCCTTGAAATGAAAAAGAAAAAGTATCGCCGGCTTCTTCTCCGTTCGTTGATATCAGCGATTTATAACAATGAAGACTACATGACCACTCTGGAAAAAGTTGACATGCTAGGTGTCATAAGGTGGGTCGCAGAAGAATGGGCAGAAATTCCAAATGTAGTAATTGCAAGGTCTTGGAACATTCTTTAGGAACATAAAGGTGGGCATAAATCCGTGTGGGAAACTGAAATAGACGGTGAGAACGATAAGCTTCTTTCGTTGCTGAAAAATATACCGGGCTTTGACAATGTCAATGCAGAGGACATCATAGATTGGATAGCAAACGACGAAGTTAATGAATTAACTAACAAAGATATTGTAGAAATGGTGACACAGGAAGAAATAGCAGAAGAAAAATCGGAAGGGGGGTGGCAGAAAATATCTATTCCCAAATCACCCTCATCCACCATCATCATTCGGAAGGGTTCATGACGATTGAGGCAGCACTGCAGTACATTAGTCAGCAGGAATCGACGCCCCATGATATCATCTGCTTGCGTAAACAGAGGGGCATTACATCGTGAAAGAGGGTTAAAAGGGAGAAGCAGTCATCCATCAAAGACTTTTTCAAAAAATAAAAACTGTAAGCTTCGACTCTTTTATCTTATGCATAACTTTTCATATTTGTGTAATCATTTATTAATAAAGGGTAAAATAAGATTTACTCATTTTTTACGAATTCGACTTACGTTTTACGTAAATATTTTGCTTATTTTGTAACTGTAAGCATTCTATATAAATAAAATTTATCTTAAAATGAGTAACATGTGTTTATAATATCTTGGAGGGGAGAGGGCAGGCAGTGAGTAAATATTTATAGAACTCCAGCCTATCCGGCTTTTTTTTTGCGTTATCCGACCTACTCTTTCGCCACATCAGGCCGGATAGTCGAGAGTTTACTGTATTATTATTTTAAAGACAAAATTTGGCACGAAGCATAATTTTCAATAACAATCCACATAGTAACAGGCTTCAAAAATATTAATAGGTTTTCATAGTAATAGTCTCCACATATTAATAGGCATTCAAAAATGCAATGCAAAATTTATTTTATATTTTCACTGATTGATTAAAATTTTCAAAACACCCATGAAACGAAATAAAAAGTGGCATTTTAAAGAATATGCAGTCAGGGTTTGTTAAATTATCTTATTTGTATTATTTCTAATAATTTTAAATATTTTTTTAAGGAGGTTTGATAGAATAATTTTGAAGGAATTACATATATATGTGAGTATATCTGTATCTTTAATTTTTTGCTTTTCATTTTCATTAAAAATCCATATATTAATTAAATAATTTAATAATAATTTAATAATCCATATATTAATATTAGCTTTATTGCTAATTTGAGGAACCTATTAAATCATCACTTCAAAACAGATGTACAGTTTTCATGTATCAAGATTTTCGTTTAGAAATATTGGCATTTTTGTACAAAAGTTTGAAATGCATGGAACATTTTAAAATATGTACTGCGGAAAATATGTTTTGAGCAAAATGCATTTAAAATACATTGTAATATATTATTTTCATTATTTACTACCTATAAGAAATATGAAAGCACACTTTCGGTCAAGTATATAGCAATATATTGCTTAAAAGAAAGATAAACACTTCTAGCAATAAATTTTCACACAAAAACAAAATTTCGCAATTTTGCTCTTTTTAAAGTGCACCGTCTTAACCTTAACTTGAACAAACAACAAACTGAGTATTGAGCCATGTGTTGCTGATTTCTACAAGTCAAATTTGATTCGTTTTTTGTACACATACTGGGAATCAAAATTTTAAACCTCTAAATACATGCACCATTTATTTTATTTTACCGTTGAAGGGTAGTGGGATATTTCTTATACCGCTTAATTTTAATCATGATTTGCACCAGAATTTTTGAATAAATTTTATTTGTAATACTTTGGTGAGAAAACAGCTGTAAAATTGCAATTGCTTATTTTAAAAGAAAATTTCTTTCGAAAATTCTGCTATAAATTTAACGTTACAAGCCGATTAATTGAACATACACAGCTTATTTTTGCATAGCTGTCAACTTTTACGCCTTTTTGTTAGCACTAAGTTTTAATAAATATCTTTGCCTTATTTCATCGCCGCAATCGGAGGCAAATTTAGTATTAAATTTTAGTGTCGAGAAAACAAGTCGGGAATTATATGTCAAACGTGGCAAATGAGTTGCATTCATACTATAACTAATTTTATGAATATTCAGATCCTGGTGCAATAGCTGTTGCACTCTTATGAAAAAATGCATGAATATAAAATTTATTACGACTCTATGTATTACTGAATTTAAATTCAGTTAATACGGAAATAATAGGACTTCATCTTAAACAGGACGTAATCACCATTGCAACCTAGAATCATTACTTATCATGGAATATCATTGAATTAATTACGTATGATAAATTTAATAGAATGAAGAAAACTTTTATTAATATCTTTTAAGTTTTGATTGGGTTTTCATAAAGTTTGAAATGACTCGACAAAATTCTGAAACGATTATGTATAATAAATTTCAAACCATTCGGTTGGGTAGGTTTTGCGCTGTTTTATATAATTATGGTAGGCGCCACGTATTTATATAATTATGAACCCACCTAAAAAGTGTAATTGTTGGCAGTTATGTCATTGAGTTATGTCATTTTGCAGTTATGTCATTTTAGAGTAATTGCGTCAATAAATGCAATTACTCTAAAAAGTTATTCAATTACTGTCTTACCATACACTGAATGGTTAAAAACCACTTATTTATGAGTAAATGTGAGTTAGGTACGAACTTTAATCCAAAACACGTTTTTAAATTTATGAAAATTTAAAGTTGTTACTCATGAAGTACAAAATAAATGTATCAGTAGAATTGACATTTTCCTTTAAAATTTTTACTTTGTGAAAAAAATTGCTGTTTTCAGGACATGTTTATCCATTACATTTCTTGCGTAAGTCTTGAAGAATTTCGGACAGTGGGAGGTGAAAATTGATCGTGAATTCAAACAAAGGTATTGTTTTTCATTTAAACACGTCCTTCATAGTTGTATTAAGTTACATTATATTCCAATTCCGTTGGAAATTTTCGAAAACACATTATGATGTCAGTATGGTAATACGTCTGCAGATTAAAATGAACCGGAAATGAAGAAAATATGAAGAAAAAAAATGTCCATAAAATTCAAGTTTCTTGCTAGCATATATTGAGAATAAGCTCAAGCAGATTAATGCAAACATTCAATAGGGATTTTTCGGTGAATATGACGCGCTTCCTCCTTCATAGCGTACGATATAATATATAATATAAATGTGTACGCAATATGACGCAATATTTTCGTAAATATGACACACTTTGTCTCTTTAATAACTTACAACTTTTCATGTAAGTATGTATGTAACAAGCAGGATAAAAGCATTACCCTGAGAGTCAGTACAATATGTGAATACGAATATTTATTTGGGATTTTTCGTTGAATAATACGCACTTTATCGTCTTTGTAACGTGTGATACGATATTAAACATAACTGGATAAGCAAAAAGCAGAGCATGAAGTATTTTCTTGAGAGTAGAGGACTTCACGGGCCGGGGCTTGGCCCGTACCCGGCCCGGCAAAAAGACGGCAAACTTTCAAACAGGCCGGCTGAACTAGGACAATTTTTTTTACCGGTGCTGGCTGGACCGATAAAAAAATTAAACGGGCCAGCCGGGTCGATAAAAAAATTACCCGATATAAAAATGTAAGCAAATCCGATAAAACAGGAACCATTTTTAATGGATATGACTTTCCTCAGATTAAGTATAATTGTACTGTATGCAAGTTTGACAACGTCAATACAGAAATATTACATGTTCAGCGTAAGAGATCGGTATTTGGTCTTAGTCCGGGTTACATTGGGTCTTAGTACGGGCCTATTTCTTTTAGCAGACTCGGACCGGGTCGGGATCAGGCTTATTTTTGTTCTACAATGTCGAGCCGGGCCGGACTTAATAGTTCATAGGATTTTTCAAGCGAAAGTAGTGTGTCAGAAAGCGTGTCCTAGGACGGGCATTTACACTAGTCCTTAATAAATTACAGAGAAATATTTACAAAAATTTATTTTTTATTATGCAGCTTCAAAAGTCATGCTGTTCTTAATCCTCTTTTTTTTCTTTTATTCTAAACTACATTAATTTTTTAATGAATCTTTATTTGAATGCTGAAAAGTCTAAGAGTCTAAGTAATCATTAATATTGCTATTGTGTATTTTCTGTCTTGAGAACACATAGTAATCTAAAATATACTGTAAAAATTTCCCATAAATATGTAATGTAAACATTCTTTAAAAGAATCTTAATTCTATGTGAAGAAAAAATCGGAATTTTTCGAGAAATTGAGTCGGGCCGAATCGGGCAATTTAATTGATTTTTTCACGGGCTGTGTCGGGTCTGTTTCCATTAATTTTTATACGGGACTGGTCGTGAAATGTTAAAATAATTAGTAAATTTCTTGCTAGGGTGCGTTATCAGTGTGACAAAAGCAGAATTCCTAATTTTAACTTGAAGAATGGTCGCCATATGAGAAAACACGAAAATTTTATTATTTTTTTAAATGAAAAAAAAAAATGTAGCTATGCTATTTTTCACAAGGAGCTCTACCAGTGTAAAAACTATGATGTGGAAATTTTTTTCAGAACATAAATTTGTCCGTAGCAGACGCTTATTCTGAAGATTTTATTTTTAAAATGTACAAAATAAATTTTAGTTTAGTTTACTTAAGTTATTTCTTGGAAGGCTGCACTATAAACAAAAATAAATTGTTTTGAATATGTGTACCTTTTTTATGTGAGTTCGTAATTATATAAATACGTAGCACCTATAGCCGTCGTTCAGTCCGTCTGTCTGTCCGTCCGTCCGTCTGTTCGTCCGTCCGCATATAACAGAGCAAAAACTACACGACCGAATGGTCTGAAACTTTAAATATATAATTGTTGCAAAATTTTGTCGAGTCCTTTCAAATTTTATGAAAATCGAATGTATAGTTTAATTACAGGTAGAGTCAAAAGTTTTCCGTTACATTACGGCCTATTGGGAATAACTTATTGCAAGTGCAGTTTAATGATGTTACAGCCTTCCGAATGGTCTGAAATTTTAAATATATAATTGTTGCAAAATTTTGTCGAGTCATTTCAAATTTTATGAAAATCGGGTGTATAGTTTAAATACAGGGACAGTCAAAAGTTTTCCGTTACATTACGGCTAATGGGAATAAATTATTGCAAGTGCATTTTAATGATGTTACAGCCTTCCGAATAGTCTGAAATTTTAAATATATAATTGTTGCAAAATTTTGTCAAATTTTTATTTAAGATTTTATTATCTGAATAGAGAATTGTTTCATATTTCGAAAAAGTAATTTTTTACCTACTGTTGTCAAAAAGAAACCAAAAACGCAAATCTTGATATTTCCCAACATTTTAAAATTAAAAAATATATTTCGCATGAGTATTAAAAGAAAACTAAAACTTTAGAATAATTAAATTATTACGCGCGAAAAGCATTTAATGGTGAAAATTATGTCATACAAAAGTGAAACGTAGTGCGGCAGTTTCTTTTTCACCAGCCTCTTAAAAAACCCAAATAATATTGCCAAAGACTTTTCAATTGGAAAAATATTTACACGCAAATATTAAAAGAGAAAAAAAAACTTTAAAATAATTATTGCGTGAGAAAAACATTAAGTGGGGGAAAATTACGTCATATTTAAAACAATGTATGACAGTGACATTTTATATTTAATCATTTTGTTTAAGCTGATTTTCAAATGTGTGATAGATCTTACTTCATCAATCCCGAAAACAGTCATCAGCTGTCGTGACAGCGGTGGATGCGGTCTTCGGAACCGAAAAATTCGCCAGACAAAAGGAAATAAATGGGAACCCAATTACAGAAGATCGCCACTGGTCGTGAGAATATCCCCCAATCTTCTGTAATCAAGTAATCTTTTTTAAAACAGAGTATAATGAACGTGGTTTTAGAGCCTGCGGGGTCTGGACAGGGGTTGTTGAGCGTAGCTCCTAGGAGGCAGGGCCCCTAAATAAATAAAATGAATCCAAAAGAACAATGTGGCTTGCAGAATCAAAGCACCTGATGAATCACCTGATTCGCGGACACACTGATAAAAAGTTTATGTAAAAACTCGAAAAAAAAAAAAAAAAAAAAAAAAAAACGAGACTCTCCGTAAATTTACACTAATTCTCTGTTTAATGCATTCGATTGAGTTTCTCCGTTATCATTTTACAGACGTTTCCCCCTTTTTTTATATCAAATTTTATATAAAATTCAAGTAGGATTTTGATATGTAACCAGTTTTTCATGTCTTTCTTTAAAGATACTTTTATCGTTGTTATAACCTAATAAACTAGTTATCATACGAATACCAGTTATCATTTGCCACGCTTGACGTACCATTTCCGACTTATTTCATATTTTTTCATTTTTAAAAACTAGGGGGCTCGGCCCCCTATGAGCTAAGCTCGCCAACCCCCGTCCAGACACCGTAAACTCTAAATGCACGCTAATTTGATCGGCTTTAAAAAGATTTCGAAAGATTGCATTATAATTTAAAAAACAGTGGCGATCTCTCTATAAACGGATTTCTATTAATTTCTCTTTGATTGGGGAATTTTAACGCCAAATCCGTTGCGGTACTACTTGATTATCCCGTCGACCAATTTCGCCAAATTATATAAATCGCCAAACCACTCGCCAAATTATACAAATTGACATAATTTTTATTTTTAAATAACGAAAAAACAAATAAATTAGTACAGCATTAATAAAAATACAAATAAAACGTCGAAATAAAAATAACTTGATGACGTAGACACGTGTAACAACATTTCAAAATAAGCTAATATAAAAGGAATTAAGTAAACAGAGTCTTTGTCTCCTGGTATTTTTTAACAAAGTGAAAAGAAAGTTCTTTTAAATGAGACATTTTAAATTAATAGTTTTTAATCTGACGTAATTTTGACCAAACTATTCTTTCTCTTTTTAATATTCACGTGAAAATACTTGTGTTAGAAATGAAATATTATTTGCGCTTTCCTAACAAAAATAGTTGAAAAGTATCCTCTTAAAATATCAAATAAATGTCTAGCGCAATTTCTAAATTTAAACCGTTTTGCAATATTATTTTGTGTTCATTTTATGTAATAACTGTAATGTGACGTAAATATGACGTAATTTCTCCTATTTAAGACTTCTAACGCATGTTAATAAATTTATTGTTTTACAAATTCCTTTCTCTCTTAAAATTCACGTGTAATTATAGTTTTTATGACGTAATTTTTAATAAGTTCCTGCTTTTTGTACATAATTAGTTAATTCTAATTCCAAATGTTTTTTTCTGTTTTTAATAGTCACGTGTAAATAAATTTTTAATTTATTTACACGTATAAATATATATATTTTTTTTGAAGCAAACATTATTGTTTCCGCTGTTTATGCAGTTGGCAACAGTTTAAATTAATACACACTTTCTAAAATCTGTTAAAAATATCTCTAGAAATGCTGAAAATCTGAATTTAAAATAGAAATAAAACCTCAAAAAATTAGTCAAAATAAAAAAAATTAATGCAATCTGCACTCCGGCAAATTCTAACGCATAAAATGATTTAAAAATGATTAAATTCCTATGAACAGTTTTTGCTCCTATAAAACTTTTTTAGTGGAACGATTTTGTCCAACTTTAGCATTAAATATCTCTTAAAATAATTCTTCGATCTAAAAACTGTCTGCATCAGCGTGTTTATCAAACATTTCTGTATAATACTACCGATTTTCATATTTTTGTATGCATTATTTTTCTTAATATTAACGAAGAAAGACCTCCGGTCACAAAAAATTCAAAACCGGCGGCGGCGGCGGCGGTGACAGAGGTAGTTACTTTTTTTTAGAATAGAGAGACACGTCCTATAAAAATTATTAGTTAAATTTCAGTTTGTGAACCTCAACTACTGGGTTGCGAACCTCAGTTAGAAAATTTCTTTCCTTGCTGGATTTCGTTCAGCCTGCGTTCATGTTACGTATATTTTAATACCCCAGTTCTTTCTCCACTTTTTGAAAGCAAAATCTATACCTTTTTTTTTTTTTTTTTGTAACATTTGAAAAACATACATTCTGAAATCGTAAGGGACTCATTAGCGAAACAGGTTTTTTCTTCACAGATCCTGATGTCTTATTTTAGTCTATGATGAAATTTAGAAGTTTATTACTCATCTTATATATTAAAATCTGACTGTATGTACGTATAAACACATGTACGCCTCCGAAAATACGATGATTTACGAGCGGAAAAGAATCTTCGTTATTCGTAAGGATGCTGGAATGCTATTGATAGCTCTCGAAATTTCAAAATGGTAATCAATTTTCTAAATATTAACTTCTACTTTAATTTTTAATGAAATTTTTGAAGTAAATTCAAATGGTGGCAGTCGAGTTATTCCACTATTATGAAAAAAAGGGGAAATAAAAAATAATATTAATCCTTTCGGGTTCGATATTTATTTATTTATCTATTGGTGGTGGTGGTGGGGAGGGATATTACTTTTAGGGGGGGGGGACTATCCAAAATGACAAAAATTAAGGTTTACTGAAATTTAAACAAGTCGGAAATTGTACGTCAAATTTGGCAAATGAGGTGCGTTCGTACTATAAGTAGTTTTATAAATATTCAGATCTTGGTGCAATAGCTGTTGCACTCTTATGCAAAAATGCATGAATACAAAATTTATTACGTTTATATAGATTAAATTCAGTAATAAGTAAATAATAGGACTCCATCTTAAATAGGACGTTATCACCATGGCAACTTAGAATCATTACCTATCATGTACTGTCATTGAATTAATTACGTATGATAAGATTTAATAGAATGAAGAAAACTTCTGCCAATATCTTTTTAAGTTTTGATACGATTTTCATAAAATTTGAAATAACTCGACAAAATTCTGTAACGATTATATATATTAAATTTCAAATCATTCTGTTGGGTAGTTTTTGCGCTGTTATATGCGGACTAATGGGCAGACAGACGGACGAATCAGATGACGACTATAGGTGCTACGTATTTATATAATTAGGAACACACCTAAAAATAACATCACATTTTTTATTGAAATCTGACAAATATAGGTATTTTGGGTTATAGTAACATGACTATAGGCTGTGGAAGAATTTTTTTAAACGTTTAAAACACGTCGTATCGCAAATGAGGGTAAAAAATCATGACTGTAAAAACAAATTAAAAAATAAATCAATAAAAAAAAATTAAACCAGATTTATTATTATTATTATAATTAAATCGGATTTTTATGATCTTTTCCATGTGTTAAGATATTGAATTGCGACCAAGAGTTGTGGATTTCTAAAATAATATGTCTTCATACTTCATATATTCTAGGGAAAAACTTGCTAAATTTATGTGTACGTCTTAAAAATACGTTATCATTTTAAATAAAATTGACATAATGAAAACAAATTCTGGAACAGTTATTTTTGGGTGGTTGATGGAAATATTTTAGTAATGCACAAATCATTTTAAAGTAAACTTAAGGCAATATTTAGATAAAAAATATTTACTGCAAAAATTAGTTTAGAAAAAAAAATATTTTTTACGTTCCCAAAAGAATTCCGCGTTTTACACGCATTCACATACACAAAATCTTTTTACTTTTTTTTAATGAGATTTTTCTGCATATTTTCTTTTAATGTAATTCTATAATTTGAGTAACATAAATAAAATTTACTTTTCAGTAAGTTCGTATCTAGTTCTAATGTAAACTATTTTGCACATCCAAGAAAATTTCAACCAGTTAGCTTGCATGTTTTCTTTCTTTCTTTCCTTTTTTTTCTTTTTAGGTGCGTTCGTAATTATATAAATACGTAGCACCTATAGTCGTCGTTCAGTCCGTCTGTCTGTCCGTCCGTCCGTCTGTCCGTCCGCCTGTCTGTCCGTCCGTCCGCCTATAACAGAGCAAAAACTACCCGACCGAATGATCTGAAATTTTTAATATATAATTGCTGCAAAATTTTGTCGAGCCATTTCCAATTTTATGAAAATCGGATGTATAGTTTAATTACAGGGACAGTCAAAAGTTTTTCTTTACATTACGGCCAATGGGAAAAATTATTGCAAGTGAATTTTAATCATGTTACAGACTTCCGAATGGTCTGAAATTTTTAATATATAATTGCTGCAAAATTTTATCGAGCCATCTCCAATTTTATGAAAATCGGATGTATAGTTTAATTACAGGGACACCCAAAAGTTTTCCGTTACATTACGGCCAATGGGAAAAAAATATAGCAAATGCATTTTAATGATTTTACAGCCTTCCTTATGGTCTGAAATTTTTAATATATAATTGCTGCAAAATTTGGTTGAGCCATTTCCAATTTTATGAAAATCGGATGTATAGTTTAATTACAGGGACACCCAAAAGTTTTCCGTTACATTATGGCCAATGGGAAAAAATTATTGCAAATGCATTTTAATGATTTTACAGCCTTCCGAATGGTCTGAAATTTTAAATATATAATTGCTGCAAAATTTTGTAGAGCCATTTCAAATTTTATGAAAATCGAATGTATAGTTTAATTACAGGGACAGTCAAAAGTTTTCCGTTACATTACGGGGAATGGGGAAAAAATTATTGTAAGTGCATTTTAATGATGTTACAGACTGTGCACATATGAAGCGCAAAAAAATATACATTCAGTACAATATGGGGTGCAAAAAATAATTATAAAACTAGTTATAGTACGAACGCACCTCATTTGCCACGTTTGACCAGCAATTTCCAACTTGTTTTTATTAGCCCCCGATATGCTATTAGCCAACAATTAAAGTGTCGACCTTGAAAAATAACGTTCGTTACATAAGCCTGCCGTAAAACGAATCAGATGTATCATTGTACGGTTAAAAAGTGATAATTTCTACTGTAATATTTTAAACTTCTAAGCAACGCACATTTTCAATTTTTACACTTTCGTATAGATAGATTTTTTTCTTCTCCAAACCCCCGCCATTTTTTTTTTTTTTTTTTTTGTTCATTTTTAATTTTTTTTCTGTAAGAGTGGGTCCTATCAAAACTTGTCAATATAAATGTTATAGATAATATTAAGATGATTTATAATGAATTTTAGTGGATTTGATATCGTGAGAATTGACGAAGTTATGAATTTTTTTCTTCGTAAAATCCTATTTTTTTCGCCCCTTGGGCCATTTTTAATGACATAAAAATTTGTCATGCATAGATTTTTGGCCCTTTTCCTAGAAGTAATAATAGCTTTAAACAGAGTTAATATGTATCATAATTATGAAGTTATGGGTTGTTTTTTCGGTTTTCACAAAAACGCTCTCTATTTCCACCCCTTGGTCCAATTTTGTTCATTAACGAACTTGACCAAGATTTTCTAACCCTTGATTTTATGTGTCAGTTTGGAAGAGATTTGTGCAGAATTATAGAAGATACCGTGCCCACAAATAAGTGTATATCCGTTTATAGATAGATAGATAAAGTTTTGAATTGGGGGTGGTTTTGGGTTCTAGGGGTCATGATCGGCGTAGATCTGCAAAAAGTTTTCAGAAATTCAAACATAGGAGAGAAGGTAATACATAGTATTTATTACGAAATTTACCAAAAAATCTAATGGTATCCTTCGACGAAAATACATATAGTACCCATAAATAACGCAGTTTTCATCCGGAAAAATAAATTTAGTACAATGTGAAAAAAATCAGTCAATATACACAAATCTTTCCGTAAAATTTTACGGAATAGTTTCATTTTTCTAAGAAAACAGTAAAATTTCCGTAATTGACATTTTGAGATTATAAATCCGTATAAATCCAGTAAGTTTTCCCTAATTTTTACGGAATATTACTGTATTGCTTTCAAAACAGTACAAGTTCCCCAAATGATGTTTTGAAATAGTTGCTTTTGTTTGGAAGGCAAAGTAATTAATTGTTTAGTCTTACAGTGATATTATTTTTATTGAAATCTCATTATTGTCTAAATATGGCTCTATATTGAAAATATATTCAATGATTTTCCACTAATGGCTAAATAGTATATTTTACATGAGTTTCCAAGTAAAACCGACAAAAATTAAGGCGCCATCTATAATATGTATTTTTAAAAAACTCGCTAAAATATTTTCCCTTTCTTTATATATATATATATATATATATATATATATAAAACTAACGTATTTTTACAATATTTAAAAAGTTTGAAATATTATTAATATCTTTTTAAGTTTGAGATCATTAAAAAGGAAATGTTAGTTTATTTTTCATTATGGTTTAAAAATAATATTTGACTTATTTATAACAAGTTGTTAATACATTTTTTTAAGTTTCTGTTAGCATGTTTTAAAAGGAAAAATCTATTTTTAATTTAAACATTTTTTAATCTATTTACACATGCAATTTAAAGTATCTGAAATATAATTTTAGAAATAAACATTTAATATAAACATTTTTTAATCTATTTACACATACAATTTAAAGTATCTGAAATATAATAATGAAATTATTATAAAATTGACGTTTATCTAAGTTTAATATCCAATAAAGGAAATTTGTTTTAATACCATATAGTAATTATCTTTATTTGAGTTTACAGCAGATCATCATACAAATAATTTGGAAAATTTGAAAAAGTACATGTTTGAAAAAAAAATATGTCGCTATTCTTGTAAAACTAAATGAATAACTATATAAATAAATAAATAATATTAAAATAAAATTTTAAAAATCTTGCAAAGAAGCAGCCATTACTCTTAATACATTCTTTCATACCTTTAATATTTTAAAGAGTAAAATTTATCTTTTATAAAGCATGAAACTAAAAAGCTAAGTATTCAAAATTATATGGGAAAAATATGTAAAATATTCTGAATTGTATACACAATTAAGAAATATTATCTCTACAAAAATACCTTCGTTGTTTAACATGTCAGCCTTTGCTTTATAAAAGACATCTGAAATAAGTAACGATATTTGAACGCATAGTTTGTGCAGTCTTGGAATAATCGTTAAGGGCGCTATTCCGGAAGAGGACAATTCCCTCGTTCGAATCCAGTCTAGGTAAGTGTTGTTGATTTAGTGTTGTTTGAATTAACTGGTGATTTTCTGACCTTTATGTAAACCTGTCCTTGAAAAACGAAATGTCAAATTCATAAATATGTAAGTTGTTCCTTGAAAAATGGTTATATTTTGTCTTTGAGACGGAAATTTTTAAATACGGAAAAATGAAAAAAACAGAAAAAATTTGTGCAAAAATGGAATTTTTTCGGAAATTTACGGAAAAAAATTTCCGTTAAAATACTGAAATAGTACTGGCGTATCGATTGCCAGTGCAATTTCCGTATTTTAACTGATTTTTTTTTTTTTACAGTGTATACTTTTATAATAAGCTACATTTAATAAGCTAGTCAACATAGATTTATATCATTCCTTCGCTATCCCCATCTAGTTATTAAGTTTTCTATGCCACTTGAGCAACCCAAAAGAAATGTCGTTGTCTGCAAAAGCGATATGATTCTTAGGTATTTATATGTAAATATTATTAAACATAAAATATGTTAATATACATTACTTTAGTTGCCTAATGGTAAGTAAATGTTAAATAAAAAACAATGGAATTTTTGCTTTTTTATTTTTAGCTAAATGTATATTAAGATAATAGAAACGAAAGCGGTAAAACTTTGATAACAAAGAGTCAAAAAATTGTCTTCTCAGCGGAGCGAGATATTAGAAATCCATTTCTATTTCGCCTTGAACTTCCGTTACGAACGACCGATTATTTATACAGCATGGATTAAAAAAAAAGTTGGAAGAGCGAAAGAGGTATGCTTAAAATCAACATAAAAACCTTTTGCTTGTACAAAGAGGAAAAATAAATCGAAAGCATAAAGCTGAAAATGAACCCATTAAACGAAAAAAGAAAATTTCCTCTTTGAAGTAAAACGATGCTCTTGACCTTCCTACAATCGCTATAGCGAAAGGAGTTTATTGTTGCTACTGCAATAGAAAAGCAGCACACAGTGAGTAAGAATGCTGTAGAAAAAAAAAAATTAATAAAAAAGCTTTTTAACCCTTTCAGGGGCAAAGCAGTTTCATTGCTAAAGTGTTGAAATTAATGATTGACACCGGAATTTGAAATCAAATGTATTTGTAAATAAGAAAAAGCTATATTTCGCATATATAATAAACCGATTTTTTTAAAAACCAAACTTCTGATGCCAATGTAGCATTTGGGAATTAAAATTACGTGGTTTCATAGAAATACCACCGCCCCTCAAAGGGTTAAAAGGAAATAGAAATTCCTTCATTTTTTTCCCCTTGTCTCGCGTTTTACGTGTAACCCCTTAACAAAAATCAATGATTTTTGTTAAGGGAATATTCTGTCCATAAATTTTGGGCGTTCTGTCCAGCTCGATTGAATATTTTTACCGTTCAGTCTTTTACAACATACAGTGAAACCTCCCTGTGTGACCACCTCCATTAAGCGAACACCTCCCTGAACGACCTTTTTCTCATGGAACGAAATTTATTCTCATAGGCTCAGTACTAAATTTACCTCTATTCAGAGACCATCCCAGTTGAACTCCCTCCATGAGTGACCCATTTCTTTGAAGAAAACGAAACAAATTCCGTTCTTTCCTGGTCGCTTGAAGAAGGTTTTATTAGAAAAATAATTCCGGAGAGCGCATCATTCATCAAACTTCTAAACTAAGTTTAGAATTTTTATTTATTCCGGTAACTTTTAAGTGTTTAAACCTCTTTGTGCTCTTTTCGGCAATGAATTTAACTCCCATGACAAATTAAGGATAGCGGTCGATAAACTCCCCTGCTCTATTCTGTCAGGAAGCTCTCAAGGAAATAGATAAATTAATGAAATCGTCATTATTTGTTCCCGTCCAAAAAAAGAAAAAAAAAAATTGCATTGACTGTACTTCGAAAAGACTTGGAAATAAAAGTTATAAAAGATAAAACCGTTAAATCAAAGCAAACGTCAATGTATTCATGTTTTAAACTCTGCAGTAATTAACTTATGTAATTAACGTTTGTTTTGATACTTAAATTTTCATATTTTTTCCTAATGCGGTAAATAAATTTTAGTAACGTTAATTTTTTTTCCACAATTAAAATCTAGATCTAAACATGACCTCCATTAAGTGACCACCTCTCGGAACGACCCATTTTTACTGGAAAGGAACGTGGTCGCTTTAGGGAGGTTTTACTGTATTTATTAATATTTTTAAAATATACAAAATAAAAAAAAAAAAAGAAATGAAAATTAAACAAGTTTTAAGTTGGTAAAGTTTGGAGGTAAAAAAAGGGGGTGTGCTGATTGACACGATTGCAACTCTTCTGGTCATCTGAAACAAAATTAAAAAAGGATTCTTAATTAGTAAGAATGTAGTATAGTCCCTGAGTAAGAGAAAACGGGAAAATTATTTTGCGCAAATTGGCGACTGTCTGAAAAAAAAGGTATTTTTCGACTTTTTTTTCTTCATAATTTTTAATAAAAACAGTAATAAATAATTTTGATACAAAAGGAATAGAAGCGATAGTTAGTTATACATTGAAGGTTGGCACAAAATCTGAAGTAATTCGGTTCAATAGAACTTGAGATATCATGTGAACCATACTGAAGAAAGTAGTTTAAAAAAAAAACGGGCTTAAAGTTTTGAGCAAAAGTTTCAGGCATCTGTCTAAATCATAGAATGGTGAGTTATACTTACATTTTCTCTCGAAGATATAACCTTAAATGTCCAAGCTCTAAGAATATGCAAAAAGAAAACAAGTAATATAAAAATTTTGTTTTTAATGTCAATTCCTACTTAGGTCATCAAAGATAAATTTAATATAATCCCTTAAGCTAATATTAGTTTTTGTTGCATTAAAATATCTCAATTTGTTGATTTTCTATATGCAAGTAGGTTTACAATAGAAATCTATGGGAATTTGGCAAAATATTAGAGATATCGCCAAGTTGGCGTCACTTTTGGCGACACATTTTGATAGCTAAATTTGGCGATATATCCCCACGTTGGCGCCAAACTTGGCGGTATTTGGCGACAGAACAGGGTCCTCCCTATGGTAACCCCCCCTTATAGATATGAAGATGCATTAAATGCTTCAATAATCAACGGCCGCCATTTTGTCTCCCATGTAAAACTAAAATTAATTAATTAAAATTTAATTAATGAATTAATAGTTGAAAAAACTGTATTAACATGAATTTTCATCCAGTACAAGTTTAAAAAAATTATTTCAACTTGATAAGATGAATAATAAGTATTTTATTAACGATTGGAAATTTGAACAAAATACATAAATAAATAAATAAATAAATAAATACAAGGAGAGTGTGAACTAATAGTAGGAATTGAATAACTGATTTTTTTTTAATTCAAAACCATTTAATTTTTTTACTCGTTCCCCTCACGAGAACCGGCAATGCATAAAACAAATTGGTTTCAGCTTTACTCGACGATTTATTTTTGAGCGCCACATACATGCGCTTGCGACGTTAGGCGGGGCGCAACGTGCTTAAATAATAATCTAAATAAAAAGAAAAGTGCCCAGTTAAGCTGGTGGCATTGAGCTCACAGGCTATTCACACTAATTGTATATTATACTCTTATTTCAAAGAATAATGCCCCACAAAAAATAAATGAAGGGGGATTAGCCCCCGTTTCCCCCCTTTATACTTAACCAATGAACCTCCAAATCTAATCAGAGAAGCTCTTTAACATAATAAACCTGTATATCAAATTTGAAGCAAATCAGATAATTCTGCATGAAAAAATTATTTCGCCAAATTAAGAGGAGTATTAGCTCCCCCATTCCCCCCTCTACGCTTAATCAATGAATCTTCAAATTTAATCAGGAAAGCTCCTTATCAGAATGAAAATAGAAAAAAAATTAAAGTAAATTGGATAATTCTGCATGAAAACCCATTTATACTTAACCAATGAATCTCCAAATCTAACGAAGGAAGCGCCATATCGGAATAAACCGGTATATCAAATTTTAAGCAAATCGAATGAAAAAACCCGTTTATCTAAATTAAGGGGGAGGGTAGCCCCGTCCCCTCTTTATACTTAACTAATGAAGCTCGAAATGTAATGAAGGCAGCTCCTTAACATAATAAACTGGTATACCAAATTTGAAGCAAATGAAATAACTCTGCATGAAAAACCCATTTATCTAAATAAAGCGGGGGTCTACAACCCCATTTCCCCCTTTAGATTTAACCAATGAAGCTCCAAATATAATCAAGGCAGCTCCTTAACATATTAAACCGGTATACCAAATTTGGAGCAAATCGAATAATTTTGCATGAAAAACCCATTTATCTAAGTTAAGGGAGGGTAGCACCCCTTTACCCCCTTTATACTTAACTAATGAACCTCCAAATCTAATCAGGGAAGCTCCTTAACATAATAAACCGGTATATCAAATTTGGAGCAAATCCTATAATTCTGCATGGAAAACACGTTTATCTAAATTAAGGGGGGACTAGCCCCCTCCCCCCCCTCATAGCATGCATGATCACAGTGACGTCATTGTGACGTCACTGTAAGTCACTGTGGTCACGTCACATCTGTGACCAAAATGCCACCACTCAGTGATGTCACATTGTGACTGAGATGTGAACTTCTTAGAAAACTTTAAACAATTATAAAAATTCTTTAAAACATGTTACTTATTGTAAAATTTTATTTTTCCGGCAATTAAAAAAATATTGTAACGTCACTGTTATGTCACTGCATGTAACGTACGTCACGTCATATATGTGACAAAAAAAACCACCATATTGTAAATCACAGTGTGACAAAAATATTAACTTCAAAAATTTTTGAAAATGAAGAGAAATATTTAAAACATGCCCTAGTTACAGCGGCATAAGGAATGAATATTAGTGGACAGCAAATAGTAAATTCGGACACGAAAAGAAGGGGGAGGGGAGAAAAAGACAAATGCACGGTACAAGTATTGACAAACTAGATTTCCATGCTATATTTTATCAATTTGATACCTAAGAAGTGAAAGTATACTTTTTTCATGATTTCAATTTTATCTAGCATTGCAATTTAATATAATAATACATCACGGATTGTTATTATTATAAAAGTATTTCTCAGAAAAATGCTATGTGCTGGAGCAATTTGAAACATATTTAGAATTAGAAATATTAAATCTATACTTTTTACATATTTAGTTTGCAGGGAGGAAATTTTTTAACTTTTTTGGCGACCACTGGTCGAAACACTTCTGTGGTTTCAAACTAAACATTTTCTATTACAGTTAAGTCTGCAGATTTTAATGAGCACGCACAAAGAATCTTCAGAGTTTAGTCATATATGCATTTATTGCTTTATAATTTGCATTGAAGTCATATTTTTTTCCTGCTAATCTATTTTTAGTAACTGCTTTTTAAAAAAAATTGTACTTTTTTCAGCCTTTTTAAATAAAATTAGCCTTTTCCGAAAAAAAAAATATATATACAAAATTTATGCAAAACACATGATATAATTAATTTTTCGCATTTCCAATTTGTGTTTTAGAGGTATGACTTTTAAAAAAGTTATTTTACAAATTGTTTTCTTCTGCAGAAAATTAACATGAAAATATTGACAGATTGACAAAGAAAAATTTTTTATCCTCGAAAACATTTTTTTTATTTATTAAGAAGATATTTTTTATTTATTACGCATGAAACAAACTTTACTTAAAAAAAGGGGGGTGGTATTATTACCATTAAATTTATTTTTACACATTTTAAAAATTTAAGCAGTGTTTTATCTAATAAACTTCCGTTTTCAAATGAATTTTTTTGAAACTGATAAAAAAGAAATGGTAAAATGCATTGGAAAATTCTTCAAATAGAAAATTTTAATTACAGACTAACTCATAAAACTATTCCACCTGAAAGTTAGGACTGCAAATAAACAGTAAAATCAGCTGCTGAAGATCGTCTGCGTCGGATTATATGACCGCAACCGCAGGGTAAACAGAGAACTTTTTGTCATACACGCGGGAAAAGAACATGACCAAGCCTACAATGTCAGCTTTTGTTTTTGCTTTTTTAAATGTAAGAGAAAGACGTCTGCCATTTTCGGGCAAAAATACTCGGATATTATTAATTTACAGCAAAAAAAGGTAAGTCTTATTTAATTTAAATTTTTTATTTTTGTTTGTATATTACGATTATGAATTAAATAGATTCATGTTATACATATAGAAAGTGACTGATCTGGAATTGTCTTGAAGCGAAATTTTCCTAATCGACACTGTTTTGTAAAATGTGTTAATCGGCCATCGCTCAAAAAAAAAAAAAAGAAATTCATGTCTACATTTATAGTGGGATGAATATAAACATTAATTTGCAGTTACTTGAGATTGAGACAGTGATGTGGAATTTTTTTCGGCTTCTTATTTTTCTTTCTGATTACTAACACTCATATAACAGTATTTATCGTCATTATTGTTTTGGAGTTAAATATTATATTCGAATAGTATGATATTACGAAACTGTTTCAGTTTAGAAATTAACATTATAGTGGGAAAATGTCTTTTTACTTATTATAATAGCGTAACTTTTGAAAGATTTTTTTTTTTTTTTTGCTAATAATATTTTAAATTATTATTTAAAATCCTGAATCTTCATACCAATGTTTTCAGATTCAACATTTGCCAAAATTATAAAATAATAGGAATTCCTTACAACATATGAAAAGATTTTTGAGAAATTGCTAAATCTAATAATGCATTTAATTCATCTATTGCAGTTAGTTGTTGTTTAATAGTACAATTAAAAATACTAATTATTATTTTTAGTGTTTTTCAAATTGGTATATTTATTTATTTATTTTTAATTGTATGTAAGCATTTTTTTTCTATTTGCGATTTTAATCAAATATTTAATTATAGACATTCAGAATCAGTTATTAAATTTTCTTCGATTGTAAACTCATTTTCTACGTTTTCGATACACATAAATATTGGCATTAAAGGTGTATTCTAAAAAATATTTTCCCACCTTCAACAGCTCGATATTTTCTGAGACATTTTCAGACTCATTTTTAAAAGTAAAAGCATGAAACTTGCTGAGGTGATTTTTGAAGAGATGTTTAAGAGGCCGTGTGATTTCATTTTCCCCTCAATTCATTAGAATTTAAGTTTTAAATAATTATTTTCTCAGTAAGACCCCTTTTTTTTTTCATTCCCAGATCTTCCGCTGTGAAAAATTCGGTTCAAAACGCCTACTTTGACAGCATTTTTTTGTAATATTTTCTGCATTTATCAAAAAATCGAGAAGCACGGCACATTAGGTAGTTTCTAAATAAGAGAATTTTTCAGTTTGATGCGTTTGAGAACAAAAAGGAATTAAAAAATGAATCAGAAAATAAGCAGTTTGGATTGAAATACACCCTTAAAAAATAAAATATTATATTTAAGCATTGAAATAAAGTGTTTTTCATGCCTGATAGGAAGCTTATAGATTAAACTGCTTTAGTATATATTTTTTAAAGTTCATTATTTTACTTTTATATTTCCTTTCAATCATTTATTTTACTTTTATATTTCCTTTTTAACACCTTTCAACAAAGTTGAAAAGTGTTTATGACTTTGGTTTGTCTAGCCGTCTGTCCGCTCTCTAACTCTCGTAAATATACTCGGATTGGTCTGAAATTTTTAGATGTTATTGACCTTTACCATAGCACGGTCCCTATGTGTAACGACGTTTGTAGCATGTTTAGTTCATTTACAGGTACAGTCAAAAGTATTCCGTTACATTACGGCCTCTGGGAAAAAATCGTTTCAAAGGTTTTTTCATGATTTTACACGTTTTCATACAGAAAAAAATTGATATGCATTTATGAAACGTACTAAAATATGCATTCTGAAGAATACGAGATGCAAAGAATAGTTATTGTTCATTTACAGGGCTAAAAAGAAATTCCAATACATAATGATATAGCGGTGGAGGGAATTGTTTGCGGCGTACTTTAATTATGTTAAATCTATTTCATATATAATGAAAATGATATACGTCGCTGAGGTTTACATACTATAAATTTTTCATGTAGAATATGAAGTGTATATAGCATTTACAGGCACACACAATATAGTTCAGATACTATATTGTATCCGAAGTACTGTTCATTTGTGATGATTGCTGGAAATGCATTTTTAATTAGGATATGCGCTTTTATGATTCACTATATTTATGCATAGTATATGGTGTATATAAATGCTATAATTCATATACAGGGCTACACAAAAGTATTCGCAAGGATTACTGGGTATGAGCGCAAGTTACTTAAAGGTGGTTTTTAAATGAGTTGTGCTTTTTTACGCTGAACTGAATTTAATTTACTGTTGTATAATATAGATAAAATGGTATACAGGGTCATGCAAAGAATTGGATACATGGCCGTCTATAAATTATAATTTCTGGAAATGTGATTTCAGCTGTTTTAAGTGTGTTTTAGTTTGAATTAAATTTTAACTAAACGGTGGCGTGTAATGAAGGTTCTAGGTCAACTACAGGGTTGTACAAAAGTATTAAAGTATGTTTCCATATATTAGTATAAATTGCTGAAAGAGAGTTTCAACCTGTTATGCGTTTTCTTGCTAAACTAAATTATCCCATTATATAATATATATATGAACCTACAGATCAAATACAGGGCTGTTCAAAAGAATTGGAAAACCTATTTAGCTATGGCCAGTAACTGCGGAAATGAGTTTTTCAAATGTTTTATGCGTTTTCTAAAATGTTTACTTAGTTCTCTTATTTACCTTATTTCCCTAAATAACGAAGTTTTTTAAAGCATTCGGGAAGTGTTGGAAAGTGTTTTATAATCTATGCTTAACGCATGATTTTTCTTATTTGTTTTTTCTATTTTCCAGATCAGTCTTTTCCTATAGAACATACCAAATCTATTTAAGCTCATATTCACAAAATACAATTTACACGGAAATAAAAAATTTAAATAAATATGGCTTACGTCGTATTTAATAAAGCAAAGATTAATCACAACCACAACACCTTAAAATCTTATACATTCTTAATATCAAGCTTGAACTCAAGATCAAGCTTAGAACTTAATAAAAAAAGATGTCAGTTGACAAACATTGTTTTTTAAGTGGAAAAATTAAAACTATTTTAGAAGAATAGGACTCCAAAATAGCTATATTTTGCTAAAAAGTACGGTAAAAAGATACGAATTTATATCTCAAACAAAACTTTATTTTAAAATTGTCCATTTTAAAATTCATCACAATATTAATACTTGGTAATTTTTCCACAAAGAAATATTCGGTTTGCATACAATATTTCAAATGAAATAAAAATTTCAAATAAATTGCTTAAAAGGCGCAAAGGCCAACATAGTGAAAAATATCCACGTCGGGACTCGATCCCTGGTCATCAGTATAGCGCACTCACATTCTACCGACTAAACCACATGGAACGATACCCAGCCTGGAAATTTTCTCCCTATTACATGTTGGCAAGTCTACAAACGTAGCACAAGATGGAATATTCATCGTGAGCCACCGTCATGGGGCAAACACGAAACTTAATTAAATCCAGCATCGATTGAAACTATATTAATACTTGGAAAATTTTCCAGAGAGAAACATTTGCCTTGCATACAGTATTTCAAATGAAAATCAAATTTCAAATTAAAATTGCCTTTTACACTATTAATTTGAAATTTGATTTTCATTTGAAATATTGTATGCAAGGCGAATGGTTCTCTCAGAAAAAAATTTCCAAGTATTAATATAGTTTCAATCGATGCTGGATTTAATTAAGTTTCGTGTTTCCGCCATGTCGGTGGCTGACGATAAATATTGCATCTTGTGCTGCGTTTGTAGCCTTGCCAACATGTAATAGTGAGAAATTTTCCAGGCTGGGTATCGTTCCGTGTGGTTTAGTCGGTAGAATGTAAGTGCGCTATACTGATGGCCTGGGTTCGAGTTCCAGCATGGAATCTTTTTCACTAGTTCGCCTTTGCGCCTTTTAAGCAATTAATTTGAAATTTGATTTTCATTTGAAATCATCACAGAGTTTATGACAAGTTCGTCACAAATGACACATATTTCACAAATTGGTCACAGTGTGACTTCAAAACATTGTCACTTTCGTCACAGGTTCGTCACAAAGTTAATGCCAAAATAGTCACAAATGACACACTTTTCACAAATTAGTCACACCGTGACTTCACAGAGTAGTCACAATGTGACGTCACAAACGACCTCTAAAACGGCCATAACGACCTCGCATTCTAGTCACTGTGGCGTCACATCCACGTCACATCGACGGTCACAAAGTCACAGTGTGACTTCACAACGACGTCGCCGTGACGTCACCATGCCTTACGGGCCATTTCCCCCCTTTATACTTAACTAAATAACCTCCAAATCTAATCAGTGAAGCTCCTTAACATAATAAACCGGTATATCAAATTTGGAGCAAATCGAATAATTCTGCATGAGAAACCCATTTATCTAAATTAAGGGGGGGACTAGACCCCCTTTCCCCCCTTTATACTTAACCAATGAACCCCCCAAAACTAATTAGGGAAGCCTCAGAATTATGTTAAGAAGATGTCAGAAAGAACCTATAAAAAATTTTGAAGCAAATCGGATGTTTCTATTAACAATAATTAAAGCGTTACGTACATACGTACATACAGAACCGGCGGGCACATTAGCTCTCAGGCTTTGATAGCCTGTGAGCTAAAAAAGAGGTAATTAAAATAGTAAGCTAAAGCATTATAACAAAATTAATATCTATCTATGTTATAGAGATCAACCGAAAATTCGGTTTCGTTTTCGACCCAAAATCTGAGTTTCGCCTAAAATGATGCTGAATATTCGGCCGGTCCGAATCTTCGGGCTCCCCTCGACCTGAACTATCTGTATTCCAAAAATCTTGTTTCTTCTTCGGAACTTTGTAACATTTATTGATCTGAGCTGTATCGGCTCATATGAGACACTCTTTATTTATTGATAGGAACACGGACGTTTCTATGGACATTTGATGCATTCTTATACTATTTAAATTATCTCCTCAGGATATTAATTTTTTTCATTTCCGTTTTCTGTGTGATCTTCTTAAAGGACGTCTCTTATTTTCTTAGTTGTCAAAATATTTCTAAAATCTAGGCTGAATAATCCCAGAGCTACAAATTTAATGAGTGGGGCCGAAACGTATTCTTTCAACGGCTTAAATTTTTCTGCGTTGCAAGCTAACTGTGGTACATCCAAGATCGGACATTCCCATAGAGCGTAATGGTAATGCGATTGCGATCGTAGCGCCCTTAGTGACAATGGGGAAGAAACTCCCCATCCTTGTAATATGCTTATTATTGAGTATCTACCTTATTGTGATCTTTCTTTTTTTAATGTTGCATGTTTACGTTTTCGATAGAATCTTACACCGATACATGAACATAGAATAGACATTCTATTTTATATATCTAATATCTATTCTATGTTCCTGCACGGATATGGTTTTTTTTTTTTTTTTTTTTTTTTTTTTTTACATGATTAGTGAACGGTTTTAGGTGCAACGAATACTAGGTAAAAATTTCGTCTTGAATGCTATATATCAAAAGCAATGGTGTAACATAAAAATATACGAAATGTTGAACTCTACAAGTCCCAGAATATTTCATAATTATTCCCCTTTGGCAGGAAAATTTTTATAGCCCGTGTTTTATAAATTTATGAAGTTTAACGTATTAACACCAGAACGCCCGGAAGGAGTCGATTCGACTCCGACCAAATGGTTAAATGTCCATTGGAGCCAGAAATATTTTTATAAAATAAGTTAAATTAAATTCGTAAAGAAATGCGTTAAATAAATGAGTTAAATAATTTTAAATAAAAATTCTGGTATGAAATATTTTTATGAAACTTACGTAAAATTTCCGGGCGTTCTAGTGTTAAACAATCGTTACAATATTCTTTTAAAAATTATGCATTTTCACTTCCTTACAGATAAAATAAAAATATTGTTTTTAATGTAAATAACGTACAATCAATTCAATAATGTTTATAATATTAACATATAAGAAATAATAATAATAATATTACAGATAGGGAAAAATTCCTTTCGACAGATTTTTAGAATTATATAAATCTAAAAGTTAAAAATAAATAGAGGTACTGACATTACACTCAACAAAATTTTATTCGATAGAATAAATTGACAAAATACCTGAATTTGATTTTTTACAATTTAATCTTATAAATTTACATATCTGCATTCTTAACAGAATTTTCTGGCGGCTTTCTTTTATATTATTAGTCTAATTATCATTTTGTAAGTTAAAAATGAACAGTACAAGTACGATAAAAAAAAAAAAAAACAGCTAAATAAATAAAGCAAGCATGAATAGAATATCGTCTGACACCTGCTTCGTTTTAGGAACGAATAGATATTCAAACCATAGAGGATAAACATATTTCTTCAACATAGGTAAATTTCGGAGGTTTGCTAGTACTTCCCCCTTGCCGATAGTGACGCTAGTACTGTTGCCATTACAGATTTTGCCGTAAGTGTCCCATCTTGGTCCTTAATCTATGCTGTGGTATACCATTGCTGTTGACTTAATTTGCGGCGCACATCAAGAGTAATTTTTCCCCGGATGCGCGGACATTTACGATTCCGCGGAAATGTGGCGTGCATGTTTAATCATATTTTCTAATTATGGACAATAAGAAAGTAGGAAAAGTGGTAAATATCGCGAGGTTATGAAGGAGACATAATCCCACGATTGATTTAAAAAAAAAAAAAAAAAAAAAAAAATCCGAAAATTACTCGGCGAAAAAGGGGCATTTCTATAAGAAGCATAGCGACTTAGACGACAAAAGTTAGTCTCCAAAGCAAAAAATTTAGTCATCTGCACCTATACTACACAGAAAAAAGAAATTAAAAATATTAATTTCCAGAGGCGATATTTTAAATATAAGAATGCATCAAATGCCCATAGACTCAACATTACCGAGGAAAGTGAGTGACGAGCAGCCTTAATAAAATAATGTACAAGTTATTTATTTTTATTTTTAATAATCAAGCACTATAAAACAATTTTATGAAGTTTACTTCAACGCATTTTTGATGTGAAAAAGAAAAAAAAAAGAAATAAAAATAATAAGAAAAAGCATAAAAGTATAAGAACGTCCACATGGTGATAAAGAAAAGATTCGCAGTAGTATATAAGACAAACACGTTTAGTTCGCATTTTTATCGCCTAATATGTAGTGTCTAAGATTCACTATACATTAACTCCTATCTTTTTCATGTGCTCTTTTTTTCTTTTTATCTTAAGAAAATAAGGTATTTATAACATTGTTCGTTATCCTATTGATATCTCAAATGAAGGTGTGACGGATAAAAACCATTATCTGGAAGACTGTGAATTTTTCACTTAAGATAACTTTTTATCATGTGCTATCCTATATGTTTATTTTACTTTTACCAGTAACTTCATAAACTTGACACCGTTCAAACAGAAAAGATAACAGAAATATTAAACAAATGTGTCATTTAGTGTCAAAATCTTATTTCAAGTATGCTGGTTAGAGAGTGATACTAAAAGCCATAGATTATGATACTAATTCAGTTGCAAGTTGGCATCTTCAGTTATAGTAGTCGTTGTTTGCATGAATGAGTTATCAAGCATATAAAAATATTTTACACTCTTTAGTAGCAAGCCACTATTGGTTAGATTGGGCGCAATAAAGCAGGAAAAAACTTCTGAAACCAGAAAAATTTAATTGGCATTTCCATATGAAGTCTTTGAAAATTTGCGTTCGAGTTTGATTTGTACCATCTTAACCCCTTGAAGTCCGGTGATAGCGCTATGGCATCACATAATTTTAATCCCTAATTGCCACATTGACATCCGAATTTTTTTAATGAAAATTTCACTTTTATTAAGTACGCGAAAATATACTTTTACTTGTTTACAAATAAATTTCCTTGTAAATATTGGTGTCATTCAATTATTTCAACATTTTACGAATACAAGTACCTTGCCCCTGAAAGGGTTAATTTGAATAAATTATGGATTCTGATGAATCAAGCATTTCTGATGATAATTTGATTTTAATTGATAGTTAACATTTTATGTATAGATATTATTTTAAATATTATTTGTAAACATTTGTAAAGTAATAAAAATTGAAAAATAATTCTTATTCATATTAATTTGTATATTGTAAAACAAATATTAAGGTGCAAAATTTCCTCCTGATGGCTTTTCGGCATATATGAATTTGTTCTATGACATCTTTTTTTTTTCGCTTCAAGCATCAACTAATTGCATATTTTACTTTGAAATCTTATAATTACTCAATTTCTTCCATAAAAAAATAAGTATTTTTTTTATGTTTTTTATAAATATACTAAGCGATCCTTAAGGGGTAATAGTAAAACTGTTCTAATTACTATGCTTAAGTGTGTTGTTGAATTAACTTACAGTATATACGCTATTAAGAAGGACTATTATAACATCTAGAATACCTTAACAATGTCACACAAACGTATTGATCATATTATAATCATTATTGTCTGAGTTTAGTTTTAATGATCATGATAAAAAATACTGAAATTAAGAGTGAGAATCAGAAAAAAAAATCATTTTAAGTTTAAATACAAAAGCGCAGAAATTTCGGAAAAGTTTGCTTGGCAACATCTCTTTGTATATAATTTCCTGTCTAATTATTTACTATGAAAATGAATTGTGTCAACACTCAATTGATTTCCGGCAAAATTTAAGGTCAGCCTGGCTGTAAATAAACTGTGTTACAGAAATATGTCGCATCACATAAAACTTTCAGAAAAGAATATACCTCTAAAAGTAATACAATGTCACTTGAGTAATTTAGGTAGAACAATAAACGTCTTTTTTTCTGGTATTTCTAACCTTGGGAATTGCTTACAGAAATTGTAATTATTTTCTTTTTGTTGAAACACCTCACCTACGTTAGAATTACTTAACGGCATTGATCAGTCAAATCTCGAATTTCCCTTGCTAATGTTAAACCTATGGGCATGCAATGCATTCCTATTTTAACACTTTCTATGATAATTGAAAAGTGGTTATGCTTTCGGTTTGTCTGTCTGCCGTCTGTTCGCGCTCTAACTCGCGTAAATATAGTTCAATTCCCATGAAATTTATAGATGTTATTCTGTATCACTATGGCATGTTCGGTATTGAATTCAATGTGTGTAGCATTTGCGGTTTATTTGCAGGGAATACTAAAGAATTCCGTTACATTATGGTCTATGGAGAAAAATCGTTTGCGGCATATTTTAATAATATTATACTATTTTAAACATACTGAAATTTATATACAGTAGAACCTCGATTATCCGAAGTAGTTGGTACCGACCCTCTTTTGGAAAATCGAAATTTTCGGATAATCGAGAATGCTTCAATTTTAAGATTTAGGAGAAATATATGCAATATTTCTTATTATGGTAACAAGTGCTTAATACAAATAAAGGAATCGCAAGATAGAAACAAGAATAAATTACCAGAATTTTAATTTTGAAATAAAGTACTTTTTACATATATCGCAAGGGTTTGAAAAAATGTTTTGTTTGTCGCAATTTCGATTGCCTTTGTTTTGAAGCTCTATCACGGAGTTTTTAAATATTATTAGTTCAACAGTATCACAGTCTTTCTGCTGCTCCACCCATGCCAAACCTTTTCCAAAACATTCAAAAGCTTCAGAATTTTTAATTTGTTCGTTTTCTTCATTCCACTTCGAAAGCTTACAGGAGTTCAAGTTAAATTCAAAGGAACTCTAAGAAAGGGGATCGAAAATATTTATATGTACTCGTAGTTCAGAAAGAACAGCTTGCACATAAGGAGTATGATAGTTAAAAAAAAAAACTTTCAAAATGGATTTTGCACACAAGGAATGTGATAGTAAAAGAAAAAAAAACTTTAAAATGAACTTCGGTTAAAAGAGTTTCGGATAAAAGAGGTTCTACTGTATATCAATGAGGTGTACTACATGACTGAAGAATATGGCATGCATAGAATTTATCGTTCATATACAGGGGCACTCAAAAGAATTTGGCTACAGAAGAAATAGAGCAATAATTAATCTATCGAATCCTATGAACTATGATTGATGGAAGTGCGTTATCAGTTGTGGTGCACGTTTTTAAACTGAATTATTTTTTAAATATTACTTGGTGTGTGTAAATTCTATAGATCATATATATGTCTGCACAAATGTTCTCAAGTATATTTCCGTTTATTCATGGAATTTTTGAACTATGCTATTCGTTTAACTGAACTAATTTTTAGCACACTATGTAGTATACATAGAAATCATATACAGGGTTGCACAAAAAAATCTGATATTTTTCGCATTATTGATGGTAATGAGGGTGTTTCACTCCAACACATTCAGAGTTGTGTTGGAGTGTTTCACGCACTCCAACACTCTCATACACTCTAACGTTGGAGTGCTCCATGCTGTTGTGAAAATGTTTCATAATCTATGCTGGACGCATGATTTTTCGTTCTTGTTAAAACATCTCCTCGAGAAATTAATATTTTAATTTTTTTTTGTGTGTGTGTACTGTAAGGATGTCTTTTTTTTTGTTATTTGTCAAAATATTTCTAAAATATATACTTAATTTATAGTTCTATGTGTTATAAAATATTAGCGAAACTCGGTAAGATTTTAACTCCTCTTTTCATAAGATTATTTTAGAAATAGTTCAACAAATAATATAAAAAAAGGACATACTTTAAAAAAAATTACACAGAAAAATAAGTTAAAAATATAAATGTCCTGGAGATATATTTAAAAAATACGAATGTAAACCAAGCCCATAGATTTAACATTAGCGAAGGGAGCTTGAGATCCCACCCACTGACCAACAGCTTTAAGTTGCCTAAAAATATATGCCGACCTTTCTAATAAATTTTCTTCCTCGATGAACAACTACATGGAGCTTTTTTGATGTATACACAGTATGCCCACTAAAATTCCTTGCCACCCCATTAACTTCGGAACGGCTACTGCAATATTCATAAAAGTGGTGTCTTAGGTATAGTAAAGTAGCCATGCGCTGCTGAATGAAACCGCCTACGGCGTCACCTGGTGTAAGACTGCGGATTTAGCATTCCTATCTCTAAAACGGAAAGAGATAGGGGAAAATGTGATATACAAAGTTGTAGAGCATCACCGATTCAATATGAAAAGACACCTTGTGAACATTAATGCGAAGAATAGGACAGTTAAAACTGGCATTTGTTTTTTCGTGATTTCCTACACTGTGACGTGACAAAACGATATTAGAAAGAAAAAAAACTTTTCATAACAATATACCTTTATTTGAGATGTTCAAACTTCTCACCGTCAGCTGCAATGCACATTTGGATCCTTGTTTGAATTTCAAGTTGAAGCATAGAGGGAGACTACGTTGGCACAAGCGTCGTAATGCGTCGTTTAAAGAGGTCCTGCGATGTTTGTGGAGGGGTCGCATATACGTGCTGTTTGAGGTATCCTTACAGGAAAAAGTCCAGTGGAGTCAGATCAGGCGAACGTGGAGGCCAATCTTCGAAACCGCCATACCCTTTTTTTTTTAATTAACCATTGCGTATTATCCAGACAACGCCGTCCTCTTCCGTACTCTAACATCTTCGTGCCCATATATATGTATATATATAAAGTGATTTTAGTATCACTTTTGCTCACAGACAACAATATTGATGTTATTTGTGATCCATGAATGAAATATTATTTTTCCATCATTTGATAATTGCGAATTACATTATTCTTTTTTAACCTTTATTCTTTTTGTCCATCTTTGTATTGTACACGTAATTATAAGTGATTTATTTTACAATTTCTTAACATAGCTATTAACTTTAACTATATAATCAACCTATGTGCTTGTCAGTATTGTATGCACGTTTATGAGGTATTCATATAAATGGTTACTACTGTTTTTCTATTAATTTTCTGTCCGGTTAAAATTTGTTCATTACAATATTTTGTTATTTGCATCTCTAATGAAATCTGTAATTTGCATCTGTAGTCACTTTTATGGTATCTGAATGGTCCCATCCAGATGCCATAAATGGGTAAAGGAATAATGTTAATTCTTAAACCAATGAAGCAAAGAAACAGTTAAATTTCAAAATAGAAACCTGCATGCTTTAAAAAAGTAAAGAGCGACCCCATGAGGTGTTTCCCCAATGAGGTTTGTCAGTGTGGGTGAAGATGAATAAAAATATATTCTGTACAAGTGCCGGAGGCCCGGACAGTCATCATCAAAAGATGACCATCATCAAAATCGGCCATCATTAAAAGATGATGGATGATTAGGAAATCAAAATAACAATGTGGGCACATGGGGTGCATCCTTCCGAAGTAAGAGATGTTTGTGAATGATTCTGGGCTGATTTCGGCCCTAGGACCACAAGGCAGCACTCACATATGATAGCGCATAGTTATTGTACTATCGATAGCCACTTGATCCACAATTCTAGTTTCATCCCTTTACATTTTGTTTCAATGTATCCGCACTTTAATATGTTACGGTTACATGATTGGGAAATCAATATTAACCCTTAAATGCGCGATTTTTTATTTTATTTCTAAAAAATTATAGGGGAGATGGGGGCACATGTGAACATGGGGCAGATGTGAACATCGCAATTTTTCGATAGTTATTATAAGTTTTTTTATTTGAAAAAAATTACAAAAGATGATAGCACCTGGAGACATATGGTAAAAATTTTTTGAAGCTCTATGACATTTTGTTTGTCCTCTATAGCCAAAACACTGTTTTTAGATGCCAAAAGTAAAATCTTTGTTGTAAGTTGATAAGCGAATAACTTTATTTATTTATTTATTTATTTGAATTTGAGTATTTTAACATATACTGTGAACACTAATACATATTTTTGATAACGTTCTTTTTCTTCTAAAATTGGGAAATGTTAATGATTTATCAATTTAACAGAAGCAGCAATGTGGGGCACTTGTGAACAGACTAGTTGGGGCAGATATGAACAGTTCATAAGTGCCCCAATCATCATTCTGCGATTCTTTTTCTTTCAGTTAACTTAGTGAGAAACAATGTCAGTTCCATTATCTACAACTTTCCTGAAATAGAATATATTTTCCTCACACAAAGTTGATTTTGTATTGAAACTTTCACAAACACATCTTTCAGCAAATACATAAAGTGCAATAAGCTCGTTTACGTTCAATTGTACTTTCAATAAATTTAATGTTTTCTAAAATGCAATAAGTGCTATGTATTATTTTACTAAAGGGTTTAGAACAATATTTTTATGCATGGTTAATGCAAAAGTATTACCTTGATCAACTTTGTAAATTTTTCTATTATATTTTTTCTAAACTTGCAATGATGGCTTACTACCATCTCTAAAACAGTTATGTATATGTTGCTTTGAATGGAGATAGATACCAGTAATATTTTAAGAAAGTAAAATTTTTAATCTGATAACTACAGTAAAATCCCGATTGTACCCCCCCCCCTCTTTCAAAAGCAAAAGAAGTTGGGGGGGGGGTTGTAGTCGAGATTTTTTAAAATCATTAAAAAACCCTTCTTTATCTATAATTTACAAGTAAATAAGGCAAATATAGGAGTGAGAATCTTTGGTATTTCGGCAGATTTCCGATAAATAGTATGTAAATCCCCCCTTCCTAAACTTCCCCCTCCCCCCCAAAAAAGCCCTTAAGCAAAATTTAAAAGTTTTAATTTTTTTAATTGCTTCTTTATTTTTTAATTTTATTACAATAATACTTAATGAATCTTCTAAGTCTCCCCCCCCCCCCACCCAAATCTACTTATTTTCATTTTATAATCTTTTGCTTAAACATATCACCCAAAAACTAGAGAAATATATATATATATATATATATTTTTCTCTATGATGAATTTAAAAGATCATATAACTAATGATTACGATGACAAATGAATAACAGAATAAAAAGCATGTTAAAGGATGTTTTTTTCCTGTGTTCACATGTGCCCCACGTGTGTTCACAACTACCCCGCTCATGGGGCACATGTGAACAATTATTTGAATTTATAAAACTATTAAAAACGTAAAAAGAATTATACAGGTGATTAAAAAAAATTATCATGTGTAAAAGAAAGTTCTGTCTACTATACTGAGTAGTTTTTGTTTATAGAAAATAATCTAGTTATGAGAAAAGGCTATATTTATGCGAACTGTTCACATGTGCCCCCATCTCCCCTATATGATTCTCTGAAAGGTTTATTACATTGGAAAAATAATGAAAAAATCAGAGATACATTTTTTTATATAATATGTCAATCTTTTCGTCGTTGCACGTCTGCAATACAAGTAAAAACTACTGTCGTGTGGCTGTTTTACGCTAAAATATTGCAAATTAGTAAATATTTTAATAAGTATGTCTCCAAATACCTTATTTTATATAATTATTTATTTTACAAAACTTAACTTTTAACCTTTTTATTCCCATGATAGAATACGTTCTAGAAATTACGTAGGTCAGAGAATCTGACTTTACACCAGAAAGTTTCAATGGTTAATTTCGCTTTATTTAAATACGAAATGTCTGATATTAATTAAAGCAAATATTGCTATTTTAATTTTCTGGTATGAATTAGGTTTATACGAATAAAAAAATCTATTAAATTCAAAACACTGTTGTTTGCATATATGCAAAGCTGCGCATTAAAGGGTTAAAATTCTTACAAAAATATATTCATATAATTTAATATTTCACGTAATCAGTGTGCCTTAAGCTCTTTATATTATTAATCATTTCATTAACAGGAATAAGAAAAAATACTCTTACCTGTTATCTCGATAGCGCAACCCCGGTCCCGTCACTAATATTTATGGCGATATCTTCTTTCCGCAAGCGCTCTGCATATTCACAAACATTTATCTAGAGTGTAAAAAAGAAATTGATTCTTTGTTAAATTATGTGTATTTAAATTGTTGTGTGAACGGATCATACGTTTTCTTTTCACATATATTTAATAGCATATCTTGAGTAAAATATGTTGGTACACAGGCATTATATTTCCTGCACATTTTCACAGAGCGACTACATTTTTCAACAGCGAAAAAGAGAGTGATACATACATTGGAAAAGGTTAAAAGAATAAAAAGAGTCCAAAGTACGTTAGTCCGTGACGTCAACATAACGGCAACCCTTCCATGTACGCGTAGGGAAAAAGGGCACGCCGACCACAGGAATCCACGTCTATTGGAGATGAGAAAGTTTGTCTTGAATAAAATGAAATGTTCTGTGATTTTTACTTTCACTTTTCAGGGGTTACAAATCTAACACCCCCCTTTAACCCCTGAAGCATTATATCAAATGTTAAGAATTGTTTTTCTGTGGAAGCCAAACTTAGGTTTGGGAAGGGGTTTGGTTAGAAGATCAGCAGTCATTAAGTCAGTATTGATGTAGCGGAGTTTTATGATTCCACTGTCCACTAAGTGTCTTATATGATTGTAACGAAGGTCTATATGCTTCGTTTTATGATGGAACTTATCGGATTCTGCAAGTTTTATTGCGGATTGGTTATCATCCATCAAGCTTATCGGGCACTGCTGTGGCATGTCCAGTTCTTTTAATAAGTTTATTATCCAAGAAATTTCTTGCGCAGCACTGGAAGCTGATATAAATTCAGATTCTGCTGAAGACATTGCGAGACACTTTTGACGTCTTGATGTCCATAAGATCGGGTTGGACCCCAAGAAAAATAGATTGCCTGACACAGATTTTCGATCTTGTGGGTCATTTGCCCAATCAGAGTCGGCGTATGCCTTCAAGACAGGTTCTTCGAAATTGGTATACGTTAATTTTAAATCGATAGTAGTTTTTAAATATCTAATGGTTCTTTTAACGGCTTCCCAGTCTTTAGTTCTGGGACGTTCATTTCTACGAAATAGAATGTTAACAGCTGCACTAATATCTGGTCGGGAGACGGTTGAAATGTAAAGTAATGCGCCGACCGCCTGTCTATAGTTTACATTATCTGGTAAAAGATTTTCGTCATCGTTTAACTTAACATAGCCCGGTTCCATAGGAGTATCGGTTGGTTTTGAATTTTCCAAGCCAAATTTAATTACTAGTTCATGAATTTTGTTAATTTGATCTAGGGTCATTGTATTTTGATTAGGCCGATTAATGTTTATACCTAAATAATAATTAGCATCGCCTAAGTCCGTCACAGGGTATTCTTTCTTTAACTGACGTATTAGTTTATCAATGTTATTATCTTCCCCAGCGATGAGGAGATCGTCAACGTAAACAATTATATAAATTGTTTCATTATTTGTGGTTCGTTTGTATAGACACTTGTCAATCGAACTCTGGTTAAACCCTAGTTTTGTTAACGAATCATGTATTTTCATATTCCAAGCTCTCGCTGCTTGCTTTAACCCGTAAATCGCTTTTTTAAGTTTACAAACCTTATGTTCAGATCCGGGGACAACATATCCTTCAAGTTGACGCATATAAACTTCCTCCTTCAACTCCCCAAGTAGGAAGGCCGTCTTAATGTCTATGTGTCTAAGGCGTAAGTTTTTGTACAAAGCCATTGCTAAAAAGCTTCTTATAGTAGTGTGAGACGCAACGGGTGCGAAAGTCTCATCATAGTCAATCCCGTATTTCTGGGAGAAACCCTTAGCCACTAGCCTTGCCTTGTATTTTTCTATTTTACCTTGACTGTTGTACTTCGACTTAAATGCCCATTTGCTACCGATTACCTTTGTCCCTGGTGGGACCTCAACTAATTCCCAAGTACAATTTTCTTTGAGAGAATTTATTTCGTCCAAGGTAGCATCTATCCATTTTTGCTTTTCCAGGGGATTTTCTATTTCCAGTATATCATCCCAGCATTTTGGCTCTTTTATTCTTACATCATTTGTTAAAAACGCGAATCTGTCAGGGGGAACCCCTCTATTAGATCTATCAGATCTACGTAGTAAAGTCTGTGGGGTGCCTGTTACATTTGTGTTCCCATCCTGATTTTGCATATCATTTTCGGTATTATTCTCTTCTTCGTCAATTAGTTGTAATTTTGGCTGCGGATTTTTATCGCTAACTATTTCTTTATTTCCATCTGACGCATTATTTTTAACTAAGTCATGATTATCATCCTCTAAAAATTTTACTGTCCGACTTATAACTATTTTCCTTCCATCCGTGCAAATTCTAAAACCCTTACTTCTGTTGTCATATCCGACAAATATACCTTCTTGCGCGGTGTCGTCCAGCTTTTTCCTGTTTGGTTTTTGAATGTATGCATATGCGCGGCAACCAAAAGTTCTAATGTTAGAAAGGTCTGGTTTACGACCAGTCCATTTTTCATACGGAGTCCGATCGCAGGATGAAGTTGGGAGCCTATTTTGAATGTACGTCGCTGTACATATCGCTTCCCCCCAGAACGAATTAGGAAGACCACTTTCCTTAAGAAGACAGCGTCCCATCTCCATTAAGGTGCGATTTTTACGCTCTGCAACCCCATTTTGGGGCGAGGAGTACGGTACGGTAAATTGATGTTCAATTCCCTCATTTTTCAAATAATCTTCGAATTCCTGACTCGAATACTCCCCCCCGTTATCGGACCGAATTGCCTGCACTTTACTGCCAAATTTGTTAGCAGTCATTGCTGCGTATTCCTTAAATTTTGAAAAAACTTCACATTTGTTCCTTAGTAAATATATAACTGTAAAACGACTAAAATCGTCGACGAAGGTTAGAAAATAATATTTCCCCCCAACGGTTGCTGTTTGCATAGGGCCACACAGGTCACTGTGGACCAGCTCAATTGCTCTCGTAGCTCTAAAACTAGCGTGTTTGGGGTAAGGCATATCGGTTAATTTTGACGCGAGGCAAACTTCACATTCATTACTGTGCTTGCAGTTATCAATTTGAATCCCTGATGCCATGTTTTTATCAACTAATTCCTTTATGTGGTTAATATTTCGATGACCCAACCTTACGTGCCACTTATGTAAACAATTTTTCTTTTCACAATGATTTATTATATTTACATTTTGAGTAGAACCGGATTTCAAATTACTTTGATATAAATTATTATTTATATGACCCTCAAGGTATGTTACACCTTCATGAGTTATTTTACACATATTATCTTTGAATATAGCTACGCAACCATTTTCGGTAGCTTGTTTGATGGAAATTAAATTTGTTTCGATCTCTGGAACATATAAAACATTTTTTAATGTTATGGTTTTATTTGTGTTATCTGACATAACAGTGTTTAATATTACCGATCCGTAACCGTCAGAATGTAATTCTTGACCGTTTGCTATAGTGACATTCGATTTGTCATAATTGAAGTCATGAAATTTATTTTTATCGTTGCAAATGTGGGTTGAAGACCCAGAATCTATGACCCAGAGATCTTTAGAACCATTACCAATGAAAAATGTTATGTTTTTGTCTGCGCGTTTTTCCTTATCGAAATTTTTGTTTTTAGAACCGTTCGCGCTTACGTTATCTTGAAAACACACTGCCGACCTGTTAGGCATATTGTTAAATTGGTTTCTGAAATTTTTTGGTTTTGGTTTCTCATTGTTTTTGTTTTTTAATTTCCAGCAATCTTCAATATTATGCGAGGTCTTCTTGCAGTATTTACAAAATTTACTATATCTATTTTGTGCACATTTCACCTTCAAAGCAGAGTTGTTGTGAAAATTTTCGTGATTGTTCTGTCGCTTATTAAATTCATCTACCAGCTTTCCGCGGATAAATTCTGGGGTAAGTTCATCATTATTTCTTGTTTCGAGAGCACAGATTAATGTATCGTAACTTGATGGTAAAGAGCACAAAAGCAGGGCCGCTAGGTGTTCATTATTAATATTCTCACCAATAGCGGTTAACTTATCGCGAAGCTGGTAAATGTTAGTTAGGTGCTCTATCATGTTGCCATTTTCGGCTAACCTGCTAGAATACAACTTTCTTAGCAGGTACAATTTATTGCTAAGATTACTTCTTTCATGCACACTTTTAAGCGCATTCCACACTTCGCGCGCTGTCTGCAGATTTTTTGTGTGTATTATCTGTGAATCGTCTATTAGTAAATTTATAATCGCTTTGGCTTTGCGATTTTTATTAGTATAATCATCGGTGACGGGATTTGGGGGCTCATTTATAATTACGTCATAGAGATTTTCTTTTTGTAAATAGTTCTCTAAGCGAAATTTCCACACATCGTAATTATCTACGGTGAGTTTTTCAATTATAGCATCTTTCACTATGCTCATTTTTGTTTATTTTCTTTATTACTCTAATATTTTTCAAATTTATATAGATTGTAAATAATCTTATATATATTTTTATCTAACTGTAAATTGCAGTGAGTAATATAAAGTTGACTTGAATAACAATTCAATATATTAATAATATGATAACATTCAATATATTCATATAATATGTGCTTACACTTTCTTATATTCGTGTAGCAAAATATTTAGTCCTATGCTTACTCTTTCTTATTATATATACATTTCTAATATGGCACACACTATTTTAGCACTAATTCGGTACTCATAATCTCTTACAAAAATATATTCATATAATTTAATATTTCACGTAATCAGTGTGCCTTAAGCTCTTTATATTATTAATCATTTCATTAACAGGAATAAGAAAAAATACTCTTACCTGTTATCTCGATAGCGCAACCCCGGTCCCGTCACTAATATTTATGGCGATATCTTCTTTCCGCAAGCGCTCTGCATATTCACAAACATTTATCTAGAGTGTAAAAAAGAAATTGATTCTTTGTTAAATTATGTGTATTTAAATTGTTGTGTGAACGGATCATACGTTTTCTTTTCACATATATTTAATAGCATATCTTGAGTAAAATATGTTGGTACACAGGCATTATATTTCCTGCACATTTTTACAGAGCGACTACATTTTTCAACAGCGAAAAAGAGAGTGATACATACATTGGAAAAGGTTAAAAGAATAAAAAGAGTCCAAAGTACGTTAGTCCGTGACGTCAACATAACGGCAACCCTTCCATGTACGCGTAGGGAAAAAGGGCACGCCGACCACAGGAATCCACGTCTATTGGAGATGAGAAAGTTTGTCTTGAATAAAATGAAATGTTCTGTGATTTTTACTTTCACTTTTCAGGGGTTACAAATCTAACAAAAATCCTAAAAGAATAATTTAAATGATCAGAAAAATAAAACTTTTAAAATCACCATAAAATACAAAATAACACACAGGACGCGTTTCGGTATGGAAATTTTAACTGCCCGTCATCAGCCAAAGTAAACACGGTCCGAAAGCGGGCAAGATCACAAATGAACAGAAAGGGTAGAGAAAGAGAGAAGAGAACTTACAAAGAGTGCGACAGGTGGCGCTAGCTGAAAAACACCCATCGCAGAGGAGCATATGCAGAAAAGGAAAGTGCTAAGAAAAAATTAATAGAAAAGAAAAGAGTAACGGTAATTAGAATAAATAGATAAATAAAAATAAAGCAAAATAAAATATAAATAAATGAGTAAATAAATAAAAAGAAAAAGCACAAGAAAAACAAAAGAAATAAAAGGATTCTTTTAAATATAAAGGATTCTTTTAAATATTCTTTTAATTAAAGCTGGAAAAACACAAGAAAAGAGAGGGAGAGAATTACAAAAGTAATTTCCAAGCTGAAGAGAGAAAAGGAGATGATGCGAGATCATTGACAAGTTTATCGGAACTTTAAAAGATTAAAAATGCTTCGCGAAAATTCAAGTGACTGGGAGAGGCAGGAGAAGAAATAATTCTAGCCATGGAGAAATTGAAACAGTTTGAAGTCCAACAATCAGAGGCAATAGGAGATGTAGATATTTTTTGATTTGAAATATACCTCTGATTTTTTGGTGCTGTTTTATGAATTTAAGTAATGTTTCCTTTTTTTCTTTCTTGTTACCCCTTTCTTTAAAAAAAAAACAACTTTGAAATTAAACGTCAAACGTAGCAAATGAGGTGCGTTCGTACTATAACTAGTTTTATAAATATTTTTTGCACCGCATATTGTACTGAATGTCTATTTTAGTGCTCTTCATAAGTGCATATCCATTTCATTCCGTTCGAAAGGCTGTAACATCATTAAAATACACTTGAAATATTTTTTCCACATTGGCCATAATGTAACGGAAAACTTTTGGCTGTTCCTGTAATTAAACTATGCATCCGATTTCCATAAAATTTGAAATGACTCGACAAAATTTTGCAACAATTATATATTTAAAATTTCAGACCATTCGGTTCGGTAGTTTTTGCTCTGTTATATGCGGACGGACCGAACGACAACTATAGGTGCTACATATCAATATAATTACAAGCGCACCCAAAAAGAAAGAAAAAGGGCAAAAATTATATTTTTTCATAAATTCACTTGCTAGCGCTTCCTTCTAAGCGTAAAAAAATCAGTAAAATTTTCATAATCCAGTTCGGTGCCTACGTTAAATTAATTGAACTGACACGGAAATTTTGTGAAAATAAATAAATAAAAAAAAAAGCAATTTAACAAATTACAACGGCCATTTGGAAAATGATTTTTCCAAAGACTAAAATTTAAGACATAAAAAATCGCACGGAGTTGATCGTACATTCCGTACGCCATGAATTAAACATTAATAGTGTTATTACACGTAAAAATTTCAAGCGACAAAAATTGCCTGCGACTCGTATTTGGTGTGAAATATTTATATGTATTCATTCCTGTCCTATTTATCTTTTTTTTTTTTTTTTAATTGGCTTATTCCATTTTTCTTTTGCACGTGAAAATCTTACAAATTAAAATTAACTCTTTGGCAGAAATTGTTATTCATTTTCTTTCATTTACATTAGTTATTATCCACCTGAAACTTACGTATTATCCAAGCATTTCATTGGCTGTTCGGGAAAAGACTTTCCATCGTCAGATTTCCAAGAAATCTGACTACCAATTTTAAATGAAATTTCATTTTTAAACTTCTAAACATCCGACAATATTACTTTTTACACCGTCGGATAGAGAAAAAAATGTACTTTTAAATGCAATATGTTTGAAAGCTGTATCTCAATTTATTTCTGAGTTATTAATTTTTTTTGTAGTTTTTATTACTTTTTTGTCATAGTGGCAACAGAAGGTATCCATCTCTGTTGAAAGTAAAGGGAAATACAGATTACTGTATAGACCAATCAGAAAACGAATAAAATGCGGATTAAACCAATAAAAACCTTCAGATATGCTTTTGATTTCCTATCCTGACGAGAACAGTAACCATTTTTCCAAATGGTTAAAAACCATGAAATGAAATAAAACAAGTGGGTATGTGTGATCGCAGATCGCACAGAGGGTTTCGTTTAATATCTCTTTCAAAACAAATTCCCGTTAATTGTCTGTGCGAAAAAGCATCTCTTTTATAAGATTAAAAATCGATTTTTTCATAAATCAGAAAGTTGTGGTCCGATTTTTTTTAAAATTTAGATTTTATGAATCAGCGTACGAAATAACAGCCTGATGCGAAAGGATCAAATTTGTAAAATCAATAGGTAAAAAATTTTGACTGTGATTATCAAACCCTAGTATGAAAATTTATCTCTTTTTCTTTCCGTGTCACGTGGCCTACCGTGGAAAAAATGCAATTCTGGAATTAATTACCAAAAATTAATATCTTCGCTTCCGATTGTCAAAATTAAAAAATAAAGACATGTCGAAAAAGAATGAAATTTTACGTCGGATGGCATAAAAATCGTAGCTCAAAAATCGACCTTTAAAAAAATTTTGGGCCTTTATAAAAATTCTGAGTCCATTTCTGACCGCAAGTTTTACATTCTGTGGTTATCGCCGAAAATTCAATGTCAACAGACATCTGTCGCCTTCCCAAATGAAGGAAAATAAAAGTTTTTTTTTCTTGATTTTTAACGAATTTTCGAGTTTTTAATGGTACGATCGAGATTTCTGAAAGCTGATTCCCCCCCCCCCCATCTCGTGGTACTAATTTCGAAGTTCTGGGATGCGTAGGAAAAAAAGTAATCGCCAGTCCTCATCTGCTGTTAAAATGACATCTGTTTTTAATCGGCGGAAGAGATCGTTTTTGTAATTCGATGAAAAATCCATGCTTTTGTTGAATTATGAATGCCTTTTCGATCTTGTAAATGGGTTTTTTTAATTAACAACGTCCGTTAATTGCGACTTTTTCAAAATTTTATGATTTCTCGTATGATGTGAGGTGTTCATCTATAAGCACAAAATTTCACGTCTCCAACATATATAGTTTCTGTGAACGGGCTCTGTGACGGACGGACAGACTAGACAGGCAGAGGAGTGAAACGAATAGAGTTTGGTCAGATGAACGAAACCCTAAAAATTAGGTCTGATTTTTAAGATGAACATTGAATGTTTCTAAATGCGTGGGGTTTTTTTTTTTCAAAAAATTTTTACTTTTATACTTATTACTTTTATACCTACTTATTATATTTATATTTATATATTTGTCATGTATGTTTTGCAGGCTGTGATACAGGCTTCGGATTAGATTTAGCTCATCGTCTTCAAGCAACTGGATTTTACGTATACGCATGTTGTCTCTCAGAAGAGAGTCAAGGGGCCCAAGAACTATCGCAGCTGCCCGAAACAGTAAAAGTTCTTTCACTCGATGTTACTAAATACGACCAGGTACAAAATGTTGCTAAACAAGTAGAAGCTGATCTTGGAGACAAAGGTAAAATATACGATAGTCACCTAATGTAGTTTCTGCTAGTCTGTAAATGTAATTATAATTATTCGATGGGGTTGCCCGGTTTCTTTATGTACAGTGCGTTTCAAAACTATATGGACAGGCGATCTTTTTAAATGACAGTTCAAAAAATGAAGTTGTAATTACGGGAAAAAAAATAATAAGCATATGGGATCACAATGTAAGTTTATTACAACTAGGAAATACAGTATGAGTTTTACAGAATGTTTGTAAAAAAACAAAATCAAAATAGGCTGTCCTAAAAATATATGAACTTTTCGAGTATTTTGTATTTAAATTAAAATTTTGGGTCCCTTCCTTTGAATTATCTTAAAAATCATACCAGGCATGCTTCGAACTAGTGTTTGGAGAATGTGTGGCTGTAAAGAGAATCAACTCTGCTTGTACTTGTTGCTTTAAGGTATGTGCCTACCTTCGGAGCACATTTTTTTGAAAAATATGAAATTTTTATCAAACACACGTGTTTTTAATTAAAACAGGGAATAAAACTATGAATTCATATAAATTTTTAATGGGATTTTAATTAACTTTTCAAATTTAGGCAATATTTAGTAAAATTTTAGTAAAAAAATGCGTTTATGCCAAACCTTCTATAACGAAATCTATTCCATATATTTTACTTTTTTTTCCAACAATATGTTAGCAAACCACTTACCTGTGTTACGAAGCAAAATATTTGCAAAACCTCTTAAATTTATTAACTTATGCCAAATTTTGCATACTAAACATGATTTTTTTCAAAAAAAAAAGGTGTTTTTTTTCCAATAAAAATGGCTCCTAAACTAATACATACAAACTTACAAGCTATGTTTTGCTTCATAACCTACCTATAGATGAGCAGAACCTTGTCACAAAGTTTTATTTCCATATCTTAAAATTTTTTTAAAGGAATGATGTTTCCCATAAACGTACACAATGAAAAACGCAAATAAAAATTTTGATATAGCACAAAAAATTATGTATAAAGTTTACAATTTTGAAATCCACCCTATTTGTAGGGGTTTATATGTTTGTGTATATGTTATATGTTATATATTTGTGTATTAAAATGTATTCTTTACCTTTCTGTGGCTCTTTAAACGATTACTTCTGGTTTCAGAAAGTTCCTTTCCTGTTTATATTTTGGGCTATGTCTTTGCTTCTTATTATCGCTGAACCAAAAGTAAAGCCTTTTGGAATCCTAAATGTTTCAACTTCAATTTGAAATAACAAAAAAGGAATTTCGCAAAAACAGCGATTTGAGGGTATGCACATACCTTAATTCCTGAAGAATCAAACAATGATGACTACGGACATACACCTCTCGTGCAAGTACTCTTCCAAAAGTTCGATGGCAGCAAAAGCAAAAAATCCCTATTGACCAATTTTGTCTAGAGAGTCCGTGTAAAAAATTAAAAAAGGTACACTTTTTAAAATGTAATGGAAGTGATATTTCATTAACACAATCTTATTTCATTTGAACACTTTTAAAATTTATATTGCCTATTGATCTTCAACCAGTAAAAAATTAAACTACGTGCCAACATTTTCGGGACGACCTGTATAAAAAAATATGTAATAATTTTATGCAATATTTTTCAAAAATGCTTTAATTGAAAATAAGAATTTTGCTTACTCAAGGGTCGTACGCTTAAGGGATTTTTTCAGGATAAATATCACTATTTGTTTATAGAAAAAAAATCTAAGGTTAAACGCGCGAAATTTCGCTTTATTTAAGAAGAAATTTTTCCATAAGAAAATACTGGTACCGAAGAATTTCCTGGTCGTGAAATTTCAGGACAAGTACGACCCCTGGCTTAATACAACTGTGTATCCTTGTTTCTCATTTTTCTAAGTAATTTAGAAAGCAAAGAGAAACGTTCATTAAAATTAAAATTAATTTTCGATAACTTAATTTCTAAACTTTAATTTTCGATATTCGTTTTCATTATTATCATACGGCAAAAAGAACAAATTTTAGCACATGTATAAGTATTTGAGCAATTTTTCTAGGAAATAATATTTGATTTAGAAATCAGTTAATATGACAAGTTTTTAGAAATAAATTTAAAAATGAGAATTCTTGTTTTTTAAAGAAAAAAAATTAATATTTATTTTTAAATATCCTAATACTTTTAAATAGCTAATTTTGGATATATATGTGTGTATATCTATTGTTTTATTTTAAAGAACATAAAACCAGCTTTCCAAAACAGTTTTTCTTTTCTTATTACGATCATTTGAAGTGTAGTTATAGCTGTTTTTGTATCAGCTCTCAAACAGAAAGTGTTTGCATCTAAATAATCAAAAGGTGTTGTTTAAACGGCTTCTAGATTAAGGAAGGCACAAAACTATTGCATATAAAAACGGGTAGTTTTGTAGAGAAATGTAAAATAAACATGCTGAAGTAGACAGTTTTTTTAATATTATTTTAAGCGCCATTTTATGTTGAAATCGATCAAGATATTTCCTTTACATGTTTCATAGGATTAAAAAATATTCATAGCTAATTAACTATCTTTTGCAGGTATATGCTTGACTAGATTGTAATGTGCAATGCCCAATCATTTGTTTTTCTCTTAATTTTTTTTTCTTTTCAAATTTTGTTTTCAAAATTCCATTATCTGAATAGATTTAATTCATATCTTGAAACAGACGTTTTTTCCATTGTTGCCAGATTTTAAAAAGCACGAATAATAAATTTCCAAACACTGAATTTACATGTGAGCATTAAAAAAGAAAGAAAACTTTAATATAATTAAATTATTACGTGTATGATGACTGAATAATTAGATTTACCAGTGAATTATATTAACTGTCTGAAGGAACTGAAATGGTTTATATTTGCCCAGTAAACGAGAATATTTTACTCAATTTCCCTGTTCAACAACGCGAATTTTTCTGAAAATTTTTCTAACTCCTTCTTAAACATAAAGGCATAAAATTATCAGGCCTGGTTATTGAAGCGATTTGAAATCGAAATGAGTTTTCCATTTTTGATAAATAAATTACTTATCGGTTTGTACGCGATTGTGAACAGTAGCGATCGGTTTATCTCGTGTCTCGAAGCGTCGCGTGCAGAAATTAGGTTCAAACCCCCGACATTGACAGTACAGTAGAACCTCTTTTATCCGAAACTCTCGGTTAACCTAAATCCATCTTGAAAGATTTTTTTTTTATTGTTTTTTTTTTTTTTTTTTTTTTTTTTTTTTACTATAACATTCCTTGTGTTCAAAATTCATTTTGAAAGCTTTTCTTTTTATTTTAAACTATCATATTCCTTGTGTGCAAGTGGTCCTTTCCAAACTACGAGTATATATAAATATTTTCGATTCCCTTTATTAGAGTTCCTTTGAATTTAACTTGAGCTCCCGTAAGCTGCGGAAAGGAACGAAACAAACGAACAAATTAGCAATTCTGAAGCTTTTCAATGTTTTGCAAAAGGTTTGACATCTCTGGAGCAGCAGAAAGACTGTGATACTGGTGAACTAATAATAGGGTCATTCCATGTCAGTTCAGGCAGGCATGTAACCCACCATCACAGATTTTGATGAAACTGCGTGTGTTTGTTCCTATTATTAAGATGTGATCACCAGTATTTTTTTTTTTACTCCTTGGCCAAATAGTTTCTGAGAAAAAAATTGTCAAAATTTTGAAAAACTGCCGTCAGGTGGCATTCATGACTGCTCAGTTTTCAAATGTAGCATGACATAAATATGATCATATTTCAATATCTACTCTACAAATCATCTTCAAATAATTTATGCATAATATATAGGGTACGCAGTTTATGAAAAAAAAAATACTGTTACGCTTATAACATTTTAAGTGTGTCTAAAAAAATGTTTAAACTTTGAAGTCATGAATTTTTTATGAAAAATAATGCATTAACTAAAAAAGCATTATCAACAAAAGGCGGTATTTTTATTAAATTTATTTTTTGTGGGAGATATACTTAAAGGTGTCCTTTACCTGATTCTGAAATAAAAATAGTGGGATTTTGGGTGTTTTCAGTAGTCCTATTTAAAAATATTTTGAGACGTATTTCAAATCAAATCAAGCAGAGTCATTTCAATTCAGTTCGCCTAAGACATTTAATTCGCTGTCACAAATTTCAATGAAACTGGGTATGTTTATAGCTCATTTAAAGACGTAATCACCTTTAATTTCCTTGATCCTAAGTAAAGTATTTTTTAAGATAAAAAATATCTAAATTTTGAATTTTTTTAAAAATGATTTTAATGACAGATCTATATTCAAGGACTGCATAAAAAAAGTCATTTCAATATAAAATCACTAAATAAGTTTCAAATAATGTATATGTGACAAATAATATAGGCATATTATTATTTATTGTTGTTTGTCATGTTTAAACACTAAGAGTGTGTTTAATCTTGTGAATTTTTAAAATCAAGAATTTTGTGAAAAATAATGTGTTAATCAAAAATTTATTTTTAACCGAAGACAGTCTGTTAATATTTTTTTTAATTGTACGTAAAAATATCTTTTCAATAGTTATAAAATAAAAGTAGTAAAAATATGAGCAATTTTAACATAATTTTCATAAAATGTGAATGTTTAATGGTAAATATGGTAAATATTGAAGCTTTTCATGCTAAGGTGTACTATAGTCACTACGATATCGTGTATAGCTACTCTTTCTTACATATAATATATACAATATTAAAATAACAAATATTATTTACAGCAATAACAATTAAATTAAATAGTACCAGTTCCTTTACCAACACTACACTGCTCAACAGCCGACTTAAAATCAACAGCCCACTCTTATTGAAAAATACTTTCAACTGTTCAAATAATAAATAAACTACATTTAAAAATCTTAATACCAACTTATTATCTTAAGACGATAATAATAACTAAACAACATAATGAATTTATAAATCAGCTTTTAATTGAAAATTCATGAAATGGTTGCTTTAAATGTTGTTGTTCATCGAGTCAATCAAAATAAATTATAAAAAAATGGTGAACCTAATATGTTGACTGCAATGACTAATTCATTACCATCTGAAATCAAACCCGAAAGATCAAAAAGAAAAAATCAGCTGTAGTGTGAATGTGACATACTCAGTTGTTGTTGAGATAGGAATGTCTTTGTGACATTTTCACCTCTACTTCAATAAAATATAAATATGTATAATTTTTTCATTCATCCAAATTAAGTAAAACAATTATAAAATTTTGTTGTCATTACACTAGATGTTAAATTTTTCGTTACATACTATTAGATAAGTTCTTTACTTTTAGATATTATTGACTAAATAAAATTCACCATATGTATTTTGTATAAGTGTATAAACAATATATATGCTTTATTAAACGTAAATGAATAATTTTTAAATAATTTGTTTGAGAACAGAGATATATATACATGCACACATACATATACATACATATATATGTTGAAAATCCATCTTTCAGCAATATTGTGATGAAATAAATCAAATTACATATCATTAGAAGCTGAATAAAGTTACAAAAGTGCAACTCATTAAGCTTTAAATAATTTTTTAGATATAGTTATTTGAAAGATATAAATATAATGGATTATGCATTTTTTCCATATATTTAAAGCACACTATGTCAAAATTTTCTTCAAAAGAGTGAAATTTGGTATTTTTTTCAATATTAGCAGCTCAATGCTAAATTTTCAATATTAACAGCCAAATATGAGTTTTAAGATTAGGAGTGTCATTTTGAAAATTTCTATTGGGCGGTGAGGAGCTAGTGATTTTTCTCTTTTTTGGAAAGGGATAATTGCTCTTCGCCCTAGAAGTTTTACTAAAAAACAATATTGTTTATTTTTTTCCTTAAGAAACGAACATAAAAGATAATTTGAAAAATAAAATAAATGTATAAATAAAAATATTTCCAGAAATGATACATTGGATAGATTTTACATCTGAAAATATTGATAATTTTAAATATGATTTAAATACTACTAAAACCAACCAAAATCCCACTATTTTTATGTCAGATCCAGTTATAATGTAGTATTATGTACAACTTAAAATTAAAAAAATAGTCATAGCAACTCCGCCTCTGATTGATAAAGCTTTTTTAATAATTTCATTATGTTTTGTAAAATATTTTTGATTTCAAAGATTATGCAATTTTTTAGACACATTTAAATATTTTTTAACATTACAGCAATATTTTTTTCATAATCTGCATACTTTATTGACCTTGCTTAAATTATTTGAAAAAGATTTCTTTATTAGTTATTGAAATATGATTTTATATATAAAATGATGACTTTGAAAATTGAACAGTCATTAATGGCAACTCGTAGCAATATTCCAACACTTTGATAATTTTTTCTCATATTTTCCCTATTTTTATTTTATAACCATTTAAAAGATATTTTTACGTACAACTAAAAAAAAAAACCAATAACACCCTGCCTTCGGTTAATAATAAATTTTTGATTAACACATTATTTTTTACAAAATTCTTGATTTTAAAAATTCACAAGATAAAAGACACTCTTAGTGTTTAAACATGACAAAAAACAAGAAATAATAATCTGCCTACATTATTTGTCACATAAACATTATTTGAAACCTATTTAGTGATTTTATATTGAAATGAGTTTTTTTTTATGCAGTCTTTGAATATAGAACTGTCATTAAAAAAATTTTAAACAATTTTTTTCAAAATTTTGATATTTTTTTATCTTAAAAAATATTTTACTTAGGATCAAGGAAATTAAAGGTTATTACGTCTTAAAATGAGCTATAAACAAACCCAGTTTCATTGAAATGTGTGACAGTGATTAAATGGTTTAGGGAACTGACATGGAATGACTCTGCTTGATTTGATTTGAAATGCACCTCAAAATATTTTTAATTAGAAAATACTACTAAAAACACCCAAAATCCCACTATTTTTATTTCAGAATCAGGTAAAGGACACCTTTAAGTATATCTCCCACAAAAAATAAATGTAATAAAAATACCGCCTTTTGTTGATAATGCTTTTTTTGTTAATGCATTATTTTTCATAAAAAATTCACGACTTCAAAGTTTAAACATTTTTTTAGACACACTTAAAATGTTATAAGCGTAACAATATTTTTTTTCATAAACTGCGTACTTTAAATATTATGCATAAATTATTTGAAGATGATTTGTGCAGTAGATATTGAAATATGATTATATATATGACATGCTACATTTGAAAACCGAGCAGTCAAGAATGCGAACTGACGGCAGTTTTTCAAAATTTTGACAATTTTTTTCTCAGAAACTATTTCACCAAGGAGCAAAAACAATTACTGGTGATCATATCTTAATAGTAAGAACAAACGCACGCAGTTTCATTAAAATCTGTGATGGTGGGTTACATATTGTTATTTTACTGCCTGATTTGATGTGGAATGCCCCAATATTAAAAAACCAAAAACAATCGAAACCTCGACAAACAAAACTTTTTTTTTTCAAACCCTTATGATATAGGGTAATTCTAGGACAGATGGCCATAGAGTAGAGATGGTCAGTCTAAATAACTCAAAAACTATACCATAGATTGCAGCATAAATTTTGTTTGTAAGAAACAGTTCAACGCGTTCATTCATTGCGACGTGCTACTGTGTTTTTCAATTATAAAAAGAAAGTGTAATTTTAATGTTTATGTAATTTAGTGGTTTGATATTTTGTTGAGTTAGGTATCTGAATGTTTTTCAGTACTTATGTTACATTTTTTGTTACTATAAGGAATTTTAAGGCGCATATATAATCCAATCTTTGCTTTTAAGTCTAAAACAAAGACGTATAATGGCAGAGTGACGCTTTAAATTGGGTAGAAATCTGCCCATCAATTTTAGGTGAGATGGCCACATTAAATTGAGGAGAGATGGCCACCTATAATCAATATTTCAAAACTATACGGAGTGAGGATTTTAACTAAATATGATTATTTTTAAAACAATTATATGCTTTTTATGTTTATAATTATATTAATTGATATAATTATTTAAATTTTAACTAATATAAATGTTCCCATAGCAATAATATAATAGGGCCTAACGATGTATTTTTGTTCCAGAAAATATTGAAAAACTTCGGAAACGTTCATTCCAGAAACAGATAAAGTTGATAAATAAACTTAAAACCGTGAAAAATTTCAAATAAATGCGAGGAAAAAACAATAACATGACACTTCCAGTAGCGAAGAAGTTGAAATACGTTTGAAATTATTAGATTCTGCAGATTCGGAGGGAATGGAATTGGATGAGAATCACTGTGTTGGTTGTGGAGAAGAATATAATACCACAACAAAGAAGGATTTATGCATGCAATGCATAAGGTGCCAGAATTGGTTGCTTGAAACGTGTACAAACCGCCAAGATCTTTGCCGAAAGTGTGATAAAATTTTACGAATAGAGAAGGATTGAAATTATACTTAAATTTTGTTTATTAAAATTTTATTCCCCGATTTTTCGTGATATAATTGCATCTTTACAAATTTCTATGCCTTTTTTATGATAACTACATGAAATGTGTTATTTTTTGCTATTTTAACTTCATTTTATCTTTCTTGTATTGGATGACTATCTCTCCTCGACTTGAAGGGAGATGACCATCTGCCATTTTAATTTCAATTTTGTTTCCCACTTTTTGTTCTCGGCATTTAATTATTTTTTGTCCAAAATATGATGAGAATATGTATGAGAATTTCAAATATGCATAAATATTTCTTGTATTCGCATTCTAAGAATTTTTATTTCAATATTTAAAAACTATGGCCATCTATCCTACAGTTACCCTATGTAAAAGGTACTTAATTTCAAAATTAAAATTCGGGTAATTTATTCTTGTTTCTATTTTGTTATTGCTTTATTTTTATTAAGAGTTTGTTACCATAATAATAAATGCTGCATATGTTTGTCCTTAATCTTAAAATTGAAGCATTTTCAATTATTCGAAAATTTCGATTTTCCGAAAGAGGGTCGTTCCCAATTACTTTGGGTAATAGAGGTTCTACTGTATTTCTGAAAGATCTTTTGCATTTACAAAAGAATGGAAACTTCTTTCAATTACATAGTTTCTGAATAAAAAAACCTGCTGATTTCATGCATTTCCGAACAAAGATGAATTAAAAAATGTATCAGAATGTAGCCCCTTTGGATTTGAGAGGAGCCTTAACAATTGAAAATCTTTTTATGTACAATCTATTTAAAGCAATCAGTATTTCACTCATTTTTGCTTTGTCAAAAAAAGGGGGTTTTTAAATTTAGTAAGATACCTTAAAATTATCTGACGACGTCTAACGACAACGAAAATCTAAGTTTTCTTATATTTCGTCGAACACCGGAGGTAACTTGATACATGAAAGAAAGACAGTTTGTTTAAGGAAAAACTTAAATCTTCCACTTTCACCGTTTCATTAAGTGATTTACAGATTGTTATAATTTCTAATTAAGTTGTCTGCGTATTTAAAACAAGAACACATTGATAAGCATGTAACAAACGTGATGTGAACATCACCACTGGAGATACGACCTCTTTCCTATATTCAGGACAACCTTGACGTGCCACTCTTAAAAAAGAAAAAGTTAACATACATATCAAGAGCACACATTATATGAGTGATGTTTCTTGTAAATATAGGAATGATTATGATAGAATTACTGAAAACATGGAATTTTCTGTCATTTCCCTCCATAACACCTCTTTATAGTCCAAGTGCTCAACAAGCGGTGCATTCAGTTGGATAACGATAAGTGGACGAAGAAGAAGAATGCGTGCTTTTATAAATTTTACAATAACGTTGCAAGTGAATGTCGAGAAATACATTAGATAGAATTGTTTTCACAAACATTTTGGTAATGAATACTGTAAATCAAATTTCTGTTTATGTATTCTCTTTGTCTTTCAATGATGATACTTCAAGAAGCACTTTATAATATATAAATGAATTTATTAAATGGATCTAGAAAATTTTGAAAATAATAATAATAATAACAACAAGTCTTAAATTTTCCTTCAAACGTGGCAAATGAGGTGCGTTCGTACTATAACTAGTTTGTTAAATATTTAGGTTCTGGTGCAATAGCTGTTATGCTCTTATGCAAAAATGCTTGAATACAAAATTTATTACGATTATATGTATTAAATTCAGTAATACGGAAATAATAGCACTCCATCTTAAACATCACGTCGTCACCATGGCAACCTAGAATCATTACCGTTCGGCTGAGTAGTTTTTGCACTGTTATATGCGGGCAGACAGACAGACTAACGGACCAGAAGACGGCTATAGGTGCTACGTATTTATATAATTACGAACGCACCTAATAATAATATACAGTGTGCGTACAGTTCTAACATATTTTTTTAATATAATTTTTCGCCTTAATTAATAGCAGAAAATTATCGCAAATTGTACATTTAAAGAAGGTGCTTACAAATTTTGTGATTTCAATATTAAATAGAAATTTTCTAACCTGGAATACTGGTGCCATACTCCTTAAAAATTCGAAGGAGCGTACACACTTTGAATATGTATAAACACATAAATGTTCTGTAAACTTCAAGACAAAACTATAGTAATAATAATAATAATAATAATAATAAATCTAAGCAATGTAAGGAATTTTGTTCTTTAACGATTTTAATGAAATGTAATTATTTATTCAATCCAATAATGCGAGATTTTTGTTGGGAAAAATGTGGAGAACTTTTAACAACTTTTCAAAAGTCGCTATTTTTCTGAGAGAATTTTTTATTTTTTATTTTAATATCATAAATACTCGAAGTAGCACTTTAAGAAGTGTGCTCACATTTTTTTCGGCTTAGCATCTAAGGACGTATTCAAAAACTTAATCTTCCATTTATTCTGAAAAAACTTACGAACCTACAGCTATGCCATGCAAGTGCAATTATGGTATAATAAACTGACTATACCGCCTGACTTCAGGCCCATGCACAGAATTTTGAAAAGAGAGGCGTTGGGTACGAAACGTTTTCTTATGTTTAGATTAAAAAAAAAAAAAACTATTTATAATTAAACAAAAACATAGTTTGTAGAAAAAACAATAAAAATAAATTTATTTCCCACGTTTTTTAAGCCCTAGAAGCGACGGATATTAAGATATTTAATTCATTGGTTCTACATTTCATGTTAAATGCTTGTAACAAACATGGATGTTTTTGATTGACCAATTGAACTTTAAAAAATAAAAATAACATTCAAACAATATAACATTTAAACCACCCTAAAATCTTAGATTCTGCGTACAAAGGAAATCGAAATAAATCTTCATCTTTTTTCATTTTTGAATTTCGCAACCTGCAAATAACATTTCTATTGTAGATTTTGTATTTTACATTTTGTTTATAACGAGTGTATACAAAAAACATGGGCAAAATACAAACCTTTAAAAAAAGTTGAAGATTTATTTCGATTCAATTTGAACGGAATCTAAATTTTTGGGATTGATTAAATATCATATTGTTTATTTTTTATTTTAATTTTTCAACTGTTCAACTGGTTTAACCATATTTGTTACCAAAAATTTAACATTAAATATAGAGCCAACTAAATGAAATATCTTAATATCTGCCCCTTCTCGGGCATAAAAATTGTACGAACAAAATAAATATTTTTATTATTTGTTCAGCAAATTATGTTTTTGTTTAATGTGTCAAGTTTTTTTTTTTTAATAACGACTGCATTCAAACTCATTTCAAATTTAACACAGGTCGGGTTTGATTTATGCAGTATCGCATCACAATTAGGGATGTAAATTTACTGATGATTAAAGGGCCACTTCCCTGAATCTCCCCACTCACGAAATCTTACGTTAACGTATGGGAAAACTAAGAAGCACGGTTATTCATTACCTAATACAATTATTAAAATACAATTTTCACCATCGGAAAATAGATGTCAAAAAACTTTCTCAGTAAATTTTAAGTATCTTTAAGAAGATTATAAAATTTCGTCAAGTGAAAATTTAAAAGTTTAAAGGGATTTTTTAAATACTTAAAATTTAAGGAGACAGTTTTTAAAAACGCACGTCGCCGGTATCTGACGTCTATTTTCCAATGGTGAAAATCGCATTTTAATAGTTAAATTAAATAATGAGTGGTCGCGCTTTTAAGTTTTCTCATAGGTTAACATGGGATTTCGCGATCGGGGAGTTTCAGATAAGCGGCTCCTTAATCCTTTATTTACGGAATTATTTGTCCAGAAGTTGCTTCACCTCAGCAATTATTTTATATCTGAAGATATAAGGGAATTTTTAAATAATAATAATGTGATATTTAGATATGTTTTTCATTAAAACGGATTAAATAAATCGGTAGTTAACTTTTTTTTGTAAAATATTTACAAAAATAATCAGATTAATTATAACCAAAAATAGTCTTATGGAAATATTACAATTCTTATAAAAGCAATGTATTTAAATGTATTACGATTCTCTCTGTAAATAGAAAGGTTTTTGCAGTTGAAAATGTTTCATATAACTATTTATTTATTTATTTTTAAAGAAAAGCGATAAGTACATATGCAAATGATTAAGAAAATTACCTCTTTTTGAAAATATTTAGCTTCTACCGTTTCTCTACACTTTCTAAATTTGATCGAGCAGAGTATCTTGTGTGCAAAGAAAAATAAACTTTTATTAATAGACAGAATAAATGAATTTATGTTAAATTTTCTTCAATGATACGTAAAATGACTGTCAGTGCAGAAAGGGTTAAAGCAAAACGTTTCACCAGTGCAATAATGCGAATTGTTGTAGTTTGGACAAAAAATTTCTATCTAAGCATAAAAAATCCATAATAAAAATATAAATAATCAATTTTGTTTAAATTTAGTTATCCTATTTCCGGCCAGGGACGCTCTGAACGCAAAAGTAAATTGTGTTGAATATTTACAGCTTACTTTTAACATCAGTATGGCTATCACATAGTAAAACATTTAAAGAAAAATCATTTTTACTTAAGTTTAGTTATCTTATTTCCTCCCTCTATAAACGCGCTATAAAGAGAAAATTTTGTTTAGTCTGTATTACCTAATTTTAACTTGGAGAATTAAAAAAAATGGGGGATATGTGAAAAGTTTTATCAAAACATCAATTTAATCGAGTCAGCAGTTTATTATGAAGATTAAAATAATAATAATAATAATAATAATAATAATAATAATAATAATAATAATAATAATAATAACAACAATAATAATAATCTTTAAAAAATCAATTTTGAATAAATTTAAAGCAAAGCATCTTTTAAAGTATTTTTTAAGGCTAATAACAAGAAGTATAAGAAGTATTTGAAATAGATCAAGCTACACTTCAAAGGGTACCATGACACCTGCTGGCGCCGCTTTTGATAGTGCTGATTTATGGTTAAATAAATAGTCAGAGAAAATTTTAATGTACAGAGAGAATCAGTACAGAGAAATTTTTAATCAAATAAAATGTTTTTGCGAAATTTGAAGATTTTTGTGTCCCGGACCCCCTTAACTGTTTCATAGTCGTTTATCTACTTATAATATACCTATATCATTTTTTCCCTCTCAGAACTTTGGTGTGTTGTAAACAATGCTGGCATAGGCATCTTTTCTGAGCTAGAATGGTGCAGCATGTCGATCATCGAACACATGTTCCACGTCAATGTGCTGGGAGCAGTTAGAGTCACCAAAGTGTTCCTTCCGTTTCTCAGAAAGTCTAAAGGCAGAGTTGTGGTTGTGGCAAGTATAGCAGGTAAATACACATAGCTAATCTGCACCTCTACTTGTATAATTTCTGCCAAAACTTTAACGATTCATATCTGACCGGCAATTTAATTTAACAATCAAATTACGCAAAAATAAATTCTTAATTTGTCTCAAAAATGAGCCACAATGCTACTAGATGAACGAAGTCAATCTGAATGAAGCTGAATAAATGAGAAATGTACAGTCGTGGGGGAAAAAAGTAAGCAATCCCAACTAATTTTGCAACAAATTATAATAGAAGAAAGTTACTGGTACCAAATGATTGGAAATAAAGTCTACTTTTAAATGATGCATATGAAATTTGCTTGATCTACAAATTAAAATCCGACCAAACTTTGTTTTTTTTTCAATAGCAACACCCAATTTTGACAATATATTTTAAATCTTCGGTTCAAACTATGCCTAGAAATGAAATTTCAAGTCATTTGGATGATAAGTTTTTGAGTTATAAACATTCAAAATTATAGCTTCTAATGTTAAATTACATTTTCGTATTTTTATTACTATCTCCTGAAATTATAAACCTAATGTGATAATTTTTTGTGTGATTATAATTACTAAAAAACCCAAACATAAATACACTGAATTTGTAGTTTTAAAAATTTCATAAAATGAATTATGAAATTAATATTCGAAAAAAATATGAATTACAACCTACAATTTTTTTTTATAGAATTTTTCCAAGTTTTTAAAATTTTTTTCCAAGAAGTTTTCGAATTCTAATTTAAAACGTCAAAATGATGGTTTAAGCTATGGTGAGATCTATGCTGTGTAGAAAAGCATAATTTGAAAAAATATATAGATTTTACTCATTTTATTGAAACATTTAAGCTGGCAATAGTCGAAACATATTAAGGGAGCGAAATGGTCATATTGGCAAGAAATAATGTATTAATAATAGTGCCATAGTCATTCTGTAGCATTTCAACAATCGAGTACCGAACTTCAATTTGGATACCGCCCCTAAAATAGGCTCATTTTAAAATAATTAACTTCTGTGAAACTATTCGTATGAATTTCATGAAAATTTATTTTTAGGCTATTTGAAGGGTGTAGAATTTATTTAGGGTGTCAAACTTGAATATTGCTGTTGAAAAAAACAAAGTTTGGCTTCGTTTTTATATGTAGATGTCCTCCTAAGGAAATTTTATATACATCGTTTAAAAGTAGACTTTATTTCCAATCATTTGGTGCCAGTAACTTTCTTCTACAGTAACTTATTGCAAAGTTAATAGGGGGTGTTTACTTTTGTTTTCCAAAACTGTTCTTAACAGGGATGAGAGTGCTCAATCTAAATGGTTGATTTTTTTCTCAGGTTAACCCTTTTAAAAAATCAATGCGAATTATGTTATTTCAGCTATAGCCTATGCCTACCTTTTCTACTACTTCCCTTTTTTTTTTCTGCTCACGCAGTGTTGAATTCAGACACTTTACTCCGTGTGAGATTTCTGTGGCTCTGGCAGGGGGGGATTTCATCACTTTTTGACCATTGAAAACACAAAATCTCAAATCTTCCGGGGAGGGGAGTAATGTCACCTCCGGGCCTCCTCCCGAATTCAATACTGGGTCACAGGATGTCACAAGTTTAATTTCGATAACTTCATCATCTCCTAACCCCCTCCATTAATTCTAAACGAGAACTAAGGATTGCGACTTTGCGATTATAGGAAAGAATCACAGGAAGGGTTCAGATAACTTTTTAATAAATCATTATGAGTTAAATGAAAACATTAAAGCAAATTGCACACATGTTTGTGAAATCACTATAAATTTAATTAACAGGTGCAAAAGCTTTTTTTTCCATGCATCTTCGGTTAATCACTGACAGAGCGTTCTGATTACCTACTTTTTTACGGAATATTAATAGTTCATAATACTTTCGAAATCCCCAACATATTCTTGACAATTATATTGGAAAATAAAGACACTGCTATTCTTTTATTTTGTGGTACTAAGTTATGAGTCTATCAATACTAAAAATGAAAACAACATCTTAAATAAAATAAAGTCGATTCAAGTTTTAATACTAAGCAGCTCATAATAATGTTATTTTAACTATTAAATAATTATTTTTTTTTTTAATTGAAGTTTTAAAATTGTTTATCTCTTAATTAAGATATTGTATCGACATAGGATGACATTTATTTTTAGATTAGATATAGGACAATTCAAATAAATAAGTTTCGTAAATAGAATACAAAAGCAAACTTTATTTTCAAATGTATGATTATGATATTAGAGGCTTTAAAAATACTTACATGAATAATACATTATCTCTATTAAGAATGCAGCTAATTCAATTTATAATTGTTGAATTTTGCTATATAAGGCCTGAAAACTAACAGAGTGAAATGTATCCAGGCCTGGATTCGAACTGCGTCATTGGCATTACGCGCCAACGCTCTACCACTGATCTACCCGGACGATATTCGACCTGGAACTCCTAACTCCAGCTATTATTAGTTTGAAATTTATGAGTCATTTCATATTATTTATATTTCCCCCTCATTTATTCTTTTCGGAATAAGTTAAGATAAAAATTCTGCATGAATGTGCACAATAAAAATTAGTTTAAACACATGAAATACTTTCAATTTGTTTATATCTTTTACTTTATTACTATGCCAGGTCACATCACATATCCGGGTTTCTTGTCCTATTCCATGACGAAACATGCACTCGTCTCCTTCGCTGATGGACTTCGCAGAGAAATGCTGAAGTGGGGTGTCGGCGTAGTAACAATTGAACCGACCATGTACAAGTAAGTTCGAATATATATTTAATAAAATAACTTTTTTAATACTTTGAGGTGTACGCCCGAGTGTCACTCGGGTTGCCCTTTTCGGTGAAGCGAACTAAGCCCGAGAGTCTCTCGGGGTCAACTTTTAATTCTCTGAGCAACAAAAGTATCGACTATATGCGTTTGCTGTCTTTTCAGATGTTATCTACGAACCTTTTATTTAAAAAAAATATATAGAGAGAGATGGTAGCACTAAACAGAAACATATGAAAATATCTAGAATCAGAGCTTAACTCGAACTTAATGTGAACCTTGTGGTGTTGCTCTTTGTGCAAATCCGTGCTTTGAAATGTACCAATTTTTACTAAATAATGTTTATATACAAATAAAACCTTTTTTCGGATATTTGTACAACATTTGGGTAAGTTTTTATTCCGGTATGTAAAATTTTATGTTAAAACCTGGTGTTTTTTTATGCGGATTTTTTTAAAAATATAAAACATGATGTTTTCTTATGCGGATTTTTTTTAAATATAAAACACGCTTTTTTCAGTAATTTCTCCTTAAATATTAATTTTTAGTACATTTAAATAGTTCCTTCATTATGAATAAGAACAGTTTGAAATTTATAAAAAAAAAAATTATGAAAATACATATATTCCAAGATTTTTTTTTAAATCCTGAAAAGTCCTGAAAGATCCGAATATTACTAAAACAGTTGGCCTTTAATAGACCAAATTTTGTCTGATAAATTAGAAAACATATTAGCACAATGGCGTTGGTATGGTTTTGAGCAGTGCAGAAAGACTTTTTAAGTAAAGGTTCATTTTACTTACCCCTCATTAAGCTAACTTATATAACTGTAAACTATAAATTATGACCCTAATGTATCATAAGTAACTTTTAACTTTTTACAAGTATAACTTTAAGAAAAAGTTTAGGATGGTTGCATTACACATATGATTAAAAAACACTACCTTAATTTTAGAAATAAAATGTTTGCTTCAAAATGGCCCTTTTTGTGTTCTTAAAAGTTCTTTCCTCATTGAATATATTCTTGAACCTCTAGTAGCGAATAAATTGACCCGAAAATAAAAACTAGTCACTGGAGGCCACCGCGTAATACTTACACATCATGGATATGCATAATATGAAATATCAAAACAAAACATGTGTAAACTATTTATAAAATGTATTCCAGTTCCAAAATACAATTTAAACGTATTTGTTGTAAATTTGTTCGGTAGATAGAGTGTTTAAAATCATGACTTGATGACGTCATAAACTTCAAATACTCTATTACTGAATTGGGTAAAAGAAACATCCTTATAACTCCAAAAATGATAATCATATTAACTAACAGTTTACTGCGTCGGAGTAAGCGTCTCATTTGCGGTTAAAATATATCTTTGAATTGAAATTTGAATGAAATACAGGGTCATGAAAAATCGAAGAGTGTGAAAAATATGATTACAAATATCTCGGCAACTAATTATCCGATCGACTTAATTCTTTATGCAAAATTTATGTTTTTTATTGTCTTTTATATTCACTCCTTAAAATAAACAATTTCGAATATTTTTATATACCTTTTATCAGAACGAATATTTCGAGAGTGCGAAAAAAATAGTTCCGGATAATCGAGGTTAATGAAATTCAATAGGCTTCTTCTCATTCTTACATACTAAGTACACACTAAATTTCAATTCTCTATCTCAATTTGAGAGATAGAGCGTTTACAGACACACAGACAGACGGACGGCAATATTTTTTTCTAAAAATATGTTTTTCGGAATCTCCAGTCTCTGAAAAGAAATTCGGTCAAAAAATTTTTTTTACGATTTTTAAAACCATTACAAGACTTGCCCTATACTACATATGATGGGTAAGTAATAATAATTATTTAAGTTAGATATTTGCTGAAGTATCAGTAACTGGTTAGGCGTCAATAGCTGGTGATTTCACTCTATAAAGAACTTGAAAAATCTTTATCTTTCGTTCGAAAGTTAGTTACGTGCGCATCGTTTAGTGACAAATATTAAATTTGTAAATTTAAGAATCAATGAATATTACAATATTGAATATTCAGTTTTAATTATGCTACATTCATTTACCCCCCCCCCCTTTTTTTTTTCTTCATCTTATAAATGTAATGAAAAATCACTGTATGCTTTACATGCTACTTTGACATCTGAAGGCTAATTTGCAGCGAATAAGGAAAAATGTTAAACAAAAGTTCATAATAATTAATTAGCCAAATGCATCTTTGAAATTCTTATAATTGATTTAATATTCTCTTACTAAGTTTTAAAATAAAGTTAGTTAATTCACGCAAAAATACTTCGATATCAAATAACTTTGGAAAGAATTGGATACAGAAGGTCCATTGTCCTCAAAATATGTTTTTTTAAATTCTTTTCTACTATGAATGGAGAAAAAAAAACGCTAACTTTAAGAGGGAAAAGGGGGATTTTCTGCTTTAGGAGAGGCTATAGAACAGCCATATTCAATCTTTTTTTCTTGCGGGCCGCATACATTTGTTTACGACATTATGCGGACAGAAACCCTCTTAAAAAAGAATAATTAAAACAGTACGTTAACAAAAGCAGTATAATAAAGCAATATAACAATGTTAATAGTAATGTTGAACATTAGTCGCGGAAGAAATGTTTTTTTTAAATTAACACCACTATTGGCAAACAAAAATTTCATGATACATTTCTGTTGCAAATGCTGTAAATAAATGCCGCGAAGTTTTTCCTTTAGAAATAGTATGGTAATTCTTTTTACCAATTTATTCCGTAACAAATGTTCAACCTTAAAAAGCAGTATTAGCTAACATTGCTAATTACACTGCAAAAACATTTTATTATTATTTTTAGCTTGCAGAAATAGACAGTGCAAATTTAATTAATTTTGAATAATGATAAATATTGAATATTAAGCAATGTATACAGCACTGTAGAACAAATAGGATTGTGTTGTAAAAAGAACTTTTGACCAAGAAAACGGCATTTAAGATGTTTTACCATGATTTTAAATTATAAATAACAGGGCAGATTTTGTCTTCTCGTGAAAATATATAAAACAATAGTGAAAGTCTAAACAACTTTTATGCAGATCTCAATTAACTTTATAAACATGGATTAATGTTTATGCGTCTCGGGCCGTACATAAAAGATACACAGTATAGCTCTAGAACTTACTGAACTTTTCTTAAGGTTGTTCTCAAATATACCAAGGGAATGCCTGTTCTGACAGATTTCTGAATTCATTTTTATTCGGAAAAGCATAAAATTGGCATGTGTTCTTATTCGGAAGCTATGTGATTTAAGGACGTTTTCCATTTTTTGGTAAAAGCAGAAACTATTTCATAAAATACTGTCAAAGTGGGCGTTTTGAACCGTATTCCCGACGCGGCAGTTCGAGAAAGGCAAAAACTTGTCACGTAACTAGAATAACGTATAACTCGACAGGAAATTTATTTATCAAAAAGTGGAAAACGCTATTTAATTCCAAATCGTTTCAATACTCAGGCCTACCAATTTTACTCTTATACATTTAACAAGTTGGAAATTGCTCGTCAAACGTGGCAAATGAGGTGCGTTCGTACTATAACGAGTTTTATAATAATTTTTTGCACCGCATATTGTACTGAATGTATATTTTAGTGCACTTCATAAGTGCGTATCAATTTCATTCTGTTCGAAAGGCTGTAACATCATTAAAATGCACTTGAAATAATTATTTCCCATTGGCCTTAATGTAACGGAAAACTTTTGACTGTCCCTGTCATTAAACTATACATCCGATTTTCATAAAAATTGAAATGAGTCAACAAAATTTTGCAAAAATTATATATTTAAAATTTCAAACCATTCGGAAGGCTGTAACATCATTAAAATGCACTTGCAATATTTTTTTCTTATTGGCCGTAACGTAAAGGAAAATTTTTGACTGTCCCTGTAGTTAAACTATACATCCGATTTTCATAAAATTTGAAATGAGTCGACAAAATTTTGCAACAATTATATATTTAAAATTTCAAACCATTCGGAAGGCTGTAACACCATTAAAATGCACTTGCAATGATTTTTTTCCATTGGCCGTAATGTAACGGAAAACTTTTGACTGTCCCTGTCATTAAACTATGCATCCGATTTTCATGAAATTTGAAATGACTCGACAAAATTTTGTAATAATTATATATTTAAAATTTCAGACCATTCGGTTGGGTAATTTTTGCTCTGTTATATGCGGACGGACAGACGGAGGGACGGACGGACTGAACGACGACTATAGGTGCTACGTATTTATATAATTACGAACGCACCAAAAAATGAGTCAGAAAATGTGTGAGAAAGTTTCGCGTTATAGAGCAAGAAACTTGAGAACAGCCTTGAAACCAAGCAATTTAGTAAAAATGATAGAAAAGATCGTCGAATGTAGTATATGGTATAGTCAATCGATATGTTATAAAAAAAAATAATAGGTGAATATTTGAGGCTTTTTGCATTAATCATTATAAAGGGTCGATGTAAAAAAAGGACATTATAGCAATCGGTTGCTGCAGGAGTTCTGTAATCTTTTACAGTCTGGCATGCCTTTATATTTTTTAACCTTTTCCACCAACCCTCATGCCCTCCTCATACATACACATCTTTTTATATGTATGTGGGGGAAGGGGAAGGGGCTAGCATTCCATAAATATACAAACAACCCCGATGTATAAATGATGTGCATAGATATTTAGATAAACTTTCAAAGGCAAAGAGCAATTAGGGGTACGCGAAGTGCGGGGCTATACAGAGGTATACGCCGTATACCTTCCGGATTTTTTAAAGAAGTTCCGTATACCGTCTGTTTCTCAAATAAAGCTATAGTGTATACTCTAGGCATGAACGTCCATGACTCTAGCGTGTATTTCCTCTGCCTATAGTGCATACCCTCTAATTTTATCACAACTACAACACTAACAGTAGGAAAGCTTCTTTGCAAATACCAAAGATACTGAAAAGAAATGTAAAACGCAGATGGACAGAATGGACAGAAATGTTTTTTTTATTTTTTTTAGTGTGAGTGTGTCTTTTGGTATTTCTTTTAGGATTTCTCTTTGGTATTTCATTTTAGAAGAAAAAGTACACACTGTAAAAAATCCACTGTAGATTTGCCAGAACAAACTCGATCACAGTAAATGTGCTGTATCTTTCTTTGGTTTCCTGACTATATTAACATGGAAAATACAGTAGTTGCGTAAAATTAACAGTACATGTGCTGGCAATTTGGACGCATTTTTTTTACAGCACAAACTGCTGGCGTCCAAATTGCCAGCACATTGTGCTGTTAATTTTACGCAACTACTGTATTTTCCATGTTAATGTAGTCAGAAAACCAAAGAAAGATACAGCACATTCACTCTGATCGAGTTTGTGCGCGAGATAAACAGTACTTTGTACTGTAAAAATGTCGTTTTTTTTTTTACAGTGCAGTTTTAGACCCTTTTTCTTTTATGAATCATAATGCGTGCATTAAAAAAAAATGTAGAAGCTTCGTTACACAATAAAGAAAGCGATAGGCGCAAGTGCATCTAGGCGCGTAATTGAAGACCTCTGGCATACTGTATTAAATAATTAATCATTGAAATGTTTCGTTTATTTCACCCTCAGAGTAATCATATAATATTTACTCTGAGATTTCACCATTCATTTAGTTTATGTAATTCTTATTTCTCTTGTAGAACACGAATTGCTCGAAGTGATGTTCTCACCGGAGCATTGGATAATTCATGGGAAAAGACACCTGAAGCCATTAAAGAGGCGTACGGATTTCCATACTACCAAGATTTCAAAGTGCGCATGCAGAAACTAGCTGGTAAAGCTAGACCCTATTTGAAAGAAGTTGTCGACTGCATGGAACAGGCTGTATCCGTGGTTCATCCAAAACTGTCTTACAGGTGTTCTGGACCAGCTGATAAAATCAGATTCTGGATCATGTCCATCCTACCAACTCAGTTAGTAGATCTGATAATATGTAAATTGATTCAACCGAGCCACAGGCAATTGTCTGGAGGAATCTCAAATGGCAAAACGTCGCCGTCGTAGCAATTGTATAAACCACTACGTAGGCTGTGTATTTAGTTAAAAGTGTGATTAATTAGTCACTTTGAACTGTTATATTTTTAGAGCTTGACTGCTAAAGTTGTATTATTTCCATGTATGTTCGAATTCATTTAAAGGTAGTGTATATAAAGTATTATTATTTTTAGTGTGCGTGGTGTCTTTGTTTTATTGAATCATTTTGTGTTCTAGCATTGGAATAAAATATGATCAACTACAATATGATTAGATTAGCAATCTTTCCAACAGTCACAAAGAATATTTTTACTTTTTAAATATTTTTTACGTCTATTGCGATTGGGCATATCATTTTTACATTTTTTGCTTTTTACTGAATGTACTACCAAAGTAGTACAGATTGTTCGTCCCTCGTTGGTAGGTTGTGGTAACCGTTTGGAAATGGTAAATGCAGAGATCCCTCTAATTTTGAGCTAATCTGAATAAGATTCTGAGCTGCTAACTGTTGGGCATTTGTTTCAAATGGTTTGAAAGACTATAATACGGCAAGGACATTTCTTACTGTGGACCAACCTAGATAACAATTATCCAATATTGACCTAATCCTTTTATGATACTTGAGTATAGTCTGCTTATTTTTTAGGGTTCCGTACTTAAAAAGTAAAAACGGAACCATTATAAGATCACTCCTGTGTCTGTCCGTCCGTCTGTCTGTCTGTCTGTCACAGCCATTTTACTCGTAAACTATGGAACGTGAAAAGTTCAAATTCGGGGAAGTAAAAAAGACCATTGACCCACATATTTTCAGATTAATAAACATTCATAAATATGTTTAGTAAAAATGTAGAGGGGCTAATTATGCTACTTGGAAAAAAAAAATCTTTTCTTTGTATATCATGTGGGGTATCCTGTGAAAGCTTTCGTAACGCTGAACTTAAAAATACATTCCTTTTAATTTTAGGTATTACATTTTCAAAGATATTGTCGAAAATGTATCGCAAAAATATGTCCTCCCCCCATCTAATTCCGAATCTACTGAAACTAAAATTATGAAAAAATTAGAGGTAGTAGACATTAATATAAACCTTGCCGGAAAATTATAGCGATTAACCTAGGTCACATAGTTTTTGAGAAATTAGCATTTTTCTGTTATACACAGATTTCGATTTACGGGCATTCAGAAAAATTGTTGAGCATCGGTGGATATACCTATCGTTGCAGAGGTATAAAAGCATTGTTGATAATGATTTTCGAAAAAAATCATGGATAATTAGCCGAGATATTAACCTTTAAAGATACGGCCAGTTTGGACATACAAAAGGCCAGGGGAGGCGTACTCTATGCCTAGTTAACAACTTTTAATGATTTATATGTGTAATGTAATGTCCAGTAACAGTATAAAAGCAATAAACGTCAAATTGCTAAAAACATACTAATTTAAGGTGTCTCGGAAACCTAAAAAATGAAAAAAAAAAGACCATTTGCAACATTTCATGCCTTAAAATGTATATGATTTTAAAACAAAATTTTAATTGGGATGAAAAATATAAGTATGTTCTTTCATTTCATGTATTTAAAAAATTGCAAGATAGAGAATTAGTATTTATAGGGGGCTGGAGACTGTTAGACATTTGTCAAACAAAAAATTGGCATAACAGTTTACGCGCAGGATTACAAAATAAATATTGCAACTAGAATGAAAATGTTGGTGCTTACTTATACTTCAGATTGTAGCAATTTCCCTGAATTTAAATAAATTTGCATTTAAAGTATTTTTATATTTTTAATGCAATGTTGCATTTAGCTAATACAAAATTTTGAAAATTCCAACAGTAAAATCGTCTAAAAAAATATTTTTTTGAACAATAAAAATGAAATTTTAGGTTCAATTTATACAGACTAACGTGAAATATATGTTTTGAAAATTTCATGAAAAAATATTCAGAAGTTTTTGAGGTATCCTGCGCGTTATGCCCAAAAAACGCAATTTGGAGTAAAATGACTTCAAAGTTTCGGAAACGCTCCTTCAGTTATTGAGCGGGTATAAGTCTAAAAGCCATAACTTTTGTTCTAATGGGAGTTTCAAGGAAACAATTATAACAAAATATTCATAAAAGATAGGAGTTTAACATCTAAAAAAATTAAAATTTCTTAAATTTTGAAGCTTTAAGAGTCCTACGACCACTTAACCCTTTTTGGCGCGGAGTAATTATATTTATAAACTTATGAAATAATGAACTGACACCAGAATTTATGAAAGAATTTATTAGAAAATGCGAACTTGCTTATTTTCACGTACTTGATAAAAGGAAAATTTTAATTAAATATTCTTGGTGCCGTTTGTCTGTTTTGGAATTAAAATTAGGTGTCCTTTTTTTTTAAGGGCGCTGCCCTCGGAAAGTTTAATTACATCGAATCGCATAAATACCGTGGGATTCGCAATAGTTTGCATTGAGTGTATCTCTCAATACGCCTCGAGTGACTTTAAAAGTTAATTAAAAACCTATCTGGAAAAACGCGGCGCTGACCAAGGCGGCGTTGCAACTTTGAGACCTCCTTTCGAAGCGCGCTTTCGATTGCGCTTAGCACAATGCCAAATTTAAACTTTCAACAAAGGTTTTGTTTTAACTACACTGTTGAAATAAAGGTTATTACTAAGCTGAATTTAGTTTTATGAAATGCCAAATGAAGTTTAACTATGCACTGCTTTTATTGTCAATACCGAATTAAGTTTATCATAAGCAAATTTGGATAATACTAAAAAAAGAGTTATACGAATAGCTATATTTGATATTATTTAGGTTCCATATATCTTTGAACTTTCATGGTATACTATTTACAATTTTCCTATACATACAGTTATACCCAACTCTACGTTGTATAGTTTTTTACAAAGTCTTAGTATTCTTTTGCCAACGGTTTTTTTTATAATACAATTACAAATTCATAAATTTATTCTACGGAACCCTCTGTGCGCGAGTAATACTCGTACTTGACCGTTTATTTTTCATGCGATACGTATCTGAATTCTGGTACATACGTTCGAGGACTTCCTTTGCAATGTCTACTACCCATTACTATAAGTCTCATGTTTTGCATAGAAGTATCGAAAGCCACCATTCTATTTTTACGAGGGTAAGTCAGTAAGTAGGTCACAAACTGATATGAGAAGTCGTAAATTAGTAGCAAATTGTTTCCAAATATGCCAATAGGTGGCAGCATAATTCAACTATAAGATGTTAGTTTCGAATTTATGAGACAAGTACAAGATGTTGTACAAGATATTGTACAAGATGAGCAGGGTCGTTCAAAAGCTGTTGATGAAGAGAGAAGTGGTTGCCCAGTTGAGATTGCTACAGAAGAATCAGTGCGGAAGTTTGAGGAAATGGTTAGAGCTAACATGCAAACAACAATAGACAGAATAGCAACCATTTACTCAACCTTCCGCATCTTATAGTTATATTATGCTACCACCTATTGGCATATTTGGAAACAATTTACTACTAATTTCCGACCTCCCATATCAGTTTGTGTCTCAGTTTGTGACCCAGTCAGTACTTACTTTTCCTCGTATTTCAGTCCTATAAAACATGACATATTTAGATATTTTTCATTTCTAGTCTGTGTAGACCTAGAGACTCTTCTCTTAATAAATTATAGAAAATGTAGTATCCCATTCAAATACATTTTAAACAATTCTGTGTAATTTGTCACTTTTACAACACAAGTAATATTGGTGAGACTTTACAAATGCTTCAATAAAAAATGAACTTTTTTAAAAACGTACATAAAATAAAGTGCGCAAATCACTGTTTATAAAATAAATTAAATGATTGTTAATTATGAAAAAAAAAATACCAAACACTATCTAACTTTTTAATTTTAGATTTTATTTATTTTTCATACAAGATCGGATAGAAACATCTTCTAATATTTTTAAGTTGTAATTTAAAAGAAAATTTTAATAGTCAAAAATGTTATCGTAAATAAATAGCGTCGTACATTACTATTTATGCATCAGAGAAGAGGTAATAATGGAAAAAGCTTAACATTTTTTAGGCTTGCAAGCTTAACATTGATGTATGGTATTTCAATCAAGAGGAAGTACATGCGTTTTCTTTTAACATTTCACAAGGTTAGATATACCGAAAATACTACAACCAGTAATTGTTCCAAAATAATTGAGATTGCATTATATTTAGCTGTATTTTTTTTTTCTGGAAATTTTAGGCGATGTGGCATTATTTCTGTAAAAGTTTTACACGAGAATTGACCTAGTTTTAGCCGGAAATCAATTAATCGTTTTCACACAATTTATTTTCATGAGAAATATTGTGACAGGAAATTATATAGATAGAGACTTTTCTAACTCAAAAGTTTTTCAACTTATGACGGTTTATTGACTTATTTTTCTTTGTGCACTCTTAATTTAAACATTCCTTATTGTCTTTTTTTACGATTTTTTCTGTATTAAAAAAAAAAGAAAAAAAAAGTAACCAGATGAATCCGTTACTTTATATGCCAAAACTATTTAAATACTGATTTTGATGTCAAAGTTTTTAAAATGTATTAGAACTTTAGTGTCAGAACATATAATGTGTCATTTGCTATAAACAGTAAAATCTTTAGTTGATGATAAGAAATATAACTATTTTCGGAATAAAGGAAAGAAGTTTAAATAATTTAAACAGCGAATGTCAGTATTTTAACTAGTCATTTGTCATGATAGAAGAAGATTTTGATTTGTATTCAAGATATTTGTCATTTTTTCTGTAGTTAATGACGATCTAAAAAGATAAACAGAAAGTTCGAAATTCACGTTTGCCAAGCAGTGTTGAATTCAGACACTTTTCTCCGGGAGGAATATCTATGGTTCCAGGAGGGAGGATTTCACTTTTTGACCATTGAATACACAAAATCTCAAATCTTCCGGGGTGGGGGACATCTCATTGCTTCTTTGGGGAATGTCCCTCCTCCCAGGCTACCCACCCCCGAATTCAACACTGTTTCCAAGCTTTTAATGGTTAGGTTAGTTGGAAAGTTTATAGGTACAAAACAAACTGCAAGAAATCTAGAACCGAATTCAGTCTGATTAGAGAGATGTATGAGTTTTAATGATGTAATTTCTGTTAACAATAAAGAACAAGTGATGCCATAATTTAATATGCATATTTTGTTCTTAATTTCATGAAACAAGTTAAGAAAATTTTCAACCTTTGAATATTCAAGTGCTATAAGAATTTTCTCACTAACAATTATAAATGCCGAATATCGATAATTTAATGGTAATTTCTCTGGTCAATTCGCGTTGTTAATTGCTGTTTGGGGAAGAAGAGTGTGCAATTTTGGATTCAAGCATTTTTAAAAAGAGAAGAAGTACTTTTTTTTTAATGTCACAACTATAATTCTATTTAAAAAGGTAAAATTTTACTACGGCAAATTTTACTAGCGAAACGGCGGTGAGTGTTGAACTCACCCCTACTTTGTTGTTGGCCGCAAGTTGGGAGTTGCGTCGCTCTCACTCGCATAGTTTTCATGTTTTAAAGACTAATTTTAACATTTGCACTGATGATGGAGCTTTAGAAGTTCCGAAACAGCTGTCTGCACCGTTTTGTATACAGATAATTACAATTTGTGCTTTTAACGTTGCCCATTTGTTTCTTAATTAACCATCCAAGATATTTGCAAGATCAATACACTGCCCCAATTAAGTTTGAGTTGGTTCAATAGTTCGAACATTATCGTTATGACAAGTTTTGCATGGTTTGTTTTTGTGCGATTTTGTAAACAAACTAAAAGATCTACATGCTTAATTAACTAACTCATCCAAGATACTTGCTAACTATCAATACTCTGTCCGGATTAGGTTCGAATTGGTTCATTATTTCGAATATTATCGTGATGACAAGTTTTGCATGTTTTGCTTTTGTGCGTCCCAATAAATAAACCATAAAATCTACATATTTAATTTACGAACACATCCAAGATACTTGCTATATTAGCAGACTATCTCAATTAGATTTGAATTGGTTAAATATTTCAAACATTTCCGTAATGACAAGTTTTGCTTTAGTGATTACCTGTAAACAAATTATAAGATCTACAAATTCAGTTAACGAACTCATCCAAGATACTTGCTGGTTCAAGTCAAGTCACACTGTCCCGATTCGGTTCCAATTTCTTCAATGTTTCGAACATTATCGTGATGACAAGTTTTGAATTTATATAGATAGATAAACGAAGTTATTATTATACGTCGATATCTAAAGAAATCAACCAAAGTTCTTAATAATTGTTAGGGAGTATCCCTAACAATTATTTCATATTTCATAAAAATTAAGAAACTGGATTGAAAACTTATTTATTTTGGAAAGAAGTGGGGGAGAGGGATGCCAAATTTCATTATTGTTCCGAGTGTAAAAAATATATATAGTTTCGGCCCTGGCGGATAAAAAAAAAAAAAAATAGCAAAAATGGTAAAAGAAGCTATAATATGAAGATTTTTGTGAAATACAATAAAGGCCACATAACCTTTCTTATAACTACTAAGCAAATTATTCATCTTTTCTTATAAAAAAATGCCATGTGCTAAAAGATTTTTACCTAGACTCTTAACGATCTCTTTAGCCTTTTAATTTCACAATAAAAATAATTTTGCTAAGTATGGTGCAAATCCTTGAGCTAATCATAAACCATTTTAAGACTATTTTATGTATGGTTAACAAAAGACCTTATTACGTTGTATGATGCGTTGCATAATAAATCTGGAAGTTATGAGGGGAAGATTACATGTGGAGAAACTAATGTATTTTACTTTTATGCTGTATTTTGCTTTGGGATTATTTCTATTTCAAGGAATTGACATTTTCCATTTATTCAGAAGATGCATATTCATACGCAATGCTTCAATCTCAAATACGAAACTATTTACTTTACACAGTCAAAATTAAGGACCGACCGAAACAGGATTTTAAGACCGAAACCGAATTTCGGTAATCTTCCGATTTTCGTCCGAAAACGAAAATGTCCATTTTTTACATAATTATTAATTAATTAGTAATAATTATTGTAATTATACGTGTGGCCCAAGTTGGCTCTCTGTATCTCTGACCAAAACTTTTCATTTTTATATGAAATTAAATATAATTAAGTCATCTCACAACATAATTTTTTAATTATACGAATTTCATCTAATTAAAAGAAGTTTTAGGTTACACATACCCCGATTTATATTTTATAATTATTTTAGTAAATGATCATCCCTTATATTATAATATACTGTTATACTACTCTGTTATACTATGCTCAAAGAGTATTCGAAACACTTCTGCGGTTTCAAAATAAAAATTTTCAATTATTGTTAAATCTGCCGCTTTTACTGAGCACGTGAAAAGCATCTTCAAAGTTTAGTCATAAATACATTTCTTCGTTTATAATTTGCACTCACCTCTTGAGTCAGTCATGAATGATAATTATAAACAGTAAAGTTCATAGCAATAAATAAAGAGCGTTTCATCTGAGCCGATACAGATCAAATCAATGAGTCGTTTTGAAAATTCAGGAAGAAACGAGATTTTTGGAATACATTTAGTTTCGGTCGAGTTTCGGTGCGACAGAATTTTTGGCAGCTTTTCGCCGAAACTCATTTGTTGTTGTTGTTGTTTTGATGAACGCCGATTGTTTACACGAGGGACATAGGCCCGAGGAGGAGTGCCCTCCGTAGGGATCTTTCTGAGGGAACCTAACCCGTATTTAAGAAAGGAAATCCAAGGTTCGAAAGAAACCACGGAAAACTCCGACCGATTCGGCCGACGGACGCGATTGGGTTCAAACCCAGCACCTCCTGTCAACCAGCTTCGAGAGCAGAACCTCTCGGCCATTGGTGGGGCAGCGAATTTCAGATTTTAGGCAGAATTTTCGGTTGATCTCTTTTGTTTAACTACACTTATTCAACAAATAAGTGTAAAAGGACATATAGTTTTAGAAAAAGGGATGGGAGGGAATAAATAAAAAATGCGAAAAGAAAAAATGTTACAAAACTTTATTTTGGAATGGGCCCCGATTATAAAAAATTCACCGTTTTGATTTATGCTTGGTAAAAAGTGCGGACTAGTGAATTTATTAAAACAGTTATAATTTTTGCTGTATTTCTTTTCTAAGATATGTCAATAGGAAAGAACAAAAACTATTATTTAACCAATCTATTTAGAATTTCTAAATTTTTTTCTCAATTTAGAGTAAATGAGACAATTTAGACAATTTTTTGCAACGCATAATTATAATTTATTTAATATTAAACTGTTAATTGATTAAAGCGTACATTAAAAGAAATATAATGCACTCTTTATTTTTTTTTATTCATATTTTCTACTTTTTAATGTTTAAATTATTCCGTTGCTGCAGTTTTTCAGCCTTTTGACATATTTCGGTGTGCGTTAGTTTGTCGCATTATTAACCCATTGTTTTTGCAACCCGTATACAGTTGTAACTATAAATAATATTTAGCGATTTATCACTTGCGCATGACTAACAGAGAAATGCCTTAAAATTTATATATTAATTTATAATTAAGTCCGAAACTATTAAAATGTTGCGTTACCATCGTAAATACTTGTGTACATATTTTTTATAATTCTAGCCTATCATAAAGTGGGTGAAAAATCGGTTGCGGGATTCCATCTTTATACCGGGTGTCCCAAAAAATGACTGATAAATTTTAAAATTCAATAACATTCAAACGGTGACAGATATTAAAAAAATTCTTGCAGGAGGGTTATGTATGATGTCAGGAGTTTTTGTACTGTGATTCTTGATTTTAGTTTGAATTTCAAACAATAGATGGCGCTGAAAGCAATAGGCGCTCAGCCCAGACCCGATTTTTGGTAGTTCGGGATCCATTCAATACATTTTAAGACTGCTCCCTAGGGGGAGCTCGTTATACTTCCGGAACGGAACATGCCGCCCGGGGATGAAATATGACATATTTCAGCAATTAATATAAACATAATACAATAGATAACTAATTAACACTACAAATGATACTAAAATACAAAATACTTAATATACAAAACAATCAGGAAAATTACTTTAAAATAATATATATAAGAAATACAATGATGCATAAACATTAATTAAGAGTCCTGAATGGGCAACAGGCACACTTTTGAAATGCCTCTTAAAAATATACCGCATGCAGTTTTGATTTTGACTGCACGAACCCTATTGTCCCTGCCTGGAATTATCTCCATAATCCGGGCAAGAGCCCACTTACATGGTGGGAGATTTTCTGCTTTTAATAACACTAGAGATCCTAACTTTATGTTTTCTTTTGTAAATTGCCATTTACCGCGCTGCTGCAAGTGATTTAGGTAGTCAATAGACCAACGTTTCCAAATGCATTGAACATATTTGGTAATTAGTTGCCAATGGATTAATCTATTGTCAGAAATATTCATAACATTAGGCTCTGGAATACTGTTAATGCGTCTGCCAATTAAAAAATGCCCTGGCGTAAGCACTTCAAACTCATTTATGTCATCAGAAAGCGGAAATAAAGGTCGGGAATTTAGAATCCCCTCAATTTGGACTACTAAAGTTTCAAAATCCTCTAGAGAGGATTTTATTATTACCTACGGCCCTAAGCAAATGATGTTTGAAGGACTTAACGCCAGCTTCACAAAGACCGCCAAAATTAGGAGATCGCGGAGGGATACATTTCCAAGTTATGAATTCTGCGGCAAAGAAATTTGATAATTCCTCGTTGGGAGTGGCCAATAATTTCTTAAAGTTATTTAATTCTGTTGACGCACCTTTAAAATTAGTGGCATTGTCAGAAGTTAGCGTATTTACTTTGCCTCTCCTGGCGCAAAATCTTTTAAGCGCAGCGATGAATGCAGCAGCGGACTATCGCTAGATGAATAGCCTTGGTAGCCATGTATATAAATATGGCCACATAACTTTTGGAATAAGTGCCCTTTCTCTGATTTTTGTACTTAATGTCGAAGGGGTCACAAAAATCGACACCTGAATTGAGAAACGTGTGGTTAGGTGTTACGCGTTGCGATGGGAGGTCTCCCATTAACGATCTAGTGTTTTGGGGTTATGCCTGAAACATGTGACAAAAGTGTGCACTGTTTTTCGGGCAATGCTTTTAGCCTTTATAGGCCAATATTTCATCCGTACTTGATGAACTAATCCCTGAGCACCTATGTGAAAGTACTTTTTATGAAACTACTCAAAAATTAATTTAGTGAGCTTATGATCACTGGCCAGAATTAATTGGTGCTTAGCATCAAAAGGTAAGTCAGAATTGATTAACCTGCCCCCTACACGAAGTAATCCACAGTTGTCAATGAAGGGATCTAATCCCTTTAACTTACTGGAAGAAGGAGCAGTTTGTCCCTTTCTGAGTGCTGCTAATTCAGGAGCGAACTTACCTTCCTGCGCCTTTTTTATTAAAAAATATGTACTATGTTTTAATTCTGTGCCCGAAAGCTGATTCCCGATTACAGTTCTACGTCTGCAGTTGTTGGCGAATCTAAAAATAAACTACATATTCGTATTAGTTTAAGAAAATTATTAGAAGAATTATATAATACATTAGAAAAGTCGTTAGAGTCCTTATGAGTAGTTAACAAATTAAAATCAGTTTTGAGTTCATGGTCACAGTCAATGTCTTTGAGGGTAGGAAATTGGTCGGAATTATAATTTCCCTTTGAAGAAATTCTGGTCCAAACCACCACAAATCATTATTTATCAGATCCTTGGCTGTTGCACCTCTGTAGATGATATCTGCTGGATTGGATTTAGAGGATACATGGTTCCAATGATAATTCTCAGAAATAGACTGGATCGTGGTGACTCTATTGGCAACGAAAGTTTTAAGTTTATGGGGTGGTGTATTAAGCCAAAATAGAACAATCGAAGAGTCTGTCCATATCCACACCTTTTCAAAGCATAGCTATAAGATGGGAATTATCTTTTGAATCAGTTTTGTCAAAAGTAGAGCTGCACACAATTCTAGTCGCGGGATGGTCATTGGCTTTAGGGGGTGCCTCACGGGACTTGCTGCACAGAAGATTAGACCTGAACTGTCCAGTTGTAGAGAGAGATGTTATGCAGATGGCTGCTCCATAGGCCTTTCCAGAAGCATCTGAAAATCCGTGTAAATCTAGACCTGCAATGTTGTCAGACAAAACATACCGCGGAATTGTAAGATGATTTATTTCTGTCAATTTAATCAGAAAACTTTGCCATTCCCGAAGAGAACTGTCAGGCAGATGTTGATTCCAATTTATCTTTAATTCCCACAAATGTTGCATGAAAATTTTTGCTTTGGTTAGAATAGGGCCAATTAGGCCTAAGGGATCGTAAATTTTAGCAATTTGTGCCAAAACTTCTCTCTTAGTATAAACATCTTTGGGTTCGATACTAATTTTAAAAGTAAAATGATCTGATTGAGGTTTCCAAAGCATCCCTAAAGCTTTTACAGAAATTTGCTGCGAGTGTTCATCAAATGCATATTCTGATATGGCTGCGTCTTGTAATAATTCAGGATGATTAGAGACCCACTTATGTAGGTCCATCCCTCCCCTTTTTAAGATCAGAATTAGTTGAGGTTGCAAGTCCTGCACTGTAAAAAAAATTCCGCAACGTTCCTGGGAAAAAATGGGCAGCTGAGTTGCCCATTATTTCCAAGAAACATTTCTTGAAAATGACTGGTACTTTAGTGTATATGTTAAAAACTTTCTACAGAAATGCCAGTAAGTTTCCTGCGAAATACCAGGAATATTTCTGTTGACAGCAAAACATTACTGACATATTCAAGGCTGGAGTAGCACAAGAGCGAAAAATGTCCAGACCAGGGATCGAACCTGGATACTTGGCGTGCCGTGCCAATGCCTTACCTGTTAGGCTATCCGGACCGATACTTGGCTGACATAATTCACTCTGGATGTTCGTTCCCTTCATTATGACATTACTGACATTTCACAGCATGCGGGATCCGCAGACGATTTTTACATTTCCAGTTGACAATTTTCGCTTTATTATCATTATTTGTTAGAATGAAAAAATATTTTGAAATTGACATCAAAATTATTATTTATAATTTACACGAAAAAATAAATTTTCAGTTAAAATTCAATAAAGTAAATATATATGTGATATATTGTTTCTGAACTTTGCTTAAAATTTAAAAATATATAAATGTAAATAATAATTAGAAAAAAAATCTAGACATAAAATATTTTGGATTTTCGTCAGTGATTATGTTAGTTTACAAGTTAGATAAAATACATATAAATTTTCATGAAAAAAAAACCTAAACGTAATTGTATATTTTTTCCGAAAATAAAAAAAAAAATTCAAATTTGCAGCAATTCAAAGTGTCAAATATATGTCAAATTTAAATCAAATTGTAATAAAGTGTTAAAATATAAAATTAATTAAAAAAGAAAAAAAAAGTCAAGAGGTAGCATCGAACCCGGGCCGTACGGGTGGCGTGTAAGCTTTCTGCGTCCACACCACGAAAGGCACGTTGAGAGTTGCAAACTAATGGGTATTTGAAACGTATGCTACGAACTCGGCATCTAATTTCTGAAAATCTAAGGCCCATTTGAAGAAATCCTTTCACAAGAATAATTAGAGATAAGAACTCTAAAACATACTTTAAATTAATCAAAATAGGTGAGAATCATATTTGATTGTCCCCTGGTTAATGCAGATCCAAATAATAGGTGTATTTTTTTTTTACACAGTCTGCTCGTTAAAGATTTCACAGACAAGTACGAGAGATAATCTCTTAGTGATGTCACAGAGGTATTGTATTTTCATCTGAATCTTGACAATAGAGACGTAAAGGATCGTCTATTGATTTATTTGCATTCCATATTGATTTTTTTACATTCATTTAAGGAATTCGTTTTCGACACTCGCGCGCGAGCAACGGATTATAGGAAAAAAAAATAATAAATGGCGGCCGCAGCGTTTTGCTGTTTCCAACTTTTGTTCAGGAACGTTTCAGATAAGAAAACCAGAATTTCACAGGAAAGAGCTAAATTATTCTGAAAACCTGATAAAAGGCGAAACGTTCCTGGATTTTACATGGAAAGTTACCATTTTTTTTTACAGTGTGTGCGTCTTGTAAGGAACCTGCACCAGATAAACAATCATCTACGTACATGTCGTTATGTATCACTTCTGCAGCTTTGGGGGAAATCTTTGCTTTCTTCATCAGCAAGAGCTTTCAACGTGCGCGTGGCAAGAAAGGGAGCACTAACAGTGCCATATGTAACCGTGTTACAGGGTCTCCAGCGAATAAGACCCTGATTTCAAAATTAAATATCTCAAAAACAAAGATCAATAGAATTATGCGGTAAACGGTTTGTTTATTAGCTAAGCTGTAAAAATGATATACAGAAGTTTCAAAATTTAGTTACAAAAACCGTTAACAGATGGCGCTGTAATCGAAATACGTGTAAACTATGCTTCGAAGTCCAGAGCACTAGTGTCTCATTCCTAGATGGCTCCCTACATAAGAACGAATATTGGGAAAGTCCACTTTTTCATTGGGGTGATGTGCAGAAGTAGAAATATCTGGTCACAGAATTATTGCATCAGCTTTAATTTTAAAAAATTTCAATTAATAGAATTTTCAATAAAAATTTTAGAAATCATTATATAAGAACTTATTGAAATATTTTATTAAATTCAATTTTTAATGCCATATAATTATTTAAATCAAAATGCACATATTTAAAAAAATAATTTTGTACTTTTTATTTATTTTTTATATTTTTAAATCACGGCATAATATTTTGGTATTATTGTTTAGTGTTGTTTGGTATTATTGCCTGAATTATTATAAATAAAAAAGTAATTTTGCACTTTTCATTTATTTTTAAATCACGGCATAATACTTTGGTTTTAGCACAACACATATATTTCTTTTCTTTGTAAACAAAGTTTTAGAGACAGAAATTGTGCATTAAATTATTTCTTTTTTAAAAGGAATTGATGATAAGTCATATCAACAACGTCAAAGTAAAAGTATTTTGGATGCTGCATTCCTTTCAAACACTTCGGATCCTATCGCTAGAAGCTGCGACATATTTCTGTGCTCAATGATAAAAAAAATGAAAACGAGTTTTAAAAATTAATTTTTTTAACTTAATTAAGTTTTTAAAAATGGAAACTTTGAATTTTTTCATTCAAACTATTCTCTATAATTAAAAAAAAATGATTTATGAATCATTATTAAAAATGCTCAATGATTTTTAAAACAGGGGTTTCTTTTAGCTTGATTAAATTTTAAAACCAGTAACTTTGGATTTTTTTAATTCAAACTTTTTTCACAGTTTAAATAAACATTAAAAAGTAAAGATTTCCCTCTTTTTTCAAATCCTCCTCTCCTTGGATTCGATTCCACGATCTACCAATTAGGAGAGAAAAGACATACCACAGAGATACTGGTATCCGGACCGAAGTAGCTTATAACAAAATTTGAAACAAATCTCAATTCTGTCAACACATGGCTCCGCTTCTGCACATTACCCAAATAAAATATTTTAATAAATTCTTATATAATGATTGCTAAACTTTTTATTGAAAATTCTATTAACTGGAATTCTCTAAAATTGAAGCTTTGACCAGATGTCACCTCTTCTGCACACCACCACCCCAATGAAAAAGTTGTCTTTCCCAATTTTCGTTCTTCCATAGGAAGCCATCTAATAATGAGACGCTAGTACTCTGGACTTCAAAACACAATTTATAGGCATTGCGATTATAGCGCCATCTGTTAGCGGTTTTAGCAACTAATTTTTGTAACTTCTGTATAACATTTTTACAGCTTAGCTAATAAACAAACCGTTGTCCGCATAAATCTATTGATCATTTTTTTGAGATATTTAATTTTGAAATCAGGGTCTTATTCGCTGGACACCCTGTAAGTTCATATATTTTTATCTGAGCGTTCTTACTAGGCTTCCAAAGAATTTTTTGCAAATTTCTCTGTAGTGGGTCGATCATTATCTGCCTGTACATTTTCTTAATGTCTGCACAGAATGCATATTTGTGGGTACGGAATCTAGTTATAATCGAAAATAAATCTTGCTGAACCGTTCCCCCATTTAATAAAATAGAATTAAGTGAATAACCACTAGATGTGTTTGAACTTGCATTGAAGACAACTCTCAGGGGAGTGGATATTTTTTCCGATTTATACACAGCATGATGTGGAATGTAATAAGACAGCTTATTTTCGTTTTCATTTTTAATTTGTGTCATGTGCCCCAAAGATTCGTATTCTTCCATAAAAGCTGTATATAAATTACTCATTGTTTTATTTTTATGTAATTTAGCCCATAAACTATTTAATCGCCTAGCTGCAATCTCTCTAGAACTTCCTAACACTGATTCTGCATTTTCTTTCATTGGTAGCTGTACTCTAAATCTACCGGTGTGATCACGTTTATAAGTGCTTCTAAAATGCTCCTCACAAAATATTTCTTCATCCCCTTTGGCAGTTATCCCCAGGTAAAGATTCTATTTCAAAAAATTTCTCTAAAGTATTGTCTAAGCTATTTTCAGTTAAAAGGGAACAATATGACTTATTTTCAACTTATGTAAGTGAACCTGCGATTAAGTACCCAAATACTGTATTCTGTAATATAGAATTAGTATTTGCTAAACGAATTTGCTCACTCTTTAAAATGTCAAAAAATACCTCGCTACCAATTAATGCACCAATCTGACCAGGTATATGAAAATTATTGTCCGCTAATTCTATGTAGTTAGGGATGCATAAGTTTGAAATGTCTAATCTTTAAAGCGGATTGTTGTTTGTTATTTTCGGTAGAACTGCAAACTCTAACGTTTTAGAAAAAGTTCCCTTTTCATTTGATATTTCTGCATTGATAATTTGCTTTACATCCTGATGCGACTCGTTTATGCCAGAAATAACACCTTTGAATGGTTTTGGTTTTAGATTTAATTTCTTGCTTGCGGCCTTACTTAAAACGTTAATCGACGACCCATTATCTAGAATTGCTCTTAATCTAATTTTATTTCCAAACACATCAGTTACTATAATTATAGCTGTGTTTAATATTGCGCAATTTCTTTTATCTTCTAGTAACAAATTAGAACCAATTAATGGCGTTTCTTTATTCTCAGATTCAGAACTGCTTATTTGTTTGCTTTTAACAAACTCGTTATTATTATTTATTATTGCCGTTTCTAACATCATATTTTCATTTACTTCACATAGTAAGGTGCTATGTACTAATTTGCATCTCCTACAGGTACATTTAGAATTGCATTGACCTTGATGTAGGGGAGGTATGATACACTTTTTTTTTTTTACTAATTTTTTACAACCCTTAGAATCCTATTTTTAAACAAATTTTTCGTGTTTTCTTATAAAGTGACCTTTCATTCATTTATTAAAAATATTGTGAATTTAAAAAAATTTCATTCAAATCCCAATTATTGTGAATGGTTACTACTGTATCAAATCTCCCCATTGTTGGGGAGGATTGATAGATTAGCAAGGGAGATTTGATACATTGTTATGTAAATTGAAAAAAATATATATATGCAGACAATTCATGTGTCATAAAATTTCTTATGATAAATCTTGAAATATTTAAGTAAAATTTAAAAAGAAATGACATTGACATATTTTTGTTTCAGAAATGTTTTTTACAAAAATATTTAAACAATTGTTATTGTTTAAACAATTCTATTAACACACTTTTTAGAAATTAAATAATGAAAAAAACCCCTAGCGATCTTGCTGCAAGGAAAAATGAAGTGAACATTGCTGATTTGCAAACAATTTAACATAAATTTAGCACATTTAAGAATTCTTTAACCCTTTCAGGGCAAAGCATTTTCAATGCTAAAGTGTTGAATAAATGAATGGCACCGGAATTTACCAACAAATTTAATTGGAAATAAGAAAAAGGCTATATTTCACTTTCATATTAAATGGAAAATATTTTACCAAAATGCTGGTACCAATGTGGCTTTTGGGAATTAAAATTAAGTAGTTTCATAAACATACCACCATCCCTGAAATGGTTAAAATAAAAACTAATAACTCTATCATTCTGGTAAGTAAAATAGGGTGGATTTAATGTTTTTTTTTAATTTGCCCTTCGTCAATTATAGAAACATCTTCCCTTTCAGGCCATTTAAACTTGTTTCCTTCTACATGACGAGCAAAGCGAACTAATCATCTATCATCGTGCTACTTTTCTATGTAACCTACATAATGTCTATGAATAGTCTCTTTGGTGTTCCTTACAAATTTCAGAAGCTCTTGCTGTAAAACAATAATGAATATTACAGTCCTACATTAGTTTACAACTTAAAAAACCTATTAAATTTCAAATATACAAGTGTATCATTTCTCCCCAGCGCTAATGTATCATTTCTCCCTATCGTGCCTCATTGGATTTTCAATCACTTTGTATGAATGCAGTTGCAAAATGCCAATCTGCCTTCTGGTGAAACTCACCCTAACAATGTGCTTTACAAATAAAAAAAATTACAAGATATTATCTTCACAATAATAAGAGTTATGAAAGAAAATCAGTATTACATTGACATTCCAAAAGTCTTTAAATTAAAAGAAGAAAAAACTTTGTCAGTTCTTCACTGCTAAGTCCAGCTAATGATGGGCTCTGCTAATGAAAGAAGACTTTGCATCTGTTACAACGGCTGTTAGTGCCATTTGTTGAGAAAAATTGTCAATGTATCAACCCTCCCTATGTATCAAACCTTCCCTACCTCCCCTAATCGTAAACATTTTGAACATAATTTATTTTTATTTACAATCATTTTCCTTTCGCGAACACTCATGTTAAAAAATACAGTACATTTGAAAAGGGGGTGAGGCGAATTGCATAACACACATGGCTTTACATTATTTTTATTTTTATTATCGTTGATAAAAAATGATCTGGATTTATTTACTGCGTAATTATTCTTAGTTTTCGAAAACCTTGATTGCGACTGTCGGCGTCAGTCGAGATATTTATCGATTCTAATACTAGGCATCTTTTTTCCAAAAAAGAAATTAAATAATCAAAAGTACGAACATTTGAGCTTTCAAGAGATAATTCAAATTGCTTTTGAGTTTCGTTATGCAATTTTTTCAGAATTATATTTATGAACACACTTTCTGATAAATTATTTTGTGTATATTCCATAATTTTGAGTGCGCGAATGTTTTTGTTAATGCAATCAATAAAATTACGCAATTCTTTAGGGGATTCATATTGCATTTTTTCATAATTTAAAATTGCAGAAATATGTAAATCTATTAACAATCTTTTATTTTCGTATCTGTGTATCAGAGCTTGAAACAATGAATTGAAATCATCGTCAGGTGATTCTAAATGTTTAGCTTCGTTTCTTAAAGAAGCTTTTAAATAAAATAGCTTCTGACTATTATCTAATTGGGCATTGTTAATAATCAAGTTAGTGAATTGCGTTTTAAAATTAGCAAAATCACAGTAATCACCTCCGAATGAAGGCATTGGAATTTCTGGGAGGCGCACATTTGTTTTGTTTTCATTTGAATGATCATCAATACTTACAATATTACATTTATTTTCAAAAGATGCTAATAAAACTTTTAAGCTTACCTCCACTTGTTCGAGCCTCTCATTAGCAGCGTCAATATCCTCCTCTATTTCTTGCACTTGTTGAAAAGATAATTCTCGGATGTCAAAATATTGTTCTCTTATTTCCTACAATTTATTTTGAAGAGCTTCTGTCTTTTTTAATTTGACTTCTAATGTACTCACATTCGTTGTTTTAATATCAGTAGTATCTGTTAGAAACTGCTCCAATCTTGTGATAGCAGCCTTTATGGTGCCTTTTAATCTGTTAAGTTTATCCATAGTAGCTCTCAGGCTCTCTAGGACCACAATGTTCGATATGGTGGACTGTAGACGTTTAATTTTCTTTTTAATTGAATTTATTCACACTTAAAACTGCACAAGACACTTACACAAACATAAATTTCACAAATTTGAATAGAATGCAAATCATAATTAATATCCATCGCCTAGTTTGAATGGAGTGTTTTGACATATGTATTGATGCTTTGACGATCAACAGCTTAATTACCTTTTTTACAGACTGCTCACTAGGGGGAGCTCGTTATACTTCCGGAACGGAACACCCGGTATATGCAAAAACCAAGTTAAGTTAAATAAAAGAGGCTGTACTTTATACAGATAAAATAGGTTTATTGAAAAAAATAATAAGAAATAGAGTAAATAAACTATAAAGTAGGAAATTAATTCCACATATCATATTTGCTCTCTTTTTTCGAAAAAGTAGGGAGTGAAAAAGATGCGCAAAGTGCACACATTGGCATCAATGTAACATAGGACGACAATACCACATTGCTATTATAAAATCCTCCCTGTAAAATTAATAGTTGATTTTTATAGATTTCACTCTGCTAGATAAAAATATGAAAATGAAATTACTCTATCACGTATTATTCATTTGCTTTTAAAATTAAGGTATTTTATATCTTGCTAAAACATAAATGGAAATTTTGTAAACTATAAAATGTAGATAATTATATGTGAAAAATTCTTCTTTGAAAATTTCCGGTATGAAATCGAAATTTTTGAATACCCCCCCCCCCCCCCCCGCAAAACTGGCAAATCTATCAAACACAGGAAATACATGAAAAGAAATAGAAATGGAGTTTCTGGCAAATCTATCAAATACAGGAAATACATAAAAAGAAATAGAAATGGAGTTTCTGGCAAATCTACCAAACACAGGAAATACATGAAAAAAAAACAGAAAAGGAATTTCTTTTAATTCAAAAGTTTCGATTTCATACCGGAAATTTTCAAAGAAGAATTTTTCCTGTATGTAATCATGAAATGTCTCTCTTAAATAAAGAAAATAATAGCACAGGAATTTCCTGGTATGAATGAGAAATTTTGTAATAAAAAAGGGCCAAATTGACCCCCTGGTGTTTGCACTTCAACGCGTCACTTGTGCCCATGCATTCCTGTATAATAAATCTAACAAAAACTTAGCTGTGAAAAAAGGGAGCCAAGTTCTGTAAAGACAATGGCAAGAAAAGAAGTGATATCTAAGTGGGTGCCAAGTTCAAATAAAATTCACTCAAACTTACCTACTGAAGTATTATAGCATTTTTAAAATTGTTTAGAAATAAAAATTATTGACAGCATATTAATAATAAATCTAGAACTTGGCAAGTTTTTACCTACAAGTCATTTATTTTTATTAATGACATTATTATATCTAAACTTGTTATTTCATGTTTGGAAGCCTTCATTTGAGTGAGCTCCTTCCCCTTGAAGGGTGGTGGGATAAAATATATCCCACCTAATTTTAACTGCAAAATGCCACATTGCCACTAGTATTCAGGACTAAAAAGTTTAATTTTATTAAATACGTGAAAAGAAGCTTTTACCCATTTTGAAATAAATTTGTTTTTAAATTCTGGTGTGATTGAATCATTTCAGCATGTCACGAATAAAAGCTCTTTGCCCCTGAAGGGTTAAAGGGGGTCTCTATAGGGATGACCAAGAACAAGCGTAAAGTTATCTGTCTCTTTCTCAGGCCTTTTAGTCTGTTTGCATTGAGGTTTCCGAAGGGTGGGTACTAGAGTGATAACCAAAGACGAGCGGGAATGTATTTGTGTATTTATTGGTTTATCAAATCTTTAACATGAGTCATTTGTTTATAATAATAACTATATTAAATTTTTTATAATGACATTGTTGTTAATATTAACATCATCATTTTATTAAGACATGAAATTGATAGGCATAACATTTATCAAAAACTTGCCAAGTTCTAGATTTATTATTAATATGCTGTCAATAATTTTTATTTCTAAACAATTTTAAAAATGCTATAATACTTCAGTAGGTAAGTTTGAGTGAATTTTATTTGAACTTGGCACCCACTTAGATATCACTTCTTTTCTTGCCATTGTCTTTACAGAACTTGGCTCCCTTTTTTCACAGCTAAGTTTTTGTTAGATATCATTACTTTTTGTAAAGTTACAATATATTTAGACACTTTACTTAATGCTTTTTAATGTGTTTACATGAGACTATTTTATTCAACAAGCAACATTCAATTTAAATTTTAATTACCTACAACAAACTATTTGGCTGTCAATTTGCGGCAGAAATCTATATTTTAATACTGCTACACTGAATGCATGTTTTGAAACGAAATGTATTGATTCGAAATTTTTATTGTTTCTGAAACAACAATTCCTATTAAATTCCTATATTAAATTTTCCTATTAAATTTTCCAATTAAATATGCTATAGCTGGGCCTGCTTTTTTGTACTGAAAGTGAAAAATAAAGTTATGTGCTTATGCCACACTATGTATCATTCATCCATGGGTGCAGGCAAAGAGGCAGTGCAGAGGAAGAACATTGCCCCTCCCTGGATTTTCAAATTTAATTAACTAAATAAACTTTTCTCTCATGATTTTGAAAATAACAAGTGGGTAAGTGTGATCACAGATCGCACAAAGGGTTTCGTTTAATATTCCTTTCAAAACACTTTATCCTTTTGAAATATCTGTTAGTTCCACATTTCGCAACCAGGGGCGCACTTTATTCTAAACAAACCTCTATCCGAACGAAACTCCGTTTTACATACTATCCGTAGATATATTAGTCGAGGGGATTGAGCCCATAGCACCCGAGATAAGTAGGCGCCCCTGGCGATAAAAAGTGGAACTAAAATATGTAAGACTATGGTGCATAATATGAAAGAATGGTCAAAGGGGTGTCGGCAAAAGTTGGAAAAGTGCTCCCCGGGTGAAAAGGGCGGAGGTCAGAAAAATTGCTTAAAATACACAAGTTAGAGCCCGGAGGAGCAAATAATATAAGACTTTTTGAAATTTTTATGATTTGTCGTGTGGTCTGAGGTATTCAGCTATACGTATGCAAAAAGTCATGTCTCCAACTTAATTAGGGACTCCCTTAGAAAGAATTGCTTAAAATACATATGTGGTAGCTCAAAGGGTTAAGCGTAAGACTTTTTCATGATTTTATGATTTGTCGTCTGGCCTCAGGTGTTCTGCTATAAGTATGCAAATTTCAAATCTGCAATTTAATAAGGGGCTCAGTTAGAAAGAATTGCTTAAAATACGCATGTGGAAGCCCAAAGGGTTAAATGTACGACTTTTTCAAAATTTTATGATTTCTCGTTTGATGTGAGGTGTTCAGCTATAAGTATGCAAAATTTCACGCCTCCAACCTAATTAGAGGCTCACTTTGAAAGAATTGTTTAAAATACACATGGGGAACCCAAAGGGTTAAATGTACGACTTTTTCAAAATTTTATGATTCTCCTTTGATGTGAGGTGTTCAGCTATAAGTATGTACAATTTCACGCCTCCAACCTAATTAGGGGCTCACTTTGAAAGAATTGTTTAAAATACACATGGGGGAACCCAAAGGGTTAAATGTACGACTTTTTCAAAATTTTATGATTTCTCCTTTGATGTGAGGTGTTCAGCTATAAGTATGTACAATTTCACGCCTCCAACCTAATTAGGGGCTCACTTAGAAAGGATTGTTTAAAATACACATGTGAGACCCCAAAGGGTTAAATTTACAACTTTTTCAAAATTTTATGATTTTTCATTTGATGTGAGGTGTTCAGCTGTAAATATGCAAAATTTCACGCCTCCAACATGTATAGTTTCTGAGAACGGGCTCTGTGACGGACAGAATATCTCAATTAGTTGATTTTCTGTAAGCAAGTAAACCCAGATAAACCCCCAGTAAGTAGATAGGTTTACAATGAAAGTCTATGGGAATTTGGCGAAATATTAGAGATATCGCCAAGGTGGCGTCACTTTTGGCGACTAATTTTGGTCGCCAAATTTGGCGATTTATCGCCATGTTGGCGAGAAACTTGGCGGTATTTGGCGACAGAACAGTGTCCCCCTCCTACGGCAAATTAAAATTTCGCCTAATAGACGCAATGGTAAAGTAAAAATGGGCACCCCCAGGTGGGTAATCCATCGATTTTCACAATTTTTTTATTTTTTTCCTTAGTTTTATAGTGTAAACGAACTTCGTACCAAATTTGAAGTCCGTAGCTGCAGTAGATATACGAGATCTTTTTGATGAGTGAGTCAGTCAGTCAGTCAGTCAGTGGTAAAATTATCGATTATCATACATTTTCAAATGTCATTATCTCGGAAACTAATTAAGCGTTATTTATAAAACTTTGGATTTTAGGTAATTAGGGTAGCCTTACTACACATTTCGTATAACAAGTACGTAGATTTCATAGATTTTCAGTTGTAGAGCATTGAAATTTGATGAAAACAGCTCGAAATGGTTCGTGTAAATAACACACGGCTATGTCAGGCGAACTTGGCTGACACACTGCCGTGTGTCTAGATGATTGTTACGGTGTCCTGTACAACCGTTAAAGTTTGTACCATGAATTTAGAATCACTCTCTATATATATCACTTTTTTATGGACACAATAACTTCCATAATTTTGAACAAATCTCTTCGAAACTGATTCATAAAATCAAGGGGCAGAAAATCTCGGTCAAGTTCGTTAATAGGCAAAATCGGACCAAGAGGGTGGAAATGGGGAGGGTTGTTTTGAAAACAGTAAAAATCCCATAACTTCTTAATTATGATACATATCAAATCAGTTTAAAGTTATTATTACTTCTAGGAAAAGGACCAAAAAATTTGTGTATGACAGACTCTTGATATCATTAAAAGTGGGCTCAAGGGGCGAAAAAAAATAGGGTTTTAAGAAGAAAAAAAAATCACACGATATCAAATCGGCTTAAATTTATTATAAATCTTCTTCATATTATCTACAACTTTTATATCGACAAGTTTTTGATAGGATTAACTCTTACAGCTCCCCCCCCCCCTAAAAAAATAGGGGTTGAAGGAAAAATTATCGTATTAACACGATTCTGATAAAATCAGCTCTTACAGAAAATATCATTAAAAATGGGCTCAGGTAGCGCAAAAATAGGGCTTTAAAAAGAAAAAAAAATACGACTTCGTCAATTTACAGGATATTAAATCCAGTTAATTTTTTTTTATAAATCTTAATATTATCTACAACTTTTATATTGAGAAGTTTTTGATAGGTCCAACTCTTACAAAATAAATAAATGAATAAATAAATAAAAACAACAAAAAAGGAGGGGAGGGGGTTGAAGAAGAAAAAAAATTCACAACTTCGTCAATTCACAAGATAGCAAATCCGCTTAAATTTATTATAAATCTTTTTTTTTTCTTTTTGTATTGGCAAGTTTTTCATAGGACCAACTCTTACAGCAAAAGAAGAAAAAAAAACGAATGGCGTTGTAGAAGAAAAAAACTTTGATATCTACCTGTGCCTGTAGACCTAGCCGGCAGGGATTTTTTTTTTTTTCAGAGAGATTATTACTTTATTGAATGTGCTTCAATACTGAAAATATTTCAATAATCAGTTTTATTCGAAGTCAAAATTGACGCGATTAAAGCTATTGCATCAAAAAAGTGTTCAACAAGAAAAAAATATATGAAAAAGGGATACAATGTTTCCATTTAGCTGTGTAAATTCGAGCAGAGGTTGGTCGTTTTTTTTTTAGAAATTTATTATAGTTCTAGGTAGGATATTAAAGATTAATAACATCAAAGATAAAACGCACTTGTCAGCTGTTTCCGACATATAACTGCATGCACGGAAATCCGTAGAACGATGAAATGAAACATTTTCCTTTGTCAAAAAGGACATGTGAATGGGTTTCAAGCTCCAAAAATAAACTAAAAATATTACTTTTCGGGGACTAATGCTTAAATGACACTAATTTACTGCGTATGCATATAATTCTTCGGATTATTCAAGCATATTCACATCCAGGAACTCATCTATCAATAGAAGTTGACTGTTATTATTTTCTTCTATCTTTGCAAGAAGAAAGTGTTGGATTCGTGACAATTTTCGAATTCCGGTTTTCGACGGATTTGCACGTTTTAGGGGTCAGAGATTCCGGAAGATATGTTTTTACAAAATGTCTGTCTGTGAGTCTGTCTGTATGTTACACAAATTTTGTGGGCGCTCTACCTCAAGAACTAATGCACTCAATTTAATAAAAATTTATTTTCAGTTAGTCCCTGATATAAATTGGTGCTGATTAGTTTCCGGTGCAAATCGTTCAACAGATGGCAAACTCCATTTTTCACGATTTCTGCAATGGCTCCATCTCAAGAACTAATCCACGGATTTTTATTAAACTTCCAGATTCCGTTAGTCCCTGATATGAGTTGGTGTTTACTTATGTTTTTGTACAAATCTCCCAACAGTTGGCTCTGCTATACAGTTATTTTTCATGATTTCCGCAATGGTTCTATCTCAAGAACTAATGCGTGGATTTTCATCAAATTTCAGATTTAGTTAGTCCTTGATATGAGTTGGTGTTGATTACGTTTTGGTGTAAATCGCCCAATAGGAAACGTGCTACGCTGCATTTTTCATGATTTCTGCCATAGCTCTATTTCAATAACTAATGCACGAATATTTATCAAACTTCAGATTCAGGTACACCTTGATAAATATTGGTGTTGATTATGTCTTGTTAAAAATCGCGTACATACTAACAATTTTAAAGTTTATTTGTCTATTAGTATGAAGATGAGTTTCCCCAAAATTTTTTACCTGTATTATTACTTCTTAAAGTACAGTTTTCAGGAGAAAAAACCTTTTGCGTCTCTGTGTGTCAGTGCGGCCATTAAAAAGTGTCTTTTTAATGGACGGAATGAACATATATATGTAAAATTATTTTTACCAACAGTTCGGCTTTAAATCATACAATCAAGTTTGAGAGTAATTTGTATGCGTGCGGTTCTTCATATGCCATTGGATGCAAAATCTGCACTTTTTTTTTGTTATATTAACCCGGTTTGCTTACATACTTTTAACTCATATTTTTATGATGATTTTATCATGACATGTACTGACAATTTCATGAATTTTATGATTTCTCAATGCTGATTGAAGGAAGAAAATGTTTATAAATATGTTTTAAAACATATATTCATTTAAACTAAAGAAATATTTAACTCATTTTTTCACACAAATAATACGTTTAGTATTAAAAAGCAGTAAACCAACGTTTAAAATGCACAAATAATGCGTGAAAAGCAGCAAACAGCTGTTTCGAATCTACTAGCGAGAATCTTCTTCAGTGTAAGATGGGGAAAAGGGAATACGTGCTAGAAAAAGCAAGGTTAAGCAAAATGATAGACAGAGACGCGCTGGCTTATATACCCTATGGGGTAGTGAAGACGCCAAAAACAACCAATGAGAGAGAAGCAGTGGAAACGACTGGGTGGACAAGTAGCGACATCTACCGGAGAAGGAGAGAAAAAGAAACCAAAAAAGGGGGGAAATTAAATTAATGATTTCCAAATACTTGGAAAATCAGGAGTACTAGATAAGTCATTGACTAAAGAGTGAGAATTTTTAATGATGTGGTAAGCTTCCCAAAAATCAAGATCAAGGTTAGAAGAACATTTTTGGATAATGGTGGCTGAGGGAAAATAGAACCTATGTTGAGAAGACCAAGAATGTTGAGCAATAGAAGAATGTTTGAGCTCCTGATTTTTAACATAATTTTCATGCTCTTTTAAACGAAATCGAAGAGCACGTTTAATCTGGCCAATATAAGAAAGGCCACACTGGCAAGAGATTTGATAAATACCCCAGTTATCTATTCGATCAATGGGGTGTTTGAGATTTGAAAAAGTAATTTTATTAACAGGAGAAAAAACAACATTAAAGTCAAACCTTCTTAAGATTGACTCAGCCACCATTATCCAAAAATGTGCTTCTAACCTTGATCTTGATTTTTGGGAAGCTTACCACATCATTAAAAATTCTCACTCTTTAGTCAATGACTTATCTAGTACTCCTGATTTTCCAAGTATTTGGAAATCACTAATTTAATTTTCCCCTTTTTTTGGTTTCTTTTTCTCTCCTTCTCCGGTAGATGTCGCTACCTGTCCACCCAGTCGTTTCCACTGCTTCTCTCTCATTGGTTGTTTTTGGCGCCTTCGCTACCCGCATAGGGCATATAAGCCAGCGCGTCTCTGTTTATCATTTTGCTCAGCCTTGCTTTTTCTAGCACGCTGTTGTCTTTTCCCCATCTTGCACTGAAGAAGAATCTCGCTAGTAGATTCGAAGCAGCTGTTTGCTGCTTTTCATGCATTATTTGTGCATTTTAAACGTTGGTTTACTGCTTTTTAATATTCCTGCACAAAGGCTTTAATTACTATTTTAATACGTTTAGTAGCAAAAGTTAAAGTTTCTCTCACTCTTTTAGCTTGTGATTTTCACCTTGAAGAATTAGTTTTTAATTACTTCAGCATGAAAGATATTAGAAATAAAATAACCGAGTGATAACGTTGCAATAACTGTAGTTTGCTGTAGCCATCTCAAAACTTTTTTTCAATACCAACGGTTACCAACTTAGGGCTCCCAAATGGTCCCCCTTTCCCCCCCAAAGTCCCCTTTTTGAAAAAAAGGTCCCCTTTAGTTCCCTTTTATGCATTTTGGTCCCCCTAGTCCCCTTTCAGTTACTGAAAAAGTCACCGAAAAAAAAAAAAAAACTAAAAATTGCTAAAAGCTTAAAAATCATAGAGGATAAAATTTTTTACAGTGGGCTAAAGCGTTATAACTAAAATTCTTTCACGAATGTTAAAATATCACCATGGAATATGGACAAATTTTAAGAAATTCATTAAGAAATCTCATTAAAATCCTAAAAATTAAAAAAATCGTAGAACATAAAAGTTACTGTATTAAGCTACTGCTTGACCCGTTTTCAAAGACAGACCTTGATATGCTGCCCCCCCCCCTCCCCCCCAAAATAGAACATTTCGAATAGGAGAAGCATTGAATCAGGAGGAGATAGAAGATTCAAACTAAGAAAAATGAATTTAAAGCTCACGACTCTGAATCGTTTAAAAGGAAATGGGTAGTGTAAAATGCCTTTTTGCATATTTTTAATTATTGGAATGTAATTTCATTCAAACAAGACGATTACCCTTACAGAAAACTTCCTGTTGAATCAAGAGTTAAAATATTTCTTCCATTCTCATTATTTATTTTTCAATCATCCAAATTATCATAGCAAGTTTCTTTGGCTTAAGGATATTCTTTTCATCAAAGAGAAAGCTAAAATTTGCATGTGTACTATTACCCAGGTCCGGTGCAAATATCCGGCAAATGGGGCGACTGCCCAGGACCCCAAGCGTACAGAATTCGAAATAACGTTTCCTCAGTATATTTTTTATCTACATTTGTTTTCAAATTTTTCTTCATGATAAAAAAAAGGGAGTATTAACTTTATTTCTTACAGACAAAGTTGATATAATTTTCGGGAAATTTATAGATATGCTGAAAGTAACTGTGAACGTAAAAAAAAAATATATATTTAAAGTATTGTAAAGTATAGAAGATTTTTCGAAATTAAAAATAATTATGCATATGACATATGAAATTAGTGGTATTTTGGTACATTATATTATCTATATTATATGAGGACATGAGTTTCAAAACTCACCTATCACAAGTTTAAAATATCGAGTTTTCTCTATAAATTTATTCTATTTAAAAACTTGCATTGAAAAAACACAACAGTCTGCAAAAAAACTAGATTTATCTTGTATTTCAACTCTTGTAAAATCTTGATCTACAATGAAAACCAATGGATGCAGTTAGAGGCTTTTACTGATTTCCCCAGATTCGATTTTCTGGATAAGGTGAGTTTTGAAACTCATGACCTCATATATTATTCTATGATGTATACAATTTAAAAGTAAATTTTATTAGATCAGTATTGTAGTACACGTTAGGTCCTATTAACTCCTTTGCCAGTGCCCTGTGCAATATTGCGCCGATCGTGCTTATTACATCATAAAAAGCAAAATCCTTTTTTATGTTTTTGGAAACAAGTAAATATGAAATTGTCTGAATTCTCCTATTTATCCTCCACAAAACAAAAAGTAATAGGGGAGACTTCTTTTTTATTATCCACTTTCTATTTATCAAAGATAGACTTGTCTTAGCCAGACCTGTTACTCACATGACCAGTTTTTTAAACCGAATGTCAAAGAATTATCGCAAAATGCACAAACAAAACTTCAAACCCCATAAAAAATTCAAAAAATGCTGTACCAATTCCGAACAAATTTTATTCAAAAGATGACAAAATTTATTAAACTTGGCTAAAATATTGAAAGTAGATTCCTTTTAAGAATTAAAAAAATCACATAAAAATTCAAAAATTGCTTTACAGATTCTGAAACTTGATTTATAAGGAGGACAACAGGTACTATATTGGGCTAAAACATTGAAACTGGATTCCTTTTACTAATGTGAAAAAATCACTGCAGAATGTTCATATATACATACAAATAAAGGGCTAAAATTTGCAAAAAATTGAAATCTAACGACACAATCGCATTAGGACAAAATTTATTACATTAGGGAATTTTACAAAGTGTGAAACTGAATTCCCTTTTATGAATGTCAAAAAATTGCCACAGAATCAAAAAAGAAAAAAAAGGCTGACGTTTGCATTAAAAATTCGTGAAAGATTTTTTAAATGTTGTACAAATTTCGAATAAACTTTATTGGAAAGAGGGAAAAGAGATTATTACATTAGGCTAAAAAATAAAAATCTTATAAAAAAATGTATTAAAAAAAATCCAAAAACTAATTTAGACAAACAGGTACCTTCCTGCCAAATCTTGTAGCTCTACGTGCAACAATCTCTTTAGCATATAGACAAACTTTCACCTTTATTCTTACAGATATAGTTTTGCTTTCAATTTTGATGGAGAAGTATCCAATTTATTAAAGGAACTCTTAATTACAATGTATTCTTGCTCTTTTTTTTATACTCTCTTCAGTATATATTTCTATGTTCTAAAAAAAAAAAAGTAACTGTCACCGCCACTGCAGTTAATGAAATTTTTTCTGACCAGAGTTTTTTTCTTCGCTGATATTAAGAAAAATTTGCATAAAAAATATGAACATTGGTAGTACTCATATTCTACAGAAATGGTTGATAAACTTGCTGATGCAGACAGTGAAAGACAATCAAAGAATTATTTTAAGAGATATTCAATGTTAAAGTTGGTTTCCGTGTTAAAGTTGGTCAAAATCATTCAGTTTAAAAAGTTTTATATCTGAACAAAAACTATACATAGGAATTTAACCCTTTTTTCTAAGGATATACATTACAAGCTTGGGGTGTGCAGACTGCATTTATTTTATTTTGGCTGATTTATTTTTTCAATTTTTTATTTAAATTTTCATCATTTCAATAGATATTTTTATTCACATTTAGAAAAGGTCATTATTTTAAATTGTTGCCAATTGTAAAAACAGCACAAAAAATACTATTTCCTTTTAACTAAAAATGTATTTGCATGTGACTGTTAAAAAGAGAAATAAAACTTTAAAATAAGAACTCAATAATCACGTTTAAAAAGCAGGAAAATATTTAAAATTTCGTCACAAAAATTGTATTTACATGTGAATATTAAAAAAGAAGGAAATTTTTTTAAATTAACATTAATATGTGTTAATTAAAAGCAATAAATAGGAGAAATTACATCACATTTTAAATGCTCAAATAATATTGCCAAGCAGTTAAAATTTAAAAATATATTTACACGAGAGATTTATTTTGTATTTTGTGGTAATCTTTTTAACTATTGTAGTCAATTCTAAGACAGCGCAAATAATAATACTTCCTTTCTAACAACAAAAGTATGTTCATTGTGAACATAAAAAAATGGTCCTCCGAAGTCCCCTTTTAAAATAAAAATGGTCCCCCGAAGTCCCCTTTATAAATAAAAATGGTCCCCTTTCCCCCTTTTTGAGGACTAAAATTTGTTGGGAGCCCTGAACTTTTTATCTCTCTCGTACCCAGGGCCGGCCCTGGCAAATCACTTAGCGGGACCAACGTCTCTGACTCCAATATTCTACTAATAAAAATCCTTTTTAAAAATTGTATATATCATAGAATTATTTATAAATATAGAGTATAAAATGTATGAAAACTAACATGCAAATTCTTTCACATGTACTGTGTAAGATTATCTTAATTTCTAAAAACCTTCTATTCTTTAGAATATTTTAAATATTTATTTTTGCTCTTACAGTTACTTTCAGGATCCTCACACACTGTAAAAAATTCACGTAACGTTACCCCATAGGCCCCACCAGTGGCCGAAAGATTCTGCGTTCGAAGCTGGCAGACGGGAGGTGCTGGGTTCGAACCCAATTACACTCGTCGGCTTAATCATTCGATGTTTCGTGTTTTCTTCGAACTTTGGATTTCCATGCGTAAATACGGGATAAGTTACCTTAGAAAGTCCCCCACGCAGGGCACTCCCCCCCTCGGGCCTATATCCTTCGAGTAAATAATCGTCCGTCAAAAATCAACCAGCCAACCGTTACTCCATAAAACTGTTGGCAGCCTTGCCGTCTCCATTTTATTGACTAATTTAACCAATATAAATGTGTGTAATGTTACACTAATGTGTAATATTACATCAGTTTAAATTACACCATCATATAAATTAAATTACTCCATAAAATTGGAGACAGAATGGTGCCACCAATTTTATAGAGTAACGTTATATAATTTTTTTACAGCGCTCCTATGCATTCCCCGACAATTATATCAACTTTGGCTTTAAGAAATTAAGTTGATACTCACTTTTTTTTTTTTTTTTGCAAAAGAAATTAAAGGCGAATTTAGAGCAACAGTATCATTATTTTACAGAGAGTAACGTTATTTCGAACTGTACGGTGACGCTCGGGGCGTCTAACAAGACTCCAACTGGCCAGAGGCCCTAAGCAGCCATCCAGTTTGTCCGATGGTTGCACCAGCCCTACTCGTACCTCTACTTATATCTTTTATTTTTGAGTACCCCTGCTCTCATAAACCTTACCCATCCATACCTCCATTTTTTTTCTGTACTATTATTCGCTAATAATGCTATAACATTAATTAAATAATCAAATAACTCAAATTAGCCTAATGGCATTTATAGTCTTTTATTTTTTATTTTACCTTTTATTTTGATTTTTTATAATGGCAGCCTAAAATAAAACAAATAAATATAGTGTAACTTATGATGAAAATTCATAAAGATTCTCATTTTGATATGCAGACGTTTAAAGTTGGTTCTTGATAATTCCATTGTCATCTTGGAGTTTATATTATCAGCTGCGATTTTAAAAATCCAGTTGAAATGAAGATAGATATTGTAATCAGGAGTTACGTCAAACTTACTGCAATATTCAATCTTAATATATGCATAAGACAAGAAGAACGCTGTTTGTATATCAAAGACAATGGATATTTTATTGATTTCTCACTAAATTTATGTGATATTTTTATTTCTCTGCTACGCATAAGTGAATGTAATTTAACTTTTTTTAAATAAATTTTTAAGGGTGAATATCACAAAATGTGATATTTTGAAAACAAAAATTTTGAAAATTTAAATAGTTTGAAAGCTTCTGATATTTTTTAAAATGTTGGTTGAACAGCTGAATAAAGAAATTTATATGTAAAATTGTTAAATTTTGAAGATCTTAAGTTCATTTTTATGTCATTATAATTATGTATCATTTTCTTGGCATATGTATGCCATGATAATGACAATTTCATTCTAAAACATTTTTCACATTCTTGTTTTTTTTTTTTTTTTTTTTTTTTTTTTTTAGATCTAACATTTTAATTTTGTTTAAAGGAATATGCAAATTCTCTATAGTACCTCAAATTCAGTGTAATGCTCAGCTTTATTTGTAATTTATAGAAGCCAGGAAAATGACATAATGACAGTCTACTCAATTTTTACAAAGCCTTTAAACACATTATTTTCAAACGAATATCAAAAAGATCTTGCTGGTAGCAACGATTTTACTACTTCTGACTTGAACTATGTCAAGATCAAGAGGAATTACTCTGAAGCGCCATCTTTATACCTCATAAAGAACTAAAATGAGCAGGCCAGGACAACGACATTCATTTTCAGTGACTATCATATTTTAATTATGGAAAATTATTTGTAAAATACAGAACTTGTTACCTTCCACATATATGTGTTATATAAGGTATAATTATTAATTAGAAATTTAAAAAACTAGAAAAAGATATTTGTGCATGATAGCAGAAAGCATTTTACTTTGCACACATCACAGTGTGGCATGCCAGGAAAATACCAATCTGAAATTTTAAATCTTTTAATTGCTTTATTTTTGTGTTATTATGAATATAATATCTCTTGAAAATACTTTTAAGAATATTTTTTATTAGAATGTAAAAAAGAAAATTGCATTATGTACTATTAAATAGAAATTTTATTGTGCGGACAGCAATTTTCGTAATTTTTTACATTAACCCTTAACCTTTTGATTACGGGCTAGGCCTAGCGACTATTTTTATAGTTACTCGAACCATAATTTATATTAAAAAAATATTTGTGATAGATTTCTTTTGAAAGTAGCCTATAGATCGGGAGGAAGCTGTACAAACCATCACCCAGGGCTTGCAGCGTTCCTAAAATTTTCACACTTTGCTACCAATATCTTAAATCAAAAATCTTCATGGCAGATTCCTTTAACATCGACATTAGAATTCTACAATAAATATTATCGTTTTATAATTGTGGTAGGAAAGTGGGAAAATTTTACGAACGCTGTGAGCCCTGCATCTCCTCATCCAGTTGACGCGGCTGAAATTCCAGGCTTAGTTAAAACTCGATTCGCATATTAAAATGCAACTTGTCTGCCAAGTCACATCTTGGTGGAAAACACCTGCAAACTCGATTTCAGTTGTTGACTGGTGGGTTTACTATTGTGTTTTTCTGCGCCCAGACCTCCATGTTTTTATACTTTTGGGTACAGTAAAACACGGTGATAAAGTTATCAATGAACCACAAAAATCGGTTTTGCAGCTGTTTTCCACCAAGATATGATTTGGTAGACCAGCTGCATTTTAATATGCTAATCGAGTTCTGTCTAATCCTGGAATTTCAGCCATCAACTCGATGAGCTGAGGATCTGTGCAGCAGTGGCGCAGCCAGAATTCCGCTCTAGGGGGGGTTTTGAGTTTCAGATAAAGGTGTTCGCCGGTTATATGAATTACCGTTTAATGTAATCTATCTTTTTAATTGATCAAATCATAACGCTTTTTTCCGCAGTTACGTTGGCTATATTTCCTTTAAACAGCGTTGCGTTTATAATATTAGAGTTAGAAAACATAAAATGCACTAATGGATTAACACAAAACTAAGTTAGGTTTATAAAAAGTGTTTAAAAATGATGAGGCAAACTTTAAGAGATGGAAGAGCACAATCCAGCAAATAATTTTTGCATAGAAAATAATAGAGTTCCAATCTACTTGTCCAATCAAAAGTACACAGGGTTTCATTCCAAGACAATCCCGAATTCTTGTTCTTAACTTTAACCCTTTGCACTCCGTTGTCGCCGTTGCGGCGACATCATCTTTCTTTGGTACATCGAGCGCCCTTAACTTCAACGCTGAGCGCCAGCAAAATAACACACACGAATGATCTCATAATAGTTCCGTTTTACTTTTTAAGTGTGGAGTGCAACCGTAATAATGTTGGCAAAATGCTGGTGACCATCTCCGCTCCAAGATAGGCTATATTTTACATCGGTACAACAACTTCCAAAGCGGTGTAGGAACAAAAAACGTTCTAAAATTGCTTTCTGGGAAATTGTTGGTTCTAGAAATTTGAAATTTTGTCTAGTGGTTTCTTTTAAGATATAAATGCTCACTAAGAATGGTTTCTAAAAAATTACAAATTTAGAAGAGGAAAAGGAACAGGAAACGTTCTAAATTACGATCTATTTGTTACAGTTAGGGCTAGAAACATGAAATTTGGCATGGTTGTTAATTTAGAGACTTAAATGCTTGCCCAGAACAGTTTTTTAAAATTCGAAATTTAAAAGGGTGCAAGAGCAAAAAAACGTTCTAAAATTGCAATTTGTATGATACAGTTGGTATAGAAGGTTAGAATCTGGCATGGTGGTAACTTTTGGGATGTATAAGTGCTCAAGAACGGTTTCTAAAAAAATTCAATTTAAAAGAATGAAATGATCAGAAAACGATCTAAATTATGATTTATTGGGAATTTTTAGGGCTAGATACCTGAAATTTGGCGCGGCTGTTACTCTAGAAACGTAAATGATCACCAAGAACAGTTTTCCAAAAATTCGAAATTTAAAAGGATGCAAGAGCAAAAAACGTTCTAAAATCGCAATTTGTGCGATACAGTTGGTTATGAATGCTTGGTTTTCAACATTGTGGTTACTTTTATAGTATAAATACTCGCTCAAAACAGTTTTTAAAAAATTCGGAATTTAAAAGAGAGAAATGAGCGAAAAACGCTCTAAAAAATGTTCTAAATCATAATATACTTAGAACTGTTAGGGCTAGAAACTTGAAATTTTACATGAAACTTGAAATTTTACATTACTTAAGAGACGTAAATATTCGCCCAGAATTTTTTTTTATTCGAAATTTAAAAGAATGCAAGAGTAAGAAATATTCCAAAATTGCGATTTATGTGATAGTTGACATAGAAGCTTGGAATTTGGTACGGCGATTACTTTCATGTAGTAAATGCTCCCTTAGAACGATTTTTAAAAATTGCGAAATTTAAAAGGATGAAATGAGCGGAAAACGTCCTAAAAGCGTTTTAAATTATGATTTTGTTGAAGATCTTAGCGTTATAAACTAGAAATTTAGTATAGAGATTATTATTCTTAAGATGCAGATTCTGGGTATAAACAGTTTATTAAAAATTAGAGATTTAAAGATGTGAAATGCGCTGAAAGCATTCTAAATTACAATTTATTCAGAACCGCACGTCACTTTGCGCCTTTCGAAGACGATATTTTTTCTAAGCTAAAAGTAAGTACATGTCTGTATTTCGACACAATCTTTTAAGAGCATCTCGGACGACCAAATTTACAACGCCTACAAAAAAATTTCGAAACGCTCTGATGAATAAAAGTATTTTAAAAAATCTGAAAATTTTTCGATGAAAATGCTAAAAAGATACGTGTTTCGCCGTGGGTTTGCTCGGCTTTGGCTCATGTTTTCACTATTAAATATGCAAATTTTTTTTCACAAAATTTTAAAGAAGGATTGGATACAGTTAAACATTTACAATCAAATAAAATAGAGTAAGAGAATTCAGACAGTAAGATTTGTTTTTGTTGTTGTTATTTTTAGAATCCGACGCAAAACAGAAAAAAGAAACGAGAGGAGAACAAATTTTTTTTACAACTAGATATCAATGTTTTTCCACGGTCTGTAAACCGTTATATTTATAACGGAGGAAGATTTTATAGAATTCAGACAACAAGGACTATTTTTTGAAAACTATAAAACAACTCTACGGGGGAAAAAAAACCAAGAAAATGTCTTATTAAAAATGCTTTTACCTACAATAATCAAAATTTTTTAGCGGAAATTCCATTTAGAAATATAAAATAGGTTTAAAGTTATTAAATCATGCAAAATTGAGGTAATTATCGTGGGCCCGGGCAACGCCCGACAGTTCAGTTGGTATAATTTTGATGAAATTCAGGTAGCATTCTTTAAAATGAAATAAGTGTAAATCGATGTATAACTAATTTATTGCTTATTAATTAAAATTAATGCATGAGTCGCATAAAATTTTGTATAATTATAGATAGTATTTTTATAAATTCTAACAAAATCTCTTACATTTAACCCCTCTCCTTTCAAAATCCATACTTACCAGACATGTATCTATAAATCAATGAAATTACAATCAATGCTTCTTTCCTACGAGACACGGGTGGTAGTGCTTCCCCGACAGCAAGCACTATTACTCGTTGCTATATATTACCAACTAATGAAATTTATTCTTTAAATTTGATCACAGAGCCCCTGCGGAACAAATGGTTCGAAAGAAACACTTGATTGCGATAATTTGTTCAATCCTAATCAAAAAAAACTTTTTATAACTTAAAAGTACTATTTTTTTAATTCTTATTTTTACAAAGATTTTTACCTGGGTACGCAAATCTTGGTCTTAGATATAACTGAGAGCAAAAAGCGTAAAACAGGGCGTTTGAAACAGAGAGAGATCTACAAAGTGTGTGTTTTATGTTTTCTTTGGAATTCGATGGTCTATTATTGTTTCGAATATGGAACAAAGACAGAAGTGGAATTCAGAAACGGCCCACTATATAATACTTGAACTCAAAGGGTCTGTGTTGCAGGAAATCTGCTTCTTTTCCATTCTTTTAGCATAAGACGTCTCGGAAAAAGACTTAGTCCAAATAACCAATTTTTACTTAACCATTGCATGTAATGGCTGCATGCAATGCATGCGCTTTCACAATTTTAAGTAGAATTTTTGCCGTTTAAATGAATCACTTTGTTGAAGAGAATTTGATTTAACAAAGCGGCGGATTCATAAAAAAGCCAAAAAGTTTAAATATTAACTTTGGTTTTGATTCATATAAACGTCAATTATAGTAATTTTACTTAGCTCTGGGGGGGTGTTTTAACCCCCAAACCCCACCCTTGGCTGCGCCACAGCTGTGCAGTTGCCTCCCGTCTTACTAGTTTAAGCATGTAGCAGAGAATATTTTTGAAAAAGTGATGCGAATAAAATAAAAAATAGTTGCTGGGTCGACTTATGTCCCAAACCGTAATCAAGGGGTTAAAGAAGAGTACGCTTAGGGTCACGTACTCTTAGGGTACGTCCCAGGTTGGTAACAGCTGTTCAATACCATTATAATATATTAATTTATAACAGCATCAACGATTATCAATATAAAACAAAATGCATTTCTTTGAATTTAACACGAAATTCCAGTGATCAGTTAATTAAAGAAAGCACCGAACAACAGCGCTGCCTGTTGAGTATTAAAATTTTAAATTAGATCAAAATATAAATTTTTAATCATTAAACTCAAGTGTAAAATTTCGTACATTTCTACACAATAAAAAATAAAGATACAGCCATGATGTTCATTGTAAAAAGCATATAGTCAGAAAAACTCGTCTATATACACTAAATTATTCCTCCTTTTTAAGAAATAATTTTCGTACTCCCAGAAAAAATGTTTTATCCAAGAATTCTTCCAGAAAATCTGAAGCAGAGGGTGATATCAACGCCCTTGAAATTCCGTTCATTCTTACCACGCGTACGTATTGGCTCTATTAATACTAAAATCGGAACCCATTTTAAAAATGAAAACCAAAAATTCTAGAAATTAAGATTTCTTATTTAATTTTAAAAAAATAATTAAAAAAACTAAACCAACAATAAAGAAAAGAATCGTTTACGAATTTAAAGATAAATAACAATTAATTTTCTCCTTCATTTAAAAGTATTCATAATTTATTTTTTTAAATTATAAAAAATATTTGTATTTAAAATATGTTTTAAATTAACACATTTAAAATAGATATTTTAATTAAAATGTTAAATGGAAAAAAATCTATTTTACTCAAAAAAAAAAAAATCTTATCTAATAAAAAATATAATATTCATATTTTACATCTAGCAATCTACATAAAAAATATTTTTAATTCATATTTTCATCCTATTTTAATACTAAAATATTAAAACCCCATCCACAATTTCATTAAAGACGAAATTTCTTGAAATTAATTTCAAAACTCAATTTTTTTAAAGAAATTAACCAAGCCATACCCATCTGAGGCAAACATATTTACTTCAAGCTGTTTCACTACTGTACAACTGTAAAACTGTAATCAAGGCAAGCATATTTACTTCAAGCTGTTTCACTACTGTACAACTGTAAAACTGTAATCAAAGCAAACATATTTACTTCAAGCTGTTTCACTACTGTACAACTGTAAAACTGTAATCAAGGCAAACATATTTACTTCAAGCTGTTTCACTACTGTACAACTGTAAAACTGTAATCAAAGCAAACATATTTACTTCAAGCTGTTTCACTACTGTACAACTGTAAAACTGTAATCAAGGCAAACATATTTACTTCAAACTGTTTCACTACTGTACAACTGTAAAACTGTAATCAAGGCAAGCATATTTACTTCAAGCTGTTTCACTACTGTACAACTGTAAAACTGTAATCAAAGCAAACATATTTACTTCAAGCTGTTTCACTACTGTACAACTGTAAAACTGTAATCAAGGCAAACATATTTACTTCAAGCTGTTTCACTACTGTACAACTGTAAAACTGTAATCAAAGCAAACATATTTACTTCAAGCTGTTTCACTACTGTACAACTGTAAAACTGTAATCAAAGAAAGCATATTTACTTCAAGCTGTTTCACTACTGTACAACTGTAAAACTGTAATCAAGGCAAACATATTTACTTCAAGCTGTTTCACTACTGTACAACTGATCAATTGATTGTGGAACGGAATAGGAATCTTTCCGAAGCATACGATAGCACGTCGTCTTTTAACCCCTTAACGGTCGCATTAAATTACGGTTTAAAAATTCATATTGCTTATTGGTACCACTTTTTTTGAAAAAGAAATATTCACCTTATTTAATGACAGTTAAAATGATACCATAATAAAGACAATTACACTATTTTATAAAACTGGTGGGAATCAAACAATCTGAATAAAAGACACAGCCCGTGAATACAGAGGCGTCGCGATGGGAGGTTATGGGGGCGAGCCTCCCCCCTCCCAATATATGTGAACTTGGGAAATTTGAGCTTAGAGTTGGGAAATTATAGATTTTTGTAACACTTTTTCTTTTTTTTTTAAATAAAAAGTAAAAAAAAGAAAAAGAATTTTTTATTGTTTAGCTGACTACCTTGCTGAGTTCTGTAATAGTAAAATAGTTAAACTTTCAAAAGAAATACAAAAAGCAGCCGGACTCGATAACTTATTATGTTTCTCAGTGCTACGAAAATATCATACATCTACCAGACCTAAATTTCTCTACTGTTGTCCATCAACAGCGTCTCTAATACATTTCCTCCAAAACTTTGTTGCTTTCTCAAAAATCTAAAAATATGACGCTATTTTCATATGAAGTACGATTATGGCTCGTACACCATTGAAGACAAGAATTTTCATTAAATGAATCAATAATTATAATTTTTACGTTTTTATTTCATCATTCTTCTTTGGAAAGAATTTTTTTTTTTTTTCCGTATAAGTATCATTATTATTAACACACATTGAACATATCATTTTAGTTGGAAAATAGAGCAAATTGTTTCACGTTGGGAAATTTTTGAATTATAAGTTGGGAAAATTTTCAACCCCCCCCCCCCCCCCCCCCCGAAAATTTGTTTGTAGCTACGCCCCTGCGGGAGCGAGAATTAAGGGGTTAATGATCAAATTCAAAATTGAATCAACGTTTTATTATGTCAAGGTTTAACAGAATATGCAGTTGGATGAAATTCAGTCCATTAATTCTTGTGATATCGCACAATACCGGAAGTTATGAAAAACACAGCATAATAGCGTTATCTGTTCGGTGGCATACGCCCAAAACTAATCAGGATCTCTTTATGTCAAGGTCTAACAAAATAGGATACTTGATGAAATTCCGTGCATCAGTTCTTGAGATTTAGTTATCACAGTAATTAAGGAAAATGTAGCATAGAAGTTCCACCTATTAGGAAATTTACCCCGAATCTAATCACCATGCACCAATTTATGTCAAGGTATAACTGAATGTGAAGTTTAAATAAATTCCGTGCTTCAGTTCTTGAGATAGAGTGGCCACAAAATTTGTGTCAAAGACAGATTAACAGACAGACATTTTCCAAAACTAGCACAATCTTTTTACACGTTCGTTGTACACTCAATTTACATCACATATAAAAATCTCGAACCATTCGGGCGATTAGAAGCATTTAAAAAAAATTAAATCTGCAAAATTTTCGCTCAGCACATGAATATGCATGTGGCTTTTGCTCCTGTTCTTACAACTAAATATCCATATTTTTGCACGAAAATTATACACAGGCTTTCGAAACATCATGTTTATAACTCATATAAATTTCAAACAGTTCCTGCGATATGAACTATTTTGATTTTAACATTATACGACTTGACGGGGAAAAAAGAGAAACGAAAACACAGCCACTTTATAATTACATATCAATATTTTTTCGCGACTATTCTACATAGGCTTCAAAGCCTTTATATTTGTAACTAATAACAATTTCAAAGAGTTTGAACAACTTGAAAATTATTAAATGACCCGATGTAAAAAAATCTCTTCTTACAAGAGCCTATACTACTAAATGTCATCAATATGTTTTCACGATTTTTTTATACAGGCTTTGAAACCATTATATTTATGACTCAAAAAAATTTCAAAGACTTTGGACGATAAGAACTTTTTTTTATATATATTTAATAAATCAAAGCGAAAAAAAAAATTAATTTAGAACATTTTATGTTTTGAATCCGATATATACGAGGGTTGTAAATTAAATAGTGACAACTTAATCTTGAAACTCGCAGAAGGGCGGGCATGCGCAAATAGGATATGGGAGCGGTGAGGTGGCGCTTTTGTCGATGTGTAGAGTGCAAAAACAGTCGGTCTGCTTAGAAGGGTAGTTGTGGTGTGGCGTTAAAGGGAGGAGTTTCGTTTCCATCGCTCTAAAGCATGTTTTCAAAAGGTGATCAGCGGTCGTGGCTTAAAATCAAGGTTGCCCGTGGCAAAAATGCAACAGAATTCTATCGAGGATTAGTGAAAGCCTGTGGCACAAATGCTTTACCGTATAGGACAGTAGCACGATGAGTTCAAGCATTTCGTTCGGGTCGGAATGAGATTGCGGATTTGCAATGCACAGGTCGGCCCTCCATTCCTCAAAAACAGATTGACATCCTGAGCGGTCTCCTTACCATAGACCGCCGATGGACTGTCCGAGAATTATCCTTAGAGGTTGGTCTGAGTCATCAAACGGTGTGGCGCATAATGAAGAAATCTCTCAACATGAGGAAAATTGCTTCCCGCTGGGTTCCACATCGACTAACCGAAGTACAGAAATGGCACCGGTATCCACTGGCTGGCACCCACTTGGAGATATCTGTAGCGTATTGTCGCCATTGATGAGACATGGGCACGAGCCTATGAGCCTGAATTAAAGCATCAATCAAATGAATGGCGTCACCAAGGTTCGCCACGTCCACAGAAATTTCGACAGGAACCCAGTCGGGTGAAGGTTATGCTAGTTGTGGCATACGACTGGGACGGTGTGATTCTTACACATGCTGTACCTGAAGGACAAACTGTCAACGCAGATTACTATTGCCAATTTCTACAGCATCATCTGCGTCCGGTTATGCGACGCAAACGTCCACGTTTATTGCACAACAATCTCCCTATCGTACTGCATGACAACGCTCGTTGCCATGTCGCAAACAATGTCACTCTCCTATTGCGACGGTGGCAGTGGGAAATCGTGGAACACCGTCCCTACTCACCCGACATGAGTCCTTGTGACTTCGATCTGTTTGCAAAGTTGAAGACCCCCCCCCCCCCCCGAGGTCACCAATTTCATGACGTTACATTTGTACTCCACGCAGTAGGGCGCTTGGTCGCTCACATCATCAACAACAATCAACACCTTGCCACTGGTCTACAACGGCTTCCCGACATTTCGCAAAAGGTTATAAGCTTCGCTGGTGATTACATAGAAGGAATGTAATGCAAATGGACTTGTAAGTTCATTAAAAATTGATTTATACCTATGTTGCCATTACTTAATTTACAGCCCCCGTATATACATATACATGTATATATATATATATATATATATATATATAGGTCGAAATACGGATTTAGAACGCATACACTTTTAAATAGTATAAATATTTCAGGGCCAAATATATGAGGTTCGTTTAAAAAGATTTTGTTAAAGATATAAGGTCACACAAATTTGAGGTTTATTTAAGGTTATTATCGTGGGGCCGAGTACCGCCAACGCCTCCTGGATAAGGGAGAAAGCCTTGGCACGCGTCACGAAAACGTCACACAAAGCAGGCAAAACAAAGGGAAAAAAATCGAACAACTTGAATATTTCGGTTTCGTTGACTCGTGGAATTATTAATTCTTATTTTCTACTAATACAGTGGGTGATCGGTTAACGAACTTAATCCATTCCAAAACAGTGTTCGCTAACCGAATTGTTCATTAACTGATCATAGATTTTGTATTGGTTTGTATAAAAATTCAATTAATTCGTTCTTAAAAGTTAAATAATGTATAAAAAATAATATAAATCTCCCCTTTATAATAGAGTTAATATCCCTACTTATTTAATACGGACAGATCGTATTTTGATAGCTTTGTCCATGTCATGGCGTATTTAAAAAAAATAAATGACATGCCCTTTGTAAAAACTTTTAGGATTACATTCATTGACTACGGCTTTAAATAATATCAGTTTGCCACTTAATCTTTCAAAAACTCCTTAGTTCTCAAAAAGATTATGTACAGTAAATAGAGGACCCGATGGAGATCAAGTGGAGCTTAGTGCCTGTTAATAATTTGTGAACAAAATTTCAATTATTTGTAATTAAAAATGTTTCTTTAAAAAGGGACGCAAAATATAAAAATTAACGTTTCAAATCTGTTCTTTCTAATTTGGGGTCAAATAATGTAATCACCGAACCCCGATAGCCCATGAATTATTTAAGCCATGCGTATACAAGTGTTAAAATGTTCTCTAAGTCGACAATAGATGCCATTAAATACAGCTCGACAAACATATAGCACAGATTTGCTTCTTCGTGGCTTTCTTTTGCGAGGTGTTCGTTATCCGAACATAAAAATCTCTCGCGAAAGTGTTTGTTAACCGATCTGTTCGTAAACCGAATAGTTCGTTAACCGATCACCCATTATAATTAATAATTCCATGAGCAATGAAAACGAAACATGCAAATTGTTCGAATTTTTTTCTTTGTCTTCCCTGCTTTGTGTGACGTTTTCGTAACGCGTGTCAAGGCTTTCTTCCTTATCTAGAAGGCGTTGGAGTCACCGGCTGGTCAGATAGTTCATAAATAAAAAAAAATATCATTCTATGTCTCAGATTACACCAGAGTGCTAACTTAAAAATGTAAATGTAATTTTCTAGTACCTTTTTTCTGATAATAAACACATGTTGAGAAATAAAATAAAATAAAGAAGAACCCCGACTTCCGTCTCCTCGACTTACGTCACCCCACATTTACGTCGTCTGGCTTGGAAAACAAATTGCCCCTTTTTCTTCGCAGAGACTAAGAGAATGTCTGAAATTTGTGATTTTGTATCGCTCCTAACTGATGAAATTGTCGGAAATGAAAGATAACTCAACTTAGAGATGGATGCTGAAGATGTTGTTGAACTCATAAATTCCTCTGATCCGGAATTAACCACCGACGAATTTATTGAATTAAAGAAACAAAATACTGTCGAAGAAATAGATGAAGATTTTGAACCGACCGTAAAGATTATGACGGTTGCAAAATTAATTGATGGACTAAGCTTTACTGAAGCTGGAATGATGGTTCTTGAAGATATTGATTCGGATGAGCAGGGAGTAGCAACAATTAGACAAAGTTTAGAAAACTCATTCTGCTGTTACAAAGAGCTTCTAAGCTTAAAAAAAAAAAAAAAAAAAAAAAAAAAAAAAATGTCTGTTCAAACTTCATCGCAAGATTTTTTTTCACCTTCTCAAAGACTCGAACATGTCAGCTAGAAAAATAATAAATTGTAAATTAGCAACATTGGGTTATTACAAATTCTTGTATTTCAAACGCATTTTTTAAATTTTTTTTTTATTTTTTTTTTTGCTACTGTTAAATGTATGTAATATAATCCCTATATGGGTCATTCCATGGTAACTTACGTTACATTTAGAACAATTGACGTCAGTGATTTTAGTAATATAACAACAAAAATATTAAAAATGTAAAGTTAACATCATTTGTTAATTAAACCTATTCAAAGTTCAATTTGGATGTAAATTACCTAATTTTAGTGTAATTTCTTGAAATCTATCAGTTATATTGATTGTGGTAACTGAAATTGCTGAAAAAGAAATGTAAGTTACCATAAAAAATGTAATTTTCATTCTAATATTTTAGGTAATTTTCATCCAAATTGACTTTTGGATAGGTTTAAATAGCAAATCATGCAACTCATGCAATGCATCATCAATAGCAACTTTACATTTGAATATTTTTTGGTGTTATATTACAAAAATTACTGCAGTAAATTGTCCTAAATGTAACGTAAATTACCATGGAATGACCCATGTACAACAGAATATGTTTATTAGATTTTGGCGAATTTTTATTACTTATCTAAATATACCTCGACTTGCGTCGTTTTCGACTTACGTCGCTAGTCTTGGAACGAATTGCTCACGTAAGTCGAGGTATTACTGTATACGGACATTTTCTTATTAGGAAAAAAAAAAGAAATTAAAACAAAACACCAGGTAAGCTGTTAATCAAGAAATATTGTGTTTAAATCAATTTTCATAGAATACATTAGTAAGCAAATTTATTTCTATTTTTTTCATGATACAATGAAAACTTCAACATATCAAGAGTATAAGTATTAAAGTGCAATGAAATATTGCTAATGTCAAACATAAATACATAACAAAGTTTAATACCTTTCTCTCAATGATTAACAGCGTACAATAATATTTTTGAAATATAAAAACAAATCAATTGCTTATTACAATAAATGATTTTGGTTTTAATTAATACGTATGCAAAACATCATATTTAGATTACAATCCAGTGTTTTAAAATTCCTTATTTTTAATTATGTAATTATTAATTTCTATTAATTGAAATTGAAATAAGTCGAGTCTCTATATAACGAAATATCCTCTCAAAAGAATCGTTATGTTGAAAAATCCGTTATATAGAGACTGCCCTAAAAATTCCTATTTAATGAGTAATTTTTTTTTAGGGGCAGGGATATTTGGGGGTGTTTAATAAAGATTTTGAAATGTTTTACTTTAAATATGGACTTGATGTTGTATTTTTGAATTATCTCAACAGTTTCAAATCGGTAGAGGAGTAAGGTAAAGAACTGGGCTGTGAAAGATCAAACAGAAATCAATGTAGGAAAATTGATTCCATGTGCTTTTGAAGTTTTTTCTGAACAAATGAAGAAAAATTTCTGAAAAAATCGTTATAAGGAGAACATATTTTACAATATGGAGATTATTTTTAATTTAATCATGGCAAAAGCGGCCGTTCTTACAAAACATTTTTGATATATAGAGAAATTCGTTATATGGAAATTCGTTATAGAGAGTCTCGACTGTATTTATTATGAAGCTGAAAAGTTGATTGAAAAAATGTAAATACTTTGAAATAAAAATTTAAATTTATGCTCATAGTGTAACTAATTGATTCGATGATCACAAAATTTTATTAATTTCAACATACATTAATTTTATTTAAAAAATTACAACGAATAATTATCCGCGTTGATTTTTTGTAAGCAACAATTCTGAAAATTTTTGTGATAATATTACATGGATTTTGAAACATTCAATTAGCCAAAATTATACATTCAAGTTTATGCAGAAACAAACTTACGCTAAGTAAAAGGAAAATAAGAGTTTATATCACAATTAATAGCCGATTTGTGAAATTTTATTGAATTGCAGCATAAATTTCTTTTACATGAATAAAATAATTGTGTCAAATTTTTATAACTATAATCATCAATTTTAATTACATTAAACCGATATGTAAGTACTCAATTAATTCAAACGATCCTTTTTTGTTTATATAGAAATAAATATTTACTTTTCTAAATTTCAAATTTTCTCCAAACCGTAAAATTTTTCAGCATACATTCATTTTATTTAAAAAATTTAAACGAATAATTATTCCCGTTGAATTTTTGTAAACAGCAATTCTGAAAGTTTTTGTGACAATATTACATGGATTTTGAAATATTCAATTAGCCAAAATTATACATTTAAGTTTATGCTGAAACAAACTTCTACTTTGTAAAACATAAATTAGTTCTAACTAATAGTTATGTCACGATTTGTGAAATTTTATTGAATTGCAGCAAAAATTTATTTTAGATAAAAAAATAACAGTGTCAAATTTTTATTTAAATTTTTATAACTGTAATCATCAATTTTAATTATATCAGTAAACTGATATGTAAGTGTTCCATTAACTTAAACGATCCTTTTTTGTATATGTAGAAATAAATGTTTACTTTTCTAAATTTCAGATTTTCTTCGAAGCTGTAAAATTGATTTAACATATGATGGAGTAACAGCATAACTTAGGTACTTGGAGATAAAATTGCTTTGTTCAATAATATGTCAGTGATGTTTATGTCAATGAAGAATCTGTAGAAAATACGTACGACAAACAATATCTACACAGTTCTAACAATCTATCCAGAAGAGAAAATATAAAATTTGAAACGGTAATAAAATTTGCCAATATATTTTAAAATCTTACTTTATGCGCAGGTTCGACTCCTAAAATAGGTTATGAAGCAATTTCAATGAATAAAATTAAAATAACATTTATTATTAAGGATAGGCCCAAACAGGTTTTTAAGACCGAAACCGAAACCGAATTTCGGTAATCTTCCTAGAAAACGAAAATGTCCAATTTTCTAAAGTAATCAATACATACGTAATTATTTATTAATTATACGTGTTTATTAAATATACATAATTATTAATTAATTATACGTGTGGCTTAAGTTACCTCTGACCAAAACTTTTTATTTCCATATAAAATAAAATGTAATTAAATCATCAACGTCACAGAAGGATTTTTTAATTATTCGAATTTTATCTAATTAAAAAAAGTTTTAGGTTTACATACCTCGATTTATCTTTTATAATATATATATATATTTTTAATTATCAATGAGTAATGTTGAAAATTTCCGAAAGATGAAACGAGATTTTTGGAATACAGGTAATTTCGGTCTGACCGAATTTTCGACAACATGTTTGCCTCTTGGCTAATCTCAGGTTTGGGGCCGAAACCAAAAGGAAACTGAATTTTCTGTCCATCTCTATTTATTATTATTAAAAATACTAGAATTTTTTAAACATATAAAAATCAAAGATGAATATAATGATTATTTTCATAATTTCAAGCATATATTTTTACTTAATCATAAATTTTAAAACTTTCCGCATTTTTAAAAATTTTATTCATTTAAATGATTTATTTTCGACTTATCTTACTGACATTTATTAAAATTTTATTATTTATTATATCTGCTAATTTTTCTGCGATATTTGAAACAATATAAAGTTTGAAAAACTTCGATAGCATTGCATTCACAGATATTGCTTTAGAATTCACACTCTCAGATTAATTATTACTTATTCAAAATGCCTATTTTATTCAAACCAACGCACAGTGGTCCGGATAGAGTTTGTCACAAAAGAAAACCCTCCTTTTTAAAAAAAATTTTTGGTTTGTAAAACATCCTTTTGATAATTTTGCAAAATAATTCAATTTGATGACTGTATGAGGTAACAGAAAAAAATCTCCGTTAATCGAAATAAGCAAAAAATATCTAGTTACCTGCTTTTAATTCAGTCATGTTTGAAAAAATTAGACAAAGTTTATTTTGTATATTCTTCAAATTAATTAAGTTATTTTTCATGTATCAATGTCACACACTTTAAAATTTGAAGCTTAATCTTTTATACTTTAAGGTATAACATATATAGACAGACACCAATGGGCGGCCATACATGCAATTTTTTGTACGTTAATATAAACATATAAATTTATAATTCCAAAAATAGTCAACCAATAGGCACTATAACAGTTACTTACTAATTTAATAACAATAATTTAAAAAAAGTCTCTTTTGAGCTTATTTTAATAGACAATTCAGAACAAAATATTTGTTTTATATTAATTTCAGAAAAAACAACACAGTGCACAACAGTAAATTGCTAAATGAAAGACATGTCTGATACTTTGGCAAAATTTGTTTACATACTCTTATGTTATCGTGGGGGGAGGGTGGGATGTATATATTATGATTTTTTGATGCTTCTTTAATAAAAAAAACCCAGATGCAGAAAAAAAGAAAAGAAAAGAAAAAGAAAGAAAGAAAGAAAGAAAATCAAATGATTTATCTTTTTCGAAATGTATTCACTCGATATTGAAATTGAATCACAGTATAACAGTTCTATTAGAGGTCTGCACTGGCCGAAATTTCGAGGCCCGGACTCCGCCCGAATGAAATCTACCTTGGCCCGGCCCTCTTTAAGAACTAAAAGTTCGGTCCTGGTGCCTGGGCCGGCTCATTCAAAAAGTAGTGAAAACAAGCCCGAACCGACTCAATTTCTAAAAAACAAACAAAAACAAAAAAAAAAAACCCATACATTTAAGATTTTTTGCATCCATATTTATGGGCATTTTAGATTAGTTACTATATGTTCGGTATATTTTAGATTACTCGCTTATTCTTTATTTAGATCCAGGCAGGCCTGTTTAATTTTTCTATCGACCCCACCCGGTTTTTTTATCGGCCCGGTCCGTTAAAATATTTGTCTTGTTTCGGGCCAGGTCCGGACGCGTGCAGACCTCTTAGATTTCCTTACAAATGATCAAAATTCTTTCATCACAAGATTAAAATTACACTTTTAATTTTTCAGACAGATTATAATATTGTTTTATTTTACTTGTTTCAAAAATAATGCTGAAAAGATATATTTTTAATTTATTATTATTTTTATCAATTAACTAAGTGCATTACTGGATGCATACAGTTTTTCTATAATTTTTAACCGAATTTTTCTCTCTGTTTAACCGATGAAAAATTTTACAAATTCTGTGGATAAATAAGGTGATTACGAATCCTTCAATTTAAATATTACATAGATAATTTCTTACCTTAGGCAGCTGTCGTTGTAAATTCCAAGTAGTGTGACATTATCAAGCATTAAATTGCTATGTGAAATAATTTAAATATAAAGTTTATTTAATTTTAACATAAAGAAAAATAAAAGACTTTTGATTAAACTGCTGCTTTTGATTGTTCTATTTTTGATTAAAAAATAGTTATTTTTAAGTACTGTTTGACAACCAACGAAATATTTTTAATTCTTTTACTTTATGCCTGCTAAAAGTATTTCATTTAACATTATCGACCTTCTTTATAAGAACTTTTTGAAAGCCACCGAAATACTTTTAATTATTTTACTTTTTGCCTGCTAACATTATTTCATTTAACATTATCGACCTTCTTTATAAGAACTGTTTGAAAACCACCGAAATATTTTTCGTTATTTTACTTTTTGCCTGCTAAAAGTATTCCATGTAACATTATCTACCTCCTTTTAAAAAACTTTTTCAAACCACCGAAATGTTTTTAATTATTTTACTTTATGCCTGCTAAAAGTATTTCTGTAATATTATCTACGTCCTTTTTAGAAACGGTTTGAAAACCACCGAAATATTTTTAATTATTTTGCTTTATGTCTGCTAAAAGTATTTCATGTAACATTATCTACCTCCTTTTTCACAACTCTTTGAAAACCACCGAGATATTTTTAATTATTTTGCTTTATGCCTGCTTAAAGTATTTCATGTAACATTATCTACCTTTTTTCAGTTATTTTACACCCACAGTTATTTCGATTACTATATAGTAACAAAGTTATTGTTGAATCTTGGCTTAGGTAGATCAATGTTATATATCAACATTTATTTACTTGACATTTTTCTTTACAAAACCCTTTGAATGATATGATATAAATTTTCCGTAACAGCTGGTACACAGCCATGTTTAAAATATTTGTATCTTCCATTCCCGTTCATATATGAGCAAATTGAAATAAACAATGAATATATATATATATATATATATATATATATATATATATTAATTTAAAAAACTCAAAGTGCAAGAACATTGAGGATTTTTAATTCAAATTTTAAATTTAAAAAAAAAAGTGGGGAAATTCAAAGTTTTTTCCTCGTTTAGTAATTGTATTTTAAACACGTTACAAACACCACTTGTTGATTTTAGTATTACTTTTATTTTTAGTATTGAATTTTTACTATATTCCAATCATTTTGATTATTCTTAGAAGTAAAATAATCATTTTGTCTTACACAACTATTCTAGATCTGGTTCATGACCTTTCACGTGGCTGGTGTTTTTTAAAGTGTTGCTTCTAATATTATTAATCAGCTTTTTATTTTTTGTCATTGCTAACACTTTCCCCTGTTATAATTGAATATATGAATGGAAGAATGTGTGTTCTTTAACGAAAATTAAATTTCGAGAATGTTGAAGAGAAAGCCTTCTGCTGTTGTTATTATTTTTTCTACTTATTTTTTTCTCGGTAATTCATGTTTAAAATTTTAACATGCTACACTAAACATCCTCGGAAATACTTATTATACCATTGAATTATTAAATATAAAAAATATTATTATTTAAATTATTAAGTATAAAAATGCTAAAATATTATGTCCCACATTTTCAAGAATAATTAAAATCTTAGTATTTTAGCTTCGCCATACGATAGATTACGTCAAAATACATTCACTCATGCAATTAAACAATTTTTGAAGAAACATGTGTTACTTAATATTTTCTTCCAGTGTTGTCTTCAGCTGCATTTTAACAACAAAGTGGATCCCAGCTTAATTTCTTCTGATAAATCAAAGTTATTAATAATTTTTATCTGTCTTGCACAGATAAGTATGTATTTTTTATGAAAGAAACCTTGGCCACTATTATACTAGTTTCCGGTAACTACTTGGATAAATTCATATTTATAGAATGTCCTTTATTTTTATGGTGAGAATGAATTATATATCAACACTTAAAAATTCTATGAGTATGATTTTTTTTTAAATATATTTTTTAGTTGGAAAATCCAGGAAATATGTACAACCTTTCTTTCTGTTTCAATTTAATCTGTGTTCTTCTTTTAAACCACATTTTGTTTGATGGTAAACATCGTCCTATCATGATATCACCTTTTGTACTTCTGCTCTGCTGCTAAAATTGACTTTAAGACTTGGAAAGTGTTTTTGCAATCATGTTAAGTTCAATTTCAATAATTTAAAAATTGTTTAGACTACTACAGTTAGGCAGATTTTGCTGTTTTATCTAACATCACTTTTTTTCTCTTAAAAATTTAAATAATTGTGTGGGAAAATATACCTCTTTTTTTATATTATCTAATATCACTTTTTCTCTTTTAAATTTTAAATAATTGTGTGGGAAAATATACCTATTTTTTTTCTATATTACCTAACATCACGTTTTTTCTTTTAAAATTTAAATAATTGTGTGTGAAAAGATGCCTAATATTTTGCTATTTTATTTAACATCACTTTTTCTCTTTGTAAAATTTAAATAATCGTGTGTGAAAAGATACCGAATTTCTTGCTATTTTACTTAACATCACTTTTTCTCTTTTTAAAATTTAAATAATTGTGTGGGAAAAGATGCCAAAATTCTCTTCAAATTTAATCATAACAAGTTTTATATAATATCGCTAAGTAAAACTGAAAAATGTTGAGTAATTGCAAAATATATCGCTCGTCCACAAGAAAAGTGACACAACTTCAAAAAATTCGTTTGGAGTATTATTATACCAATGGGTCTGACTTGGGTACCTCTTGCTACAGTGTCATAAGTGTAGTTATCCGTAAAACCAATATTTTACGCTATATATCCACGGGGTGTCCCCCCCAAAAAAATGTATTCACTGTTTAAAACCATCTGAGCGGTTTGGACGTATTTTTTTCATTTCCCAAAAACAACTTAAATCTGCTGTAGAAAAAAAATATTTTAAACAGAATTGCACTTTAAAATGTATGTCAAATAAAGGGACATGAAGTGTATTTTAGAAACAAACAGAGAAACAAAATTTAAATCAAGATTATTTTTATAAGCAATTTTAGTAAAATGCAGGAAAGTCCTCAAGACGCTCGGAGGGTTAACGGGTCATAACTTTCTGATTTTTCTTTCTTTTCTGGGTGTAATTAATTGGAAATAATGAGTGGATCAAGATTAACTTTTGAAAAAGGAAAATTTATTTTGAAATGTTATTGGAAATGTGAAAATGTAGCAGAAGTACAAAGATATTATCGCAGGTAGTTTCAGGAAGATCCACCTACGCTACTTACAATTAATCGGATAAACGGTAAGTTTGAAACCAATGGAACTGTTCAAGATGTTCATAGGCAACGTTTCGGAAGACCGAAAACACCAACGAGCTTCACCAGCCAAGAAAAAGTACTATAAAGTTATCTCGAAACACCCAAAACATCTGTAAGACAAACAAATCGTGAGACTGGCATCAGAAAATCCAGTGTCCATCGGATTTTAAGACATTGTGTATCGAAAAGTTACATTTCAACAACGGTACATGCTATCAATGAAGATGATCCAGACCGAAGAAAACAATTTTGTGAATGGTGTGTATATATATTTCTTGGTCACCGTGCATTTGCCAGAACAGAATGTGGTTAATTAACTGCAGGGGTGCAGTGGAGGGTATACGGAGGTGTACGCCGTATTTTAAGAAGCTCCATATACCCTCAGTTTCTCAAATAAAGCTATAGCGTACACCCTAAACCATGGACATGCATGACTCGACCGTATACGCTCTGCTTTTTTTTTTTTACGACTACACAACTGATTAACTGGGGGAGGGGGGGGGGGAGATAAAATTATTCAAACCTTCAAACCTCTTCTACGTCTTCATTCTTCAGGGTCTTACGCTTTTATGCACACTTTTGCAGCTACATGCAAAGCTAAGTGTCATATTTTTTTGTTACAGTAAAATACATGCTATGCTAATCTTCTATTTCTTCTTCAGCGAAATGTACTATTTTTTGAGTTATGTCACAATTCTTGCGAGTGATCGATATGTGCAAAATTTATAGTACTTTGTTGTACCATCGTCTATAAAAAGACATTATATAAAAAGGAAACCAATAAAGTTTTTGAATTTAATATTTCTATTTCTGGTCTCATCTGTCTACAAACAATTATTTACTCAAAAGAATTGGATATCAAAGCAATAGTAGAATGTTGAATAACTTAAGGAAATATGTGAAATGTGCAAGAATGTGCCATGAACCAGAGGATGTAGTCAAATAATAGTTACAGTCCAATGATCCCGCGTACTTAAAAATTAGACATTCTTCGTTCCGCCCTGGGTCCCGTTAACCCTTTCAAGGGTGGTGGCTAGACGGTCTAGCCACCTAATTTTAATTCCAAAACTGTCAAATGGCACCAAGAATATTTTAATAAAATTTTGCTTTTGTAATGAAAGTGCAAATTAGCGGGTTTTTATTTTCTTAGAAATTCATTTGAATATTCTGGTGTCAGTCAATTATTTCATCAGTTTACGAACAGAATTCTTCTGCCCCTGAAAGGGTTAAGGGGGCCGTGGACCTTTATCGACATTTCTTTTTGTGTGTATAATTATTCTCCAATTTGTACTACGTCATACGTTATAAACCGCATGCAGGTGCGATCATTTTATACAAAAATACAAGTGCTTTAATTTTGTTCACAATTTTTTGGCCTTTTGATATATTTTAAATCTGTTTTTCTTAATGCTGATGTTTCAGCTTTTTTTTTTTTTTTTAAATACTTCTTGCTACTTCATTTTTCATCAAAATTCACGAAACTGATAAGGAAGAATTCTGATATTGCTTAAAAAGAAACTGTGTAAGGATTTAAAAATTCGACTTCATTAAGATATTAAATTTAGACTTTTAACTTATTATAAGGCATAATTTTGAGGAAAATCGATATAGAAATAATCGATTAAAAAATCGATACAGAGATTTGCTTGTAATAGAGTTTTACGGGATTTAAATCCAAAATCGAGGAAATATCTAAAAAATTAAGACGCAAGCAGCATTTTAAAACTTTGTTTTAAATTTTTAAATGATCTTAAAATTATAATAAGGTTGGAAATTTCTTTTAAGGTGTTTCATATACTTATAGTGAAATGCATATTTGTACTAAATTTCAAATCTCTATTCTGAAAATTAAAAGAAATATTTTTAAACGTCCACCGTCCTCAAACATATTACAAATCCACCATTAAAAAAATAATAATACCTTCTGAATTTCTCAATGTATTAATAAACTACACAAACATTGCCATCGAATCTATGGACAAACATCACTCATTACCTTAAACTATAGAAATAGTTTTTCTTTTCCATATCTTTTCAAAAATAGCTTTTTATACACACCAATCTATTTTGAAAATAATGAGCAAAGCGTATTGGATTTTATGGTGAATTAAGTAAGCTTTTTACAGTTAGAAAATGCATTTAGGGCTTTACATATGCGAAAAATCACACATATACAATCTATATATTACATCAAATATACACATGTTAAAAAAAAAAAAAAAATGCACATGTTTCATGAGATGGCAAAAATATATATTCAAAGCCTATCTAATCTCATAGGGTGCTTCAAAGTTAAATCTATTTTAAAGTTAGTTTGAAATAGATAAGATGAAAATCTGCTTTTTTTTTTAATCGTTAAATTGCTTCTGTTATCCAAGAAGCATTTTGAATAAAGGGTGTTAAGCATCAAGAATTTTATCATCGATGTTGTTTTATTTAACAGGTATTTTCACTTTTGTGCGATGATAAACAATGATAAGATGGAAAGATGTCTGCTTCAGACCTTAATCTCCATAACAATAGCTCAAAAATGAAATCGTGATAACTTTAAACATTCTACCTTAAAAGTGAAAACAGAATGACAATTTTAATCGTTTGCTGTAATGAATAGAAATGGTCAATTGTCCATTATACTGACGAAAAAGTTGAAACTTAAGTATAATCGATCGTACTATTAGCGAAAGTATTTAAAAATATTTTATGTTCTGATTTTATTATTTTAAAGAAATCTATACAAGCGGTTGCCGAATAGCTTCGGTTCAATTTAATTTTTAAATGGGAAGGTCATAAGCAGTTTCAGCATCTTTTCTTTTTTATTTATAGGTTTTCTATTATTATTGCATAATAATGGGTGTTTTAGATTCATATAGCCAAAAGCAATTAAATTCATAATAAATCAATAGAAAAGTTATAAACAGCTGCATAAAAAGGCTACAAAAGCAGCTTCTTAAAAGCCAAAATAAACAGTTGTATAAGTAATTGGCGTTATCATAAAGCTAAATAATTATAATTTACTTATAATGAAAGACACAAGTGGAAAGTGACTCCAAAATATTCTGGCAGAAATACTGATATTATTTATTTATTGTTGATACTTAAGGGATCTCAGGACTCTTATAGCTTCAAAAATTTAGAAATTTTATTTTTTTTAGATGTTAAACCTCTAACTTTTCTGAATATTTTGATATGATTGTTTCCTCGAAATTCCCATTAGAACAGCAGTTATAGGGGTTAGAATTATATTCGCTCAACAGCTGAAGCGGAGGCGTTTCCGAAACTTTGAAGTCAATTTTCTCCAAATAACGTTTTTGGACAAAACATGCAGGATATCTCAAAAACTTCTGAATATTTTTCCATGAAATTTTCAGATCATATGTTTCATGTTAGTGTGTATAAACTGTACCTAAAATGTCATTTTTATTGTTAAAAAAAAAAAAAAAAAAGTTTTTTTAGGTGATTACACTGTTGAAATATTCAAAATTTGTATTAGCTAAATACAGCTTTGTATTAAAAATATAAAAATGCTTTAAATAACAATTTATTTAGGTTCAAGGTAATTATTACAAACTGAAGTATAATTAGGCGCGAAAATTTTCATTCTAGTTTCAAAATTTATTTTGTAATCCTGCGCGTAAGCTGTTATACCAATTTTCTGCTCGACAAGTGTCTGCCAATTTAGAGCTCCCTATAAATACTAATTTTGCATCTTGCAATTTTTAAAGTACATGAAATAAAAGAACATACTTATATCTTTTAATCCCCCCCAAAAATGTGTTTTTAAATCGTATGCATTTTAAGATACTAAATGTTGAAAATTGTCTTCTTATTATTTTTTTCCAGTTTTAAGAGTCCTGAGATCCTTTAAACATTTTCTAAAAACTAAATTTTTGGTTAGAAATTTGACAGCTGCAATTTAGAGTAAAACTAAATTGAAACTTCTATGAAGTGGACAGTCTATGGATACCGTGGATTATTCAAAGCTAATAAGATCAGAACAATGGATTTGAGATACCATTGGACAATCGACCACTAAAAGCTTTTTTTAGGATAAATTATGATACATCACATCTTTTTGCACAATCTTCAAAATTAATTAACAATAAATGCGTCAATAATTAACCCTTAGCACAGTAAAAACCTTAAAAGAAAAGAAATAATTAATATATTTTTAATATTTTATCTTTGATTATTTACAGGTACAGGTTAAATCAATAAATAAAATTATCTGCATAATCTTATAATCAATAGAAAACATTATGTTTAATTGATAAATTTTAACTAATTCAAAAATTTCGTAATTAAAATTACAGAGTGTAAGTGTATTACAAAAAACATGATTACATTAAACCTACAAAGTTTTAATGAGTTACAAAGGAGTTACTTTCACAATATCTACTAGAAATAGTTTTTCATAAATGAAATTTTATATTTCAAAGTACATGTTAAATTATTTTTCAAAAGAGAAAAAAAAAAAATTCGTAATACATTCAAATACATAGATAACATTCATTGTGTATATTTTTACATATATTTTTCATTGAAAATTCATGAAAGGCAAAAATATCCAAAGAATTATTGACCTTCAAAACACTTTTAATGTATCAATATTTTGAGAAATATTTTCGGGGCAGTTAGAATAATTTTATTTCTGAAAATTGTAATGATTTTTATTTATATTATTAATGTTTGTCAAACAGATAGCATATAAATCCTTTTTATTCTTCTTTTATTTTATTTCTTCATTTTTAAATATATTTATGAAACTAAAATAATACAATGCGTATTTAAATATCCTTAGTCAGCGCTGTAACAATGTTATATATCCATGCAAATAGCCAACACAAAAGATGAAGATTAAGGTCCTAGAGTGACAAACGCACATAGAATGTTTATTTACATTCTGTTATGAACAGATTTTAGTGAGTGGTTTCGTAAGACCCTTGATCTTTGTATCCTTGGACATATCCTTCAGTATTCGGTTTGTCCACTCTACCCTCTTTACCTCTTCCTTTTCCGGACTCATCGAAACGTAATTTGTGAGTGCCAGTGTATTTAGTATGATCGGTTAGTCTGCTGACGGCGCCACCTGCCGTTGTTGGCTGAAAAGAAAATATCATTTTAATTTCTACAACGAATTAAATTGTTGGGTTGCATGAAATATTTAAACAAAATACGTATTTATGTTTACAATATAAAATAATTAGTTAGAAGCATTATAATTTATAAAAACTAGTGTAATATGGATAATAATTCAAAGTAATATAAGCGGAAATTTCTATTGAACTTAATTGTATTAATTTTATATTTAGAATAATAATAATGATAATAATTAAATAAAATTTCTTATAAATAATCTGATAAAAAATGAGATACAGTTATGGTTGTCTCTCTACGTTAAAAAGTGCTCTTAACATAAAAATCTTGATTTCTTATTAATATTTTTTTTAAACCTTTCCCATATTGTTATAAATATGTTTTTATATATAAAAACAGGGGTCGAATTATTAACCTGGGGTCCCTTAGTACACACTCTTTTGAAGGAGCCTTGAAACACATTAACGCATAATTTAGTCTTCCTAATACGTTTATTAAATATTTATTAAAGTGAAAAAAATTGGGATCCCCTTTTGAGATGTTAAAGGGAGCACGTGCTCGAATGCCCTGGTTCTGTATATGAATTATATAGGTTCTCTTAGAAAAGGGATGGTTTGATTTTATTCCTAAAACGTTTATTTTGAATAATTAAATCAAATGAACCTATCAAGAAAAAATTCCCCAATCCCGGGATTTCCCTCAAAGAAGTACATAGTATGACAGTCGAGAGAAAAATTAATTCGACACTGAATAGAAAAGGTGTGACTAAGATCAGCGAATACAATCCAAACAATATAATTTAGAAATAATAATTAATAGATTATATAAACGTTGTTTAGAATTAGAATAAATACAATGCCAGTGCATTTAAAAATAGTTTTTAGTTTTAAAGCCGGAACAAAAGGATCCAACCTGAATGAAGCATTTCATCGGTGCCGTTTATCGTTGCCGAAGCAGTAATCTATAGAAAAAAGTAGAAGAAAAATGTGCACTAGGCTCAAAAGGGTGAAAGTTCGACATTATCGTTTTATCTTATGTAATGAATCATATGTTCAAAGTTCTAAAACAAGATAGAAATAATAATAATAATAATTAAAAACAATAATTTGACAAAGTATTTTTTTACTTGTTTGTTCATGCTCAAATAAGTTATAAGAATAGAAAATGCAAGGCGATATAATATATATATAAATAATAAATATGCTGAATATCATAATCGAATAATCAATGTTAAACCTTGAAGTAATATATTCACATAAATACCATTCTTAAAAAATGGGGGTTTTTTAGTGTCGCCATCTATAGAGTAAAAGTAAAATCATTTCTTAAATCTGTTTTAGGGCGATTCCGTGCAGAGTGTCACACAAGTAACGCAGGCTTTAATTTGCATTTATTCAATTATTTATTAAATTTTAATGTTAATTCTGATTTTAAGTGGTATGGTAAATAAGTTATTACCATATATTTAAATTTAAATATGTGGCAATAAAACTCACAGAAGTATATCATTTAATTTCATTACTCAAAATGTGCTTTTTTCCTACTTCGGAAAAAAGCACATTTTAGAGTTTTATTGCCACATATTTAAATTTAAAAATATGGTAGTAACTTATTTACCATACCACTTAAAATCAGAATTAACATTAAAATTTAATAAATGCAAATTAAAGCCTGCGTTACGTGTGTGACACTCTCCACGCAATCGCCCTTTACTGTACCTTTTTTTGATTCCGTCTTTTAAAAAGCAACTTTAATGATCCAATTAATTAAACTCTACGCAACATTAAATACGAAAAAACATATAAATTGCGATATGTTGTTGATTTTTTTCTCGCGATTTGTATGAAAAATCTAAGATAAAGAATTTTTAATATTAAAAACATTTTTAAATTTTTCAAGAAGAAAACTGTGCTTTTTTCTTTTTTTTTTTTCAATAAAGCATGTACAGTCGTTGGAAAAAAAGGTATCCCGCACTAACTCATAGAAATTATCGTATAAAAATGTGTTTGCTAATTAGCAGTAGTGCACCCAGAAAATTCATAAGGACGAGGTTACAACATATGTTATTTATTAGGTTGTATGAATGTTCATACATAATGTAAATACATGTTATGTACGTGTGTGTGTATATTTATCTATTTACTAGTCCAGATAAAAAGTTTGTGTGCTCGGTATATATTCAAGGTGTAGGAAACTCATAAGGATTTTACCTTTTTAGCCAAACTGATAAATTAGTAAAGTATAATCTGTGAGGACGGAAACGCAAGGGACCAGGAAACAAGTCTGCTTATATGGTTTACGGTATTGCACATGTAATTTTATAGCATTCTTTTTCAACGAGACCCTGAAAATTTAAATTTTAAGGCAGGATTCCGTTGTAGACAGATTTCATTTTCACAGATCTTGCTGTATTTTTTTTTTACTACTTTTACCTGAACATTACTGCATCTACATTAACTAAAAAGGACCCGTGAAAGGCAAGGGGGAAAAAAAAGCAGAAATATTTATGCACATTCATTCAGTTATACTGTATGAACACTTTTTAAGATTTTGACTTAATTTATTCTTCAAAACATTGACTATTCTATGCAATAAAATAAAAAAAATTACAATAAAACAGCTCTATGAAGGAACTTTCACCTTGATTAATATAAAAGATAAAAACATAAATTTATTTACTTATGGTCCTCTTTTATTGATATTTCCTCAATAATTTTTCCAACATTCAACTAATACTATTCCATAATCCTTGAATCTATTGAGATTTTAAATAAAAATAATAGTGTATGCAACGACGACGTCATTTCTTGTAATGTTCCCGCGATTTGGTTCAATATTTTAGATATTTCAAGTAGGATCAGCACCTGAAAATTCAACTTAATCCCTGCCCCCCCCCCCCTTTTTTTCTAGAGCAATAGACTGACTTCACTTGCACATGCGTAGCATTATTTTGTTTTGTTTTTCTGTGTGTGTTTTCTCTTCAAGCCATAATCTTCTTTCCCTTGTAAATGAGCGCGTGTGCATCTCGAAACATCTGGGGCATATTACGTAAACCCAACATCTTTACATGTGTTTTCAATATTTTATCACCTTTTAAGTATATAAATATATGACTGTTCTATATTCCATAAACTAAATTATAAAATTATTGCTTGTTAATAATATTTTTCTTTTTTTCTTACTTTTTTATCCAGGCTGCCAGAAATACGCTAAATTGCATTATATTGATTCAAAATTCTGGACTATCGCCGTTTTGGCGCAGAATATGGGACAACTGGCACAGCTACGACATTCCTGAAATTGCATATCATTTATTCGCATAATTTGCACCCCCACTCCCCAACCCCCGTGTAGCGCAATTCTTCGTTTGAAGACTGTGAGTTTGCATTGCTGACATAAGATTTCATATTAAGGGGCTGGTCCCTCAGCTTCGGAATAATTCTATGGACTTTGTGGCATTCGTATATTTAAAATATCTTATCGGAAAATTCATATTTTTAACATCTTTTTTTCCGTGTACTCTTCTTAACCCCTTCGGGACTTGAGTCTTTTACGAAATTTTTAATCTTTTGTCACCGTTTTTTAAAAACAAAAATTTGTGTCTTCTTGAATCGGGAAAGTGCGCTGATTAAATAAAGCAAATTTTACAGTAAAATTTTACTGGTGAGGAAAAACAAGGATTCTGAGCGCTTCATGCGGCACGTATACGTGTCGCTCGTCCCCAAGGGGTTAAAGGATGTCTCGTTTTTTCTTAGTTTTTAAAACATTTCTAAAATCTATACTGAATTTAATATTTTATGTGTTAAAAGCGAGCGAACTGTGAATAAAATTTTAACACTTCCTATAAAATTAAGTCTATACTTTAGAAATATTTTGAAAACTAAGAAAAAAAGAGACCTCTTTTAGGAAGTGTACATAAAAAATAGAAGTTAAAATATTAATTTCCCGAGGAGATATTTTAAGTATACGAATGCATCCAATGCCCATAGACAATCATTAGTGAGGGGAAATCGGAAGCGGATTGACCAGCCCCCTTAACCGACAGCATTTAATTTGAGGATTTTTATCCAATCTCTTTTTGAATCAAGTCTCATTATGTGAATTAAAAGGGGCAATTTGCTCTTGTTTTCTTCGTATTTTTTTAGGTGCGTTCGTAGTTATATAAATACGTAAGCACCTATAGGTCCGTTCGTCTGTCTGTCTGTAACATATATCAGCGCAAAAACTACCCAACCGAATGGTTTGAAATTTAATATACTATATACACAGCCGTTGCAGAATTTTGTCGAGTCATTTCAAAGTTTATGAAAATCGAATCAAAACTTAAAAAGATATTAAAATTTTCTTCATTCTATTAAGGGGTCTCAGAATTCTTAAAATTGGAAAAAATCGAAAAAAAAAAAAAAGACCATTTTCAACATTTAATATCTTAAAATGCATTTGATTTTGAATTTTTATTGGAATAAAAGATATAAGTTTGTTCTTTCATTTCATGTATTTAACAAATTGCAAGATGCAGAATTGGTATTTACAGGGAGCTCCAAACTCTCAGACGTTTGACGAGTAGAAAATAGGCATAACAGATTACGCGCAGGATTACAAAATACATTTTGTAACTAGAATAAAAATTTTGGTGCCTACTTATACTTCAAAATGTACTAATTACCCTGAACCTAAATAAGTTAGTATTTATAAGCATTTTTATATTTTTAATACTAAGTTGTATTTAACTAATGCAAAATTTAGAAAATTTCAACAGCATAATCACCTAAAAAATATATTTTTTTAAACAATAAAAAGGAAATTTTAGGTTCAGTTTATATAGACTAGCATGAAACATACGTTTTGAAAATTTCATGAAAAAAGATTCAGAAGTTTTTAAGATATCGTGAGCGGTATTCTCCAAAACGTCATTTGGAGAAAAATGACTTCGAAGTGTCGGAAACGCCGCTTCAGATATTGAGGGGGTATAGTTCTAAAAGCCATAACTTCTGTTCTAATGGGAATTTCAAGGAAACCATTGTATCAAAATGTACAAAAGAGATAGGAGTTTAACATCTAAAAAAGTTAAAATTTCGAAAATTTTAAAGCTTTAAGAGTCCTGAGGCCCCTTAAATCCTATCATACGCAATTAATTCAATGATGTCCCATGATAGGTAATGATTCTAGGTTGTCACGGTGATGACGTCCTATTTAAGATGGAGTCCTATGATTTCCGTATTACTGAATTTAAAATATAGAATCGAAATAAATTTTGTATTCATGTGTTTTTGCATAAAAGTGCAATTGCTATTGCACCAAGATTTAATATTTATGAAACTAGTTATAGTGCGAACGCACCTCATTTTCCACGTTTGAAGCACAATTTTCGACTTGTCCTTTTTTCGGTAAAATATGCAATTAGTTGTATGCTTGAGGCGAAAAAAAAAAAAAAAAGATGTTACAGAATAAATTCAGATTTGTCGAAAAGCCATCATTCGGGAATTTTGCACCTTACTGTTTGTTTTACACCATACAAATTTAATACGAATAAGATACTTATTTTTTTAATTTTTACTACTTTACAAATATTTCCAAATAATATATTAGTTTTATAAATATTCAGATCTTGATACAATAGCTATTGCACGCTTATGCGAAAATGCACGGATACAAAATTTATTATGATTCTATATATTAAATTCAGTAATACGGAAATAATATGACTCCATCTTAAAAATTATAGAATCACCATGGCAACCTAGAATCATTACCTATCATGGGATACCATTGAATCAATTACAGTAAAACTTCCCTAAGGCGACCACGTACCGTTCCAATAAAATTGGGTCATTCCGAGAGGGGGTCTCTTAATGGAGGTCATGTTTAAACCTAGATTTTAATTGTTTAAAAATGGTAACAATGTTACTAAAATTTATTTTTCACATTTGGAAAAAATATAAAAATTTAAGTATCAAAATAAAAGTTAATTACATAAGTTAATTACTGCAGAGTTTTAAAAATGAATACATTGAGCTTTGCTTTAGTTTTACAGTTTTATATTTTATAATTTTTATCTCCAAGTCTTTTCGAAGTTCGGTAAATAAATGCATTTTTTTGTGGACGGGAACAAATAATGACGATTTCATTACTTTATCTATTTCTATGAGAGTTTTCCGACAGAATAGGGCAGAGGAGTTTATTGACCGTCATTCTTAATTTGTAATCAGAGTTAAATTCATTGCCTAAAAAGGCACAAAGGGACTTAAAAACTCTTAAAAATACTTAAAAGTTACCGGGATAAAAGAAAATCTAAACTTAGTTTAGAAGTTTGATGAATAATGCACTCTCCGGAATTATTTTTTTAATAAAACCTTCTTCAAGCGACCAAAAAAAAAAACGGAATTTATTTCATTTTCTTCAAAGAAATGGATCTCTCATGGAGGGAGTTCAACTGGGATGGTCTCTGAATGGAGGTAAAATTAGTATTGAGCCTATGGGAATAAATTTCGTTCCATGAAAAAATGGTCGTTCAGGAAGGTGGTCGCTTAATGGAGTTGGTGGTGGCACAGTGGGGTTTCACTGTACGTATGATAGGATTTACTAGAATGAAGAAAACTTTTATGAATATCATTGAAGAAATTTTTTATTAATATCTTTTTAAGTTTTGATTTTATTTTCGTAAAATTTGAAATGACTTGACAAAATTCTGAAACGGTTATATATATTAAATTTCAAACCATTCGAATAACCAGTTCTTGCGCTGTTATATGCGAATAGACGGACCAGGCGATGATTATAGGTTCTACGTATTTATATCATTACGAACGCACCTTAAAATTTAAAGCAAAATTGATGAAGGGAAAAAAATCTTTTACCGTCGTTTTGGAGGTTGCAGGTGGTCCACAGGAGGTCATCTTCTCCTTCATTTGGGTTACGTCAGCTTTTTTGTTTTTTGCGAGTGTTTCCAGGAATTGGTCGTACTCTTTGATGTTAAGCGACCGTTTTGCTCTGAAAAAGGATAATAAATAAATAAATAAATAAATACAGCTTATATATATATATATATATATAAATTCAGTGCAATAATAATAATAATAAAAAAAAAACACTAATACGGCAGAAATATGAGCACTTGGAAAGATATGAAGAAGATATGAAAACAGGAATAAATCAAGGAGTGAATATCTCCTTTATTTTTCAAAATTTTATTTACCGCGGAAATAAAATTACTATAACTTATGTCATATTAAGTCACATTTTAATTTTTTGAAAAAGAATTTTTTGAATTAGCCCGCCGGTGAAGGGGGCGAAAACGTTTTTTTTAAATTGATCTAGGCAGTATAGACGCTGCATACACTGTAAAAAAAAAAAAAAAAAAATCCGACTAGCTTTCGTGTAGGAATCGGAAAAATAGTTGCCCTTATCGTACCGGAAAATTTTCCTACCCAGCTCGGAATAAAATTCGTAAAATCGGAATAAAATCCAAAAAATACCGTTTTAATGAATGTTTCCTTTTTTACGGATTTTATTCCGAGCTGGGTCGGAAAATTTTCCGGTACGATAAGGGCAACTATTTTTCCGATTCCTACAGGAAAACTCCTCGGATTTTTTTACAGTGTAGTTCATAATATGCCAGTACTATATATTATTGATATATAGCATATTTTAAAACTGTTAGAGTATATGTTTCTTATGAAAAATAATGAAATATGTTTTATAAAAATTGTTTTTAATGTAAATGTATACAAACAATATAAGGAATTTTTTGAATGGAAAAAAGATAATGTGTAATGTTTTTTAAACTTGAATAACATGTAATGAAACAAATTTCTATACTGTGATAGCTCTCTACTATAGTAATAATGTCTCAAAATATGGTATAGTATAATATATAAGTATAATATATAAGAATTCTATGAAATTTTGACCTGAATATAAAATTTAAGACCATGAATGGCACTCTCTAGTGCATTAACGTCACTTAGATCGATTTTCGGACATGTCGGTACCGGTTCCATTTCGGATACTCAAAAATTTGGATAACTGCATAGATGAGATGAAAGAACACTTCACACTGACTGTAACGTTATAGGAAAAGAGATTGCACCCATGTTGTGAAATATTTAAATTTCAACAGGAGTTTCAATTGTTCACACTGCCGATCTTTCCTGGGTTATAACTATCCCATGAGATAAGAAAAGTTTTGCTTTTCTGTCATAAAAAAAGATTTCCTTTTATTTTGATGTTCATTGATATTGAAGCGGAGTTTTCAGTGTTTCCTTTTTTTTGAGTACCACCTAATATTTAAACAAGTGGCTAAGTGTGATCACAGATCGCACAGAGGGTTTCGTTTAATATTCCTTTCAAACCACTATCCTTTTGCAAAATCTGTTAGCTCTACAATTCGCAACTAGGGAGTGCACTCTATTCTAAACAAACGTTTGCCCGACAAAACTCCGCTTTAGAACCTATTCGCACTTATATTAGTCGAGGAAATTGGACCCATAAAACTTAAAATAGGAAAGCCCTCCTGGCCAAGTGAAAATAAAATATGAAAGGCTATTGTACATAAAATGAAAGAGTGGCCGAAGGGTCGTCAAATGATATATCAGATGAGGGGTTTGGGAAAAAATTGACCCCCCTTCCCTCCCGGAGCCTTCAAGTGAAACTATCTTGCTGGAGCTTAATTAGCGGCTAAGTTAGAAAAAAATGCTTAAAAAACGCAAGTTAGAGCCCAGAGGAGTCAATAATATAAAACTTTTTGAAAAAATTATCATTTGTCGTGTGATCACAAGTGTTCAGCTATAAGTATGCGAAATTTCATATCCCCAGCTTAATTAGGGCTCAGTTAGAAATAATTGCTTATAATACAAAAGTTGAAGCCCAAATGGTTAATTATAAGACTTTTTCAAAAATTCATATTTTGCCTTATGATCTGACGCGTTCAGCTATAAGTATGCAAAACTTCATGTCTCCAATTTAATTAAGGGCTCAGTTAGAAAGAATTGATTTAAAAACACAAGATGGAGTCCAAAGGGTTAAATATAAAACTTTTTTGAAAAAAAAATATTTGTCGTGTGGTCTCAGGTGTTCTGCTATAAGTATGCAAAATTTCATGTCTCCAACTTAATTATGGGTCTCATTTAGAAAGAATTGCTTAAAATATATATATGTGGGAGATCAAAGGGTTAAATGTAAGACTTTTTCAAGATTTTATAATTTGTCGTCTGGCCTCAGGTGTTCTGCTATAAGTATGCAAAATTTCAAATCTCCAATTTAAATATGGTCTCAGTTAGAAAGAATTGCTTAAAATACGCAAGCTGAAGTCCAAAGGGTTAAATATAAAACGTTTTTCGAAGTTTATTATCTGTCGTGTGATCTGAAGTGTTCAGCTATTAGTATGCAAAATTTCATGTCTCCAATTTAATTATGGGGCTCATTTAGAAAGAATTGCTTAAATTATATATGTGGGAGCTCAAAGGGTTAAATGTAAGACTTTTTCAAGATTTTGTGATCTGTCGCCTGGCCTCAGGTGTTCTGCTATAAGTATGCAAAATTTCAAATCTCCAATTTAATTATGGGCTCAGTTAGAAAGAATTGCTTAAAATACATAAGCTGGAGCCCAAAGGGTTAAATATGAAACTTTTTTCGAAATTTATTATTTGTCGTGTGATCTGAAGTTTTCAGCTATAAGTATGCAAAATTTCCAGTCTCCAATACAATTAGGGACTCTGTTAAAAAGAATAGATTAAAACACACAAGCTGGAGTCCAAAGGGTTAAACATAAAACTTTTTCGAAATTTATTATTTGTCGTGTGATCTGAGGTGTTTAGCTATCAGAATGCAAAATTGCATGCCTCCAATTTGATTAGGAATTCTGTTATAAAGGATTGCTGAAAATACTCAAATTGGAGCCCAAAGGGTTAAATATAACACATTTTCAAAGTTTTATGATTTGTTATCAGGGCTCATGTGTTTAACTATAATAATTCTAAATTCCATGTCTCTAACTTAATTAGGGGGTCTGCTAGAAAAAATTGCTTAAAATACACAAGTTGGAGCCCAAAGGTTTAAATATAAAACTTTTTCAAAATTTTATGATTTGTCTTGTTGTTTCATGTATTCAGCTATAAGTATGCGGAATTTCAGGGCTCCAACCTTATTAGGGGCTGACTTAGAAAGAATTGTTTGAAATACACATGTGGGAGCCCAAAGGGTTAAATTTAAGACTTTTTTTAAATTTTAGGATTTGTCGTTTCATGTGAGGTGTTCAGCTATAAGTACTCAAAATTTCAAGTCTCCAATATGTATAGTTTCTGAGAACGGGCTCTGTGACGGACATACAGACGGACAGACAGACAGACAGACAAAGGAGTGAGACGAATAGGATTTCGTCAGATGAATGAAACCCTAAAATGAAAAGAAAAATACACTGTAAAAATTTTTTCACAATAAAAATTAAATTTAAAAAATTAAAAAAAACTGACTGCTCAAAAAGCGAACTAATTAATTATTTCTCACCAATGTGAAACAATTTTTATATTACTTACCTATTTTTTCTATTTACTTGTATTGATGACTTTTAAGTTGTGTTTAATTGTTAGTTCCTATCTATAAACACTGTTTTGATGAGGCCTATAGATGTCTATGAAGGTTAGAGTTGCAGTAAAGCTAGAGAACCTATACCTACACAAATTCCAGGTTGTGTAATATTTAAAGGAAGCTTCTGACTGTAAAATAGCCAATGAAACATCGTCTTCATTTTGAAAGACCTATCCAATGATATGCCACTCAATAGGGTGCGTAAAAATTTTTTTCGTCTCTATCGCCATTTCGTATTTTATGGCCGCCATTTGGAATTTATAAAAACAAAACCTAGCCTATAACCATCGGACGGTTAAGACGAATCGATAGAGACTTCATTCATTAAAATCCATCCAGCCGTTGGGATGTTTCGAAGGTATAAAGAAATCCAGATACGCGTGAAACACATAAACCTTCTTGACAGTCGGGTAAAAAAAAAAAAAAAAAAAAAAAAAAAAAAATCGCGATATACAGTAGACTATGTTTAATTGAATTTTGGATGATTCGAATTATTGGAAAATTCGAATGGGACTTCAATCCTTTTGAAAAGTAAAATGAAATCAATTCTAAACATTAATAGCTAATGCGAATTTTCAATCTAGTATATTGGATAATTCAAAGTTTCTATTTTTTTTTTTTTAATCTGATTAGTATACAAGGTTAGTCTAAGTAGTTTATCAGGTTTCAAAAGACTGTTTATTCACAAGTATACGACGTACAAAGACGAGTGATACATTAAAAGATACATACACTTACCAAATTTATGGTACATACTACGAATGTTCAATGTGTGCGCCCCTAGTCACCTGTTACACATCCCAATTGAAATCATGTTCCTTCCATATACGTTCAATAGCATGTTTCTGTCAATGTCCGTCACACCAGCAGCTATGTGTTCCTGCACGAGAATCACGAGGCGAGCTTTTAAACTTTGTGAATGTATGTGTGTGAATATCACGAAATGTGAGATTTTGAAAACAAATTTTTTGAAAATTTAAATCGTTTCAAAGCTTTTGATACTTAAAAAAAAATTAAGCAGCTGAATAAAGGAATTACACGTAAAATTATTAAAGTTTGAAAAGCTTAAGTTCATTTTTATGTAATTATAACTGTATGTCATTTTCTTGGCATATGTATGCCAGGATAATGACAATTTCATTCTAAAACATTTTTTCACATTCTTGTTTTTTTTTTTTTTTTTTTTTTTTTTTTAGGTATAACATTTTAATTTCGTTTAAAGAAACATGTTTTCTCTATAGTACTTCAAATTCAGTGTAATGTTCAGTTTTATTTGTAAATTATTGAAGCCAGGAAAATGATAAAATAAAAGTCTACTCAATTTTTACAAAGCCTTTAAACACATTATTTTCAAAGAAATATCTAAAAGATCTTGCTGGTAGCAATGATTTTACTACTTCTGACTTGAAGTCTGTCAAGAACAAGAAGAATTACTTTGCAGCGCCCTCTTTATACCTCATAAAGAACTAAAATGAGCAGGCCAGGACAATGGCATTCATTTTCAGTGACAATCCTATTTTAATTATGGAAAATTATTTGTAAAATACAGAACTTGTTACCTTCCTCATATATGTGTTATATAAGGTATAATTAATAATTAGAAATTAATAAAAACTAGAAAAATATATTTGTACAGCCCAGAAAGCCTTTTACTTATTGCACACATCACAGTGTGACAAAATGATCTTTTTGCGATTATTTGCGCATATAACCCTATAATATATTTTACATATATTTCTTTTTTCTTTTCTTTTCTATTTGCTGCATTTTTAAAAAAAAATTTCTGAAAAGGAAAAAAAAAAATCATTTTCCACTTACAAAAGCAGGTCTCGAAATATACCGGAGCAAACAGGAACGATATTCCGGTTCGTGAAATTATGGCAAATATTGTTTCGGTCTGTGAAATTATGATAAAAATCGGTCTGTTTCGTGCAATTATTAAAACATATTGTTACAATTCCTGTAAAATATTAATATATCCGTACTGGATCAGGATCATCCAAAAATTAAATAAATAAATAAATAAATAAATAAATAAAAAGATAGAACTTACGGTGGTATATTTAATATCACTGTGACAAGCCAACATCCGTACCATACGCAGAGACGAATTAACAGTGGCTTGTCTGTTTTATGCCTCCTAGCTCAAAATCCTATTATACTATCATTCCTGCTTCAAATCATGCACGCATTTTTATAGATATTAAACTCAATTCTGAGAAAGTATTTAATTCTTTTGCATAAAAGTTTTTTGAGAAAAAAAAAATGCAGTAATTTTATTTTTCAATAGAATTTTCTCTAGAACCACCTGCAAAGAAAGTTTTATTACTTTACTTATTTAATAAGGAATTTTACTGCAGTAATTTTCATATTAAACATTAACAGCTGTTTGCTCATTACTGTGTTAAAAAAAATCCATATTATTATTGGCAAAATTGCTAATAATTATATTGTTAATAAATGTATATTATATTCATTGAATGTAGTACATTCTATTTTTTGTGCATTATTGCTAGACTGTTCAGTTTTTAGGTACTTATTTTTTAGCATAAGTATGTCTTGATTATTTTTTTAGATGAAAAAATCTGTTCCTGAACAATTACTAATAATTAATTATAAATTAATTTTAAAACATGTAGGTATTTCAAAAGACTTCACAAAAAGGACTTCTCAGTGCAAGGTCTTTTTACCCGACGGTCAAGAAGGGTTATGTGCTTCACGCCTATCTGAGTATGTGGATTTTTTTATACCCTCGAAACATCCCAACGGCTGGATGGATATCAATGAATGAGGTCTCTATCGATTCGTCTTAACGGTCCGATGGTTATAGGCTATGTTTTGTTTTTATAAATTCAAAATGGCGGCACTAAAATACAAAAGGGCGATAGAGACGAAAATTTTTTTTACGCACAATATTGAGCGGCATATCATTGGATAGGTCTTTCAAAATGAAGACGATGTTTCATTGACTATTTTACAGCCAGAAGCTTCGTTTAACAATAACAGAACCTGGAACTTGTGTAGGTAGGATCTCTAGCTTTGCTGCAACTCTATCGAAGACATCTATAGGCCTCATCAAAACAGTGTTTATAGATAGGAACTAACAATTAAACACAACTTAAAAGTCATCAATACTAGTAAAAAAAAAAAATAATAATAATAATAGGTCAGTAATATAAAAAAATTGTTTCACATTGATGAGAAATAATTAATTAGTTCGCTTTTTACGCAGTCGGGTTTTTTTATTTTTTTTTTTTATTTAATTCTTTCAGGGCTCACAGACTTCAGTTTACTCAGCGTTTTTGATAATCCGCCTCTGACCACACAGGTGTGAAGCGATTGCAATAGTTCCTACTCGAAGTGAACTCAGGCAGATGACTATTAAATTTTAGCCACTAAATAAATATGACCTATCCTAGGTTTCTAATTTTAATCTTTTGATATAACGAAGATGGAAGCAGTTTGAATTTAGTCCTTACCGTTGACACTATACAGCTTATTGTGCTCCCTGTAACTTTTTTAATTATTATTCAGAATCTTGAATTGAAAGCATTTTAAAAACTGTTTTTGCATGGTTGAAATAAATTTGCCCATACTTAAAATTTTTTTTAGTCAACAATAATTTTGAAATAGTGTTCCGGTTCGTAGATTTTTCCATTTCGAGACCTGTGCAAAACCACATTTAAAAAAATTGCAGAAAATTTTCTTAATATAGAAAAACGTTTATAAAATTTCAGTGTATTCTCTTAATTAGCCCTTTTGCCTTAAATGTTTTTCTTAACTTCTGAAACAGTTG